>LNAC01000481.1:857390-884579 GCA_002007465.1 Ailurus styani
CTACCTTTGTATTTTTAGGGTAAATACCCAGTAGTGCGATTGCTGGGTCATAGGGTAGCTCCANTCAACTTTTTGAGGAACCTCCACACTGTTTTCCAGAGTGGCTACACCAGCTTGCATTCCCACCAACAGTGTAGGTAAAGATATGTCTCTTTAAAACCCCATTTAAATTTTACCTGTTACTTTATTGAAAAATTTCTGCAATTTATAAATAACACTGTATTCCTAAAGTGAATTAATAACTGTACATTCTCTAGTAGATGAAAAGCAGATTTTGCTTTTGCCTTTTATTACTCTTTGCAAAGTAGAAAAAATAGAATCTATTAGTGGGGAATAGGCAAATACATTGACGATAGGAAGTAGATTAGTGGTTTGTTTCCTAGAGGTGGGAGTGTTAGAGGTAAGGGTTAGGGAGAGATGGAGAGTGAATGCTAATGGGTAGAGGATTGCTTTTTGAAATGTAGATGTGGTCTGAACTTGGTTGTGGTGATGGTCATACAGTTGCAAATACACTAAGACCACAGAGCGGTAAACTTGAAATGGGTGAGTGTATTGTCCATGAATTATATCTCCATAACACTGTTAGCAAAAGAAAACAATGGCTCATTTAGATATATTAAATAACCAAATAAAACAAATTTAACAGTTCTGCTTACAGCAAACATATATAAAGTGAGAATGAGGCCAAGAAAGAAAGGTTAGGTGAAGATACACAGCATATGTTTTTATCCAACAAAAGGCAAGGGAATTCTGGACGGAATCTGGGCTCTGTCCCAGCACTACCACATAGCAGAGCTGTGCCCTCAGCTGAGTCACTATCTCGGCTTCTTCTTTTCCTTATCCATGACAAAGGTCTCATGGTCCTTGCGTGCTTGAAATGTTTCCTAATTATAAAATGATATAATGTAGTTGAAAATGCTTGGCAAACTGTACTGTGCTATCTAGTGTACCACAATTACTTATGGTCAGGATATTAAGCTCTCAATTGGAAAATAGTTACTTGGAAATGACCATCAAAAGAAGAGCTTAGTGTACTATTAGCTCATAAGGTTCACTGATTCTACCTTTCTACTAAAAACTGGGGGCTGTCTCAGAATTACTTTAAAAATTTTTTTATTTAATAAATTTCATGTGTAGCATTGTGTAAGTTTAAGGTATGCATCATGTTACTTTGATAAATTTATATATTCTAATAATGGCAATACAGCGATATCTAGCACATTGCATAATTATAGTACAATATTATTGTCTATACTCATTATACTGTGCCTTTCTGTATGGTTTATTTACTACTTGTTAACAGTTTATACTCTTGGGGCCCCTGGGTGGCTCAGTGGGTTAAGCCTCTGCCTTCGGCTCAGGTCATGATCTCAGGGTCCTGGGATTGAGCCCCGCATCGGGCTCCCTGCTCAGCCTGCTTCCTCCTCTCTCTCTGCCTGCCTCTCTGCCTACTTGTGATCTCTCTCTCTGTCAAATAAATAAATGAAAAAATCTTTTAAAAAAAAGTTTATGCTCTTAAATTTCATATCTCTCACCTCCCCCACCCCATCTCCTGGTAACCAACATTTTACTCTATTTTTTACAGGTTTAACTTATTAAATTTCCCAAGTATGTGATATCATACAGTACTTGTCTTTCTCTGTCTGTTCTATCTTCCTTAGCATAGTGTGCTCAAGGTCCATCCACGTTGTTGCAAATAGGGGAATATCTTTATTCCTCACATTGAATAATATGTCATTGTGTATATAAGCCACAACTTTAAAAAAATATTTATTTATTTCACAGAGGGAGAGAGATCACAAGCAGGCAGAGAGGCAGGCAGACTCCCCATGAGCAGAGAGCCCGATGTGGGCCTCGATCCCAGGACCCTGAGATCATGACCTGAGCTGAAGGCAGAGGCTTTAACCCACTGAGCCACCCAGGCATCCAAGCCACATCTTTTTTATCCATTCATCAATTGATAGGCATTTGGGTTGTTTCATATCTTGGCTATTGTGAATAATGCTGTGATAAATATGGGCTGCATCCTTCTCAGTGAAAATTTATTTTTCATTTCTTTGGGTTAATACCCCAAAGTGGAATTGCCAGATTGTATGGTAGAACTATTTTTAATTTTTTGAGGAGCTTCCATATTGTTTTCCATAGTGGTTGGGCTAATTTAAATTCCCATCAACAGTGGATAAGGGTTCTCTCACCACACCCTCCTCAGCATCTGTTGTTTTCTTAATGATAACCATTTTAATAGGTGCAAGGTGATACCTCGTTTTGGTTTTAATTTGCATTTCCCTGATTGTGGTGTCAAGCATCTTTTCATGTGCTGTTGGGCATTCAGAGTCCTTTTTGAAGAAACATGTATTTAGTTCTTCCCACTTTTAAATGAGATTTTATTGTTATTGAATTGACGGAGTTTTCATATATTTTGAATATTAACCCTTAATCGAATATCTGGTTTGAATCCATTTTCTCCTGTTCTGTAGGTTGTCTTTTCATTTTGTTAATTGTTTCTTTTTCTGTGTAGAAGCTTTTGTGTTTGGTGCAGTCCCATTTGTTCATTTCTTTCTTTTGTTTTTTGTGCTTTTGGCATCATGCCCCCACCCCCTAATATTGGCAAGGTCAGTATTAATGAGCTCTTCCGTTTTCTTAAAGGAGTTTTATGTTACCAGGTCTTATGCTTAAGTATTTGATCTATTTTGAGTGAGTTTTTGTGAGTGGTGTGAGATAGGGGTCCAATTTCATTGTTCTTCATGTCTCTCTTCAGTTTCCCCAGTGTCATTTGTTGAAGAGACTATCATTTTCGTGTTGGGTATTCTTTTCTCTCTCGTCAAATATTAGTTGACCATGTATGTTGGGTTTCATTCTGTCCTTTCTATTCCGCTTCATTGGTTGTTGTGTCTGTTTTTGTGGTAGTACCACACTGTATTACTACAGCTTTGTAGTATAGTTCCAAAGCCAACGTGCAATGCTTCTGGCTTTTCCCCACACCCCAGGTTTGCTTTGGCTACTTGAGTCTTTTGTAGTTACGTACAAATTTTAGAATTGTTTCTCCTATTTCTGTGAAGAATGCTTTTGGTATTTTGATGGAGATTGTGTTGAATCTGAAAATGGCTTTGGGTAGTTTGTCCATTTTAACAGTATTAGTTCTTTTGATTCATGAGCACAGGAAAGACAAATGTCTTTCCGTTTGTTGTGTCTTCTTCAATTTCTTTCACACAGTTTAGTTTTCATCGTACGGACCTTTTACTTCTTTGGTTAAACTTACTCCTAAGTATTTTATTGTTTTTGATGCTATTGGGGATGAGATAATTCTCCTTATTTCTTTTTCAGATGCTTCATCATTACTATGAAGGAATGCAATTGATTTCTCTATGTTGATTTTGTATCTTGTCACTTTACTGAAATCATTGACTAATTCCAACAATTTTTTGATGGATTCTTGGGATTTCCTATGTATAATGTCCTATCATCAGCAAGTAATGACAGTTGTATTTCTTGCTTTCCAATTAAATGCATTTTATTTTTCTGTCCTGCCTAATTGTTGTAGCCAGGACTTCCAATACTATATTGAGTAGAAATGTTGGAGAAGGGCTTCTTTGCCATATTCCTGATGTTAGAGGAAACATTTTCAATTTTTCTCCATTAAGTATAACATTAGTTGTACATTTGTTGTCTACAGCCTTTATTATGTTCTATTCCTTGTACACCCAGTCTGTTAAGAGTTTCTGTCATGAGAGGATTTTGTATTTTGTTAAATGTTTTTCCATATCTATTGAGATGATCATGTGATTCTTATCTTTCATTTTATTGATGTGAAATATTACATTGTTGATATGTGGATATTGCACCATTTTTGCATCCCAGAGATAAGTACCATCTGGTCATGGTGTGTAATCCTTTTAATATGTTCTTGAATTCAGTTTGCTAATATTTTGTTGAGAAGTTTTGCATCTACAATCATCAGAGATACTGATCTAGTGTTCTTGTGCTATTCTTATGTGTTTTTGATATCAAAGTTACACTGGCATCATAGAATAAGTTTGGAAGTATTCACTCGTGTTCAATATTTTGGAAGAGTTTGAGGATGATTGGTGTTATTATTTTTTTCATTTAATTAGTGAACATACAGCGCAATATTTGTTTCTGGAGTAGAATTCAGTGATCCATCACTTACATACAACACCCAGTGCTCATGATGTTAATTCTTTTTTAAATGTTGGGAAGAATTCTCCAGTGAAGCTATTTGGTTGTGGAGTTTTTATGAATAATTATATGCTGTCTAATTACAAAAAAAAAGATTAACAAAAATCTTTTTACTTGTTATTGATCTTTCAGATTTTCTATTTCCTTCTGAATCAGTCTGGGTAGGGTATGTGTTTCCACAAAAGTGTCCATTTCTCAAATGCCTTGTAATTAGATGGCATATAATTGTTCATAGCAGTCCTTTATGATTATTCTATAGTATCAGTTCTAATATCTCCTCTTTTATAATTTTAAGTCTTTTTATCTTGTTAAAGATTTTTCAGTTTTGTTTATATTTTTCAAAGAACCAGCTCTGAGTTTCATTGATCATTTCTATTGTTTTTCTGGTCTCTATTTCATTTACTTCCTTTAGATCCTTATTATTTTCTTGTGCTAACTCTGGGCTTCATTTTTTTTCTTGGTACCTTGAGGTGTAAAGGTAGGTTGTTGATTTGAGATATTTCTAATTTCTTAATATATATGTTTATTGCTATAACTTTCCTCTCAGAACTGTTTTTGATGCATCTCATAGTAGTTGACATATTGTATTTTTATTTTCATTGTTTCAAGATATTTTTCTTATTTCCCTTTTGGTATTTTTGACCCAGTGGTCATTTAGGAGTGTGTTGTTTAGTTTTCACATATATGTAGATCTTTACTCTTTTTGCTGTTAACTGGTTTTATACCCTAGTGTTCAAAGAAGTTTGTTGGTTTTCAATCATCTTAATGTTCCTAAGATTTTTCTGTGGCCTCTCATAGGATCTGTCCTAGAGACTGTCCCATGTGCATTTGAAAAGAATGTGTATTCTGCTGCTGTTAGGTGGAATGTTCTGTGTATGTCTATTAAGTAAATTTGTTCTACAGTATGGTTCAGTTTGAACGATTCCTTGTTGATTTTCTGTCTGGACACTTTATGCATTATGGATAGTGGAATATTAAGTCCCTTACAATTACTGTATTCTCTCTTTCTCCCTTAGGACCTCTTTTTAATTGCTTAATTTATTTTGGTGTTTAGGTGTTGGCAGCATATATATTTATACTTGTTATATCTTCTTCAGGTTTTGAGCCCTTCATCATTGTATTATGAGCTTTTTTCTTTCTTATTACTCTTTTTGTCTTTAAGTCTATTTCATCTAATATAAGTATGGCTACACCCCCCTTCATTTCATTTCTATTTCTTAGAATATCATCTTCCATCATTTCACTTTGAGCCCATGTGTGTCTTTAATGCTCAAATGAGTCTCCTGTAGGTAGGATATAGTTGGGTCTTGTTTTTTATTCCATATAGTCACTGTGCCTTTTAATGGGTGAGTTCATTCCATTTATGTTTAGGGTGATTATTGATCTGTAAAGATTTACTAATGCCATTTTATCTTTTGCCATTTAGTTATTTTGTTTCTCTACTGTTTCTTTTTCCTTCTGTTTCTACCTTTGTAAGTTGGTGATTTTCCATGGTGATTTGCTCAGATTTTAAAAAATATTTTGTCTCTGCTATAGATTTCTGCTTTGTGGTTGCCATGTTTTCATAAAGCATTACATAGATAAAATGGTCCATTTTATGCTGATAGAAATTTATCTTCATTTACATATAAAGTTCCATCTTTTTTTCTTCCTCTTTTATGTTTTTGATGTCACAAATAGTGTTTTTATGCATGATTTTGTTACCAAATTGTAGTAGCATTTGTTATTTTTAATACTCTTGTCCTGTAGCCTTTGTGCTATAATTAAGAGTTTAATATATTACGCTAAAAAAGAGTTGAAGTATTCTAAGTCTGATTCTCACCTTAATCAGAGTTTTGTGTACTTTTGTGTTTTTGTTTCAGCTCGAAGAGCTCCTTTCAACATTTCTTGTAAGGCAGATCTAGGGTGGTGAACTCCCTCAGCTTTTGTTTGTCTGGGAAATCCTTTGTTCTCTTTTATGTCTGAAGGATAATTTTGCCAGGAGGAAAAGTGACTGGGAGTTTTTATCTTTCAGTATTTTGAATATATCATCCACTCTCTCCTGGTCTTAGAATTTCTACTCATAAATCTACTGGTAAGTTAATGGGGAAGCCTTTATAGGTTACTATTCCACACCGCCCCCACTTGGCTGCTCTTAAAATTCTTTCTTTATCATTGACTTTAGAGAGAGTTAATAATCAGTCTTAGAGGAGGTCTTTTCACATTGAGATAATAAGGTGTTTTATTAGCTTCATAGACTTGTATATCCAGTTCCTTCCCCAGGTTTGGGAAGTTCTCAGCTGTTAGTTCTTTAAATACATTCTCTGCTCCAGTATTTCTTTTTGCTCCTTCTGTGATACTCATTATTCTTTTGTTGGCTTTTCTAATGGAGTCCGACAGTTCTCATAAGGTTTCTTTACTTTTTAAAAATTTTAATTCTCCTCTTCTACCTGAATCACTTCTGTATTTATATCCTCAAGCTCATCAGTTCTCTTTTCCATATGATCTTCTCTACTTCCAATGCATTCTCATGCATTCTTTATCTCATTTACTGAGTTCTTCAGCTCCAGAATTTTTTGGATTCATTTTTAGAATGTCCATCTTTTTTGGTAGGGTACTTTTTCTGCTTATTAATTTTATCTTGAGATTATAGTATTGCATTTCTGAGTTTTCTTGTAGCTTGTCAAATTTCTTCATAAAAGCTATTTTCAGTTATTCATTAAATCACAGTATTTCATGTCTTTGGGTTTGTTTGCTGGAATATTGTCATTTTCTTTCTGTGATACCATATTACCATGATTTTTCATTATGTTGGATGAGAAGTGCCTCTGCCACTGCATTTGAAGAATTGAACACCTTTCTTTAAGCAAGGCTTTGTTTACTTTTATTCTTTTTTTAAAAATTTTGAGTATAGTTGACAGACATTGTTACATTAGTTTCAGGTGTACAGCATAGTGGTTTCACCTCTTTATAGGTTATGCTGTACTCACTGCAAATGTAGCTACCAACTGTTACCATACAACACTATTACAATGTTATTGACTATATTCTCTATGCTGAGACTTTAATTCCTGTGACTTCATTCCATAATTCAAAGCTTGTATCTCCCACTCCACTTCACTCCCTTTGTCCATCCCTCCACTCTCCTTTCCTTTGGCAACCATCAATTTGCTCTATTTATAGGTCTGATTCTGTTTTCTGTTTATTTACTCACTCTTCTAGATTCTACATATGAGTGAAATTATATGGTATTTGTCTTTCTCAGTCTGAGTTATTTCACTTAGTATAATATCTTCCAGGTCCTTCCATGTTGTCATAAATGGCACAATCTCATTCTTTTGGCTCCCTAATATTTCAGATTGTGTGTGTGTGTGTGTGTGTGTGTGTGTGTGTACACATATACCACATCTTCATTATCCATTTGTCTATTAATGGACAGTTAGGATGCTTCCATATCTTGGCTATTGTAAATAAGGCTGCAATATTTGTTTACTCTGATTTGAATAATTTAACAAGTTGATAGTAGCCTTCCTTTTGTTTTCTAGAACATGGCACTGTAACACAAAGTTTTGGTTTCTCTTAAAGGAGATGACTCCCAGCTAAGATTGGGAGCCAACATATTTAAAAAAAAATTAAAAGGAAATGGCAGTGGCAGAATGGGGTGGGTGTGTACTTAGCACTTGATACTTGGAGTGTGCCCATGGCCCTACAGAGGGATCCTCAAGTTGGGCAGTCCCCAAGATCCTTGGGTGGTCCTCTTGCCTCTTGGAGCTGACAGCAGGAGACATTATCCTTTATTTCTTGTTGTCTGCCTTTTTCTCTTTCCTTCCCTTCCCTAATTCACACAGTCTCTCCTAAGAGAGCAGCTGGTCCCTACAGCTGCAGTGCAAATGGCCCACCAGGCAGACTCCTACTCACTCCTTCATGCTCCATCTCCCCTGCTAGAATGGTCATGTTGGCCCAGTGCCTGGCTGGCCACTGCTTTATCTGCTGTCACTGCCTGCGCCCCAACAGCCCCACTACTATTTCCCTCTTTCTGCCACCACCTCTGGGGTCTGGTCCACCTGCTGCTAGATGCACAATGGTTAGATCTCTAGAGTGTTCTATGTGCTGCACAGACACACGTTTTTGTTATTGTTGTGATGGATGTTGGACTAATTGTAAATCATAGGGGAGAAGAAAAAGGCATAAAGCACACCACCAAGATGCCGACACCCTCTCTCAGTTTTACTTCGTTTTTTTGATACTATACTGCACCTTGGTACTTAGGTAAACCATTTGATGTTTCTCAGTTTTAAAACCATGAAATTAGCCAAGTAATGTAATGCTGCAGCATTCTAGGGGTTGAGGGGTGGGAGAGAAACAAGATGAATATTTCTCTGCATAGCCAGGTTGTTGGCTAGCTACCTTCTACTGAAGTGAAAATACATCCTTCCTGCCACTATTCCAAATTAGCCCACCTTCCAACCTCTTGGCTGCCAACTCTGCCTCATGGGATTCTACACTAACCATTGTAGTATGGCTGAGTGGAACAAAGACGCTATAGTCTGAGAATAGATGTTGCAGAAGAGTTTGCCAAATTGTGCATTCTAAGGTGAGCGGGTTTTCACAAATGGAGTGTTAATCATGCTTCTCTGACACTGAAATTATGGAAGCAGACCAAGAATAAACCTGCAAATAAGAAGAGCCCTTTGTTCCTCTCACAAATTAACAATGCAAGCATACTGCAAATGCAAAGAAAACAAATTTGCTGAAAGATAAGCATCTCTAACAGAAAAAAACTTCATATAGTATTTTTTATAATCAAAACAAACTTTTTTTGTTTATTAGATGAGAAATGCTTTTAATTATATATTGCATTAATTTCTTGTTTCATGGTATTACCTAGAACCTTGTAACCTGAAGTGGGTTTTTTTTTATATTACTCACTGTACACTACTTCATTAGTTTTTGATGTAGTATTCCATGATTCACTGTTTGCATATAACACCCAATGCTCTTTGTAATATGTGCCCTCCTTAATACTCACCACCAGACTAATCCATCCTCCTGTCCCAAAACCCTCAGTTTGTTTCCTGGTGTCCATAGTTTCTCATGGTTCATCTGTCCCTCTGACCACCCCCCCCCGCATTTCATTTTCCCCTTCATTTTCCTGATGTCCTCTGTGCTATTCCTTATGTTCCACATGTAAGTGAAACCATACAATAATTGTCTTTCTCTGCTCAACTTACTTCACTTAGCATAATCCCCTCCAGTTCTATCCATGTCAATGAAAATGATGGGTATTCATCCTTTCTGATGGCTGTGTTATATTCCATTGTATATATCGACCACATCTTCTTTATCCATTCATCTGTTGAAGGGCATCTCAGCTCCTTCCACAGCTTGGCCATTGTGGACATTGCTGCTATGAACATTGGGGTGCATGTGCCCCTTCTTTTCACTGCATCTGTATCTTTGGGGTAAATACTCAGTAGTGCAATTGCTGGGTCATAGGATAGCTCTATTTTTAACTTTTTGAGGAACCTTCATACTGTTTTCCAAAGTGGCTGTACCCACTATGGAAAACAGCATGGAGGTTCCTCAAAAAGTTGAAAATAGAGCTACCCTACAACCCAGCAGTTGCACTACTGGGTATTTACCCTAAAGATACAAAGGTAGTGATCCTCAGGGGCACAGGCACCTGAATGTTTATAGCAGCAATGTCCCCAATAGCCAAACTATGGAAACAACCTAGATGCCCATCAACAGATGAATGGATAAAGAAGATGTGGTATATATATACAATGGAATACTATGCAGCTATCAAAAGAAACGAAATCTTGCCATTTGCAACGATGTGGATGGAACTAGAGGGTATTATGCTGAGAGAAATAAGTCAGTCAGAGAAAGACAATTATTACATGATCTCTCTGATATGAAGAACTTGAGGGACAGGGTGGGGGGTCATGGGGGGTAGGGAGGGAAAAATAATGAAACAAGATGGGATGGGGAAGGAGACCAAGCATAAGAGACTCCTAATCTCACAAAACAAACTGAGGGTTACTGGGGGGTGGGAGGGTAGGGATAGGGTGGATGGGTTGTGGACACTGGGGAGGGCTTGTGCTTTGGTGAGTGCTGTGAAAGGTGTAAGCCTGTTGATTCACAAACTTGTACCCCTGTGGCAAAAAAACCCCAAAAAACAAAAAACAAAAAAAACAAAGTGGCTGTACCAAGTTGCGTTCCCACCAACAGTGAAAGAGGGTTTCCCTTTCTTCACAGCCTCTCTAACATTTGTTGTTTCTTGCCTTGTCAATTTTGGCCATTCTAACTGGTGTAAGGCGGTATCTCAATGTGGTTTTGATTTGAATTTCCCTGATGGCAAATGATGTTGGACATTTTTTTTCATGTGTCTGTTAGCCATTTGTATGTCTTCTTTGGAGAAGTGTCTGTTCATGTCTTCTGCCCATTTTCTGACTTGATTTTTTGTTTTTTGGGTGTTGAGTTTCAGAAGTTCTTTATAGATCTTGGATCCGAGCCTTTTATCTATAGTGTCATTTGCAAATATCTTCTCCCATCCCATGGGTTGCCTCTTTGTTTTGCTGACTATTTCCTTTCTTGTGCAGAAGCTTTTTATCTTGATGAAGTCCCAAAAGTTCATTTTCGCTTTTGCTTCCCTTGCCTTTGGAGATGTGTCTTGAAAGAACTTGCTGTGGCTGATTTTTCAGAGGTTACTGCTTATGTTCTACTCTAGGATTTTGATGGATTCCTGTCTTACATTGAGGTCTTTCATTCATTTTGAGTTTATCTTTGTGTACGGTGTAAGAGAATGGTCTCGTTTCATTCTTCCAAAGTGTGATTCTATAGGCTGGTAACATTGGAATTATTTAAGAGCTTGTCAAAAATGCGGAGTCATTGGCCCTTTCTCAAAGATATCAAGTCAGAATTTCCATTTTATTCAGAAGGTTTACATGTCCATAAACTGTGAAAAACACTACTCTAGAATATGAGGTTCCAGAAAGCAAGCACTTCATATCTTCCTGTGTTATTCCATGTCATCTAGCACCTGGGTTTACAGGAATCATTCAACATGTTGGGCTGCATGAAGTATGACACCGTTCCTTGATCAGACTGTATGATTTAGAACATAGTAGCTTTCTGTGGAATTTGGGTTATTGCTTAGGGAAGTTCATGTGGTAGAAGAAAATACCATGGATTTATCATCAACCAGTGTATAAAAACCACATTTGCCAGCCACCTTGCAAAAATCAAGGCCATACACAACATGAGTACTGGCCAGTACTGCATGGTAGATCAAAGGATGGAAGGAATGGCCATAAGAGTTCTGAGGCAGCCCTCGGGATTGACTACGTAATTTTTGGGGCCCAGTGCAAAATGCAAAGGTGAAGCCTTTTGTTAAGAAATGATGAATTCGAAGACAGCAACAGTAGAGCATTAAACCAAACATAAGCCTCTCTAAGTGCAGGATGGATGGATGGGTAGGAGGCTGCGCTACTGCATTTACATGCTATGAAGCAGCCCTGGCAACAACATTCTAGCTCCTCTCTTTCTTGACTCTGGCCAGCTCCTGAAACCATGTGGGAGACTGTGGCACTATAAAATACTGGAGTCTCTTTTAGCCTGTCCCTGAAGGACCATGGGGAGCAGAGCCCCTGCCAACACTCTCTGGACATATAGTGAAGGAGAAATAAACTTTTGTTTCTAAAAGCCACTGAGATTTCAGAGTTAATTTGTTAATGCCTCGTAAATCTAGCCCATCTTGACTTACTCATCTGAGTTGTTCCCAATCACAGATGAATGAAATTGAGAGGAAGAGGTTAGAACTTAGAGACTGCTGACAGTGGGGTAGGGAGGGTTGGCATGGAGATCAGAGCTGGAATATTTATACTTGTAATAGAAAAGTATTCAAAGGAGGATTAGAACATTTATATAGAGAGAGTTTGGGGAAAAGAGAGAGAGGAAAGGAGATTTCATCTTCCTCTTAGTTAATATGGAGGAAAAGGTGCTGGGTAGTCATGGAGAGTGATAAAAAATTTATAAAGACGTATTTTGAAATATCTGCTATTGGAAACCACCTAGGAGACAGGGATAAATAAGGGAATATGTGTCAGAAAAAAATCAAGATGAATGTAGGCTTTGGGTGGGGTCAAGAAATCTAATTGATGAAGCAAGAGGGAACATAAGGAAAAGGTGGCCAAGTATCAAGAACAAACAGGTAGTTTGAGTTAAATTTTACAGAATATTTATCACCCCTGTATTTCAGCATTCATTGCTCCATTAATGTAAATCATGGTCATTTTCACAGTTTCAAACAGGTCCATGGAATCACACATGGTGATTGTCACTTGGGTGTCAGCGTCTGGCCACTCCAAAAGGCCTTTAAAATTCGCATTTTCATAGGTAAGGTTGACATAGTATGGATTATTGTTATCCCTCCAAACTAAGAGGTTGATATTATAAGGAGAAATATAGATGTCAAGCAGACTAGGATACTCAATGTCATCACATTCTGGCCCTCTACCCGAACTGCATAGGAAGCCATTTAAAACTGGATTTCTAATTGATTAAATTGCCACCAAAGAAATAATGACATTTACAATCATCTATTAAATGTTTTGTGTCAGGCACTCTTCTAAATGCTTTTATGTGTGAGACTGAGGAACTTATTCAAGGTCACATAACTAGTAAGAGGTTGATCTGTGATCTGAACTGTTTGTCTATCCTGTGATGTTGGGGTTATGAGAAGCCATGTAGTACCATACCATTGTGAAAATGATAGTCCTCCAGTGGGCTGGCCAGCCTCACCTTTCCCTGTAGGGAAGGTACAAGAGTAGTCATTTTTCAACAAGGCTGTTTGACGGGGCAAGATGGCTTTGTGCTTAAGAGCATGGTCATTGGAGTTACACTTCTTGGGGGTCACATCCTTACTCCAACCCTTATGTAATTTGGGCAAATTACTCAACCTTTTTTTTTTCTGTCCCCTAAGCTGTAAAATGTGGAAATCATAGTGTAGTTGTAAAGCTTAAGTGAGAAAGGAAGACGGAGCACAGTACTTGGCCTCTTAATTCAATCAATATTAGCTACTGTTTTTCGTGAGCATACAGCCAGTTCAAAGATAATTCTTGCTTATTTTATTAGGCCCATCTCATATCATTGTCAGCACACCTTTACTTTTTTTTTACTTTATTTTTTCAGTGATCCAAGATTCATTGTTTATGCACCACATCCAGTGCTCCATGCAATATGTGCCCTCCTTAATACCCACCACCAAGCTCACCCATCCCCCCTCCTCTCCCCTCCATAACCCTCAGTTTGTTTCTCAGAGTCCACAGTCTTTCATGGTTGCATGGTTCGTCTACCCCTCCAATTTACCCCAATTCACTTTTCCTTTCCTTCTCTGAAAGTCCTCTGTTTTATTGCTATGTTCCACAAGTAAGTGAAATCATATGATAAATGACTTTCTCTGCTTGACTTATTTCACTCAGCATAATCTCCTCCAGGCCCATCCATGTTGATACAAAAGTTGGGTATTCATCCTTTCTGATGGCTGCGTAATATTGCATTGTATATATGGTCCACATCTTCTTTCTCCATTTGTTTGTTGAAGGGCATCTTGGCTCTTTCCACAGTTTGGCCATTGTGGACATTGCTGCTGTGAACATTGGGGTACATATGGCCCTTCTTTTCACTACATCTGTATCTTTGGGGTAAATACCCAGTAGTGCACTTGCTGGGTCATAGGGGAGCTCTATTTTTAATTTTTTGAGGAATCTCCACATTGTTTTCCAAAGCGGCCACACCAACTTGCATTCCCACCAACAGTGAAAGAGGGTTCCCCTTTCTCCACATCCTCTCCAATACTTGTTGTTTCCTGTCCTGTTGATTTTGGCCATTCTAACTGGCGTAAGATGGTATCTCAATGTGGTTTCGATTTGAGTTTCCCTGATGGCTAGTGGTGATGAACAGTTTTTCATGTGTCTGTTAGCCATTTGTATGTCTTCTTTGGAGAAGTGTCTGTTCATATCTTCTGCCCATTTTTTGACATGACTATCTGTTTTTTGGGCGTTGAGCTCGAGAAGTTCTTTAAAGATCTTGGATATCAGCCCTTTGTCTGTAGTGTCATTTGCGAATATCTTCTCCCACTCCGTGGCTTGCCTCTTTGTTTTGTTGACTGTTTCCTTTGCTGTGCAGAAGCTTTTTATCTGGATGAAGTCCCAAAAGTTCATTTTCGCTTTTGTTTCCTTTACCTTTGGAAACGTGCCTTGAAAGAAGTTGCTGTGGACGATGTCGAAGAGGTTACTGCCTATGTTCTCCTCTAGGATTTTAATAGATTCCTGTCTTACATTGAGGTAAGACATTCATTTTCAGTTTATCTTTGTGTATGGTGTGAGAGAATGGTCAAGTTTCATCCTTCTCTACATAGCTGTCCAATTTTCCCAGCACCATTTATTGAAGAGACTGTCTTTTTTCCACTGGATATTTTTTCCTGCTTTGTTGATGATTATTTGACCATAGGGTTGAGGGTCCATATCTGGACTCTCCACTCTGTTCCATTGGTCTATGTGTCTGTTTTTGTGCCAGTACCTTGCTGTCTTGGTGATCACAGATTTGTAGTAAAGCTTGAAAGCAGGCAATATGATGTCCCCAGCTTTATTTTTCTTTTTCAACATTTCCTTAGTGATTCGGGGTCTTTTCTGGATCCATACAAATTTTAGGATTGTTTGTTCGAGCACTTTGAAAAATGCCAGTGGAATTTTGATCGGGATGGCATTGAAAGTATAGATTGCTCTGGGCAGTATAGACATTTAACAATGTTTATTCATCTGATCCATAAGCATGGAATGTTTTTCCATCTTTTTGTATCTTCTTCAATTTCTTTCATGTATGTTCTGTAGTTCCTTGAGTACAGATCCTTTACCTCTTTGGCTAGGTTTATTCTAAGGTATCTTATGGTTCTTGGTGCTATAGTAAATGGAATCAATTCTCTAATTTCCCTTTCTATATTTTTATTGCTAGTGTATAAGAAAGCAACTAATTTCTGTGGATTGATTTGGTTTCCTGCCACATTACTGAATTGCTGTATGAGTTCTAGTAGTTTGGGGGTAGAGTCTTTTGGGTTTTCCATATAAAGTATCATGTCATCTGTGACTAGAGAGAGTTTGACTACTTCTTTGCCAATTTGAATACCTTTTATTTCTTTTTGTTGTCTGATTGCTGTTGCTAGGGCTTCTAGTGCTATGTTGAACAACAGTGGTGAGAGTGGGCATCTGTGTCATGTTCCTGATCTCAATGGGTAAGCACACCTTTAAACACTCATTGTGTCTATCTCCCGAAGTTGCAGGGACTCCCTTCTGTCAGCAGGGCAAAGTTCTAATTCTTTAGTAAACTTCCTGCTGCAATCTTGCACCATTTTTTTTTTCTGTCTTAACAGTCTCTTCCGCAATATGACGTTTCATTCTGGTACCTCACACATGCCCCTGTGCCTTTGCCCCTGTCCTTTCTCTCGTTCATCCTTCAGATCTAGTTTGGATGTCACCTTCCCATGAACTCTGCTTGGAACACTCTGTTCTGCAGTAATGCTCTTTCTCTTCTGAGCTTCAAGAATACCAATCTCTGCTAATATTCTTTGTGTTTTAATTCTTATAGTATTTTCTCAATGTTTGCTTACAAATGCATAGGAGAGATAAAGCCTGTAGGCATCAAATACTACATTTTAATGAAGCTGATTAAGCTTGATTATCAACATGAACACTTTGAGGTAGGGATATTTTAATATGTCTAAATATGAGAACCATTTCTTATGATCCTATTTTATATACAAAAGGGATCTCAGACTCTTGATTCATCCTTGCAGCTTGAGACATTTCTGAGCCCTGTTCTATCCTCTAAGTGGAGTCAGGGATGGAGTAGGATGCCTTTTCTGCCCCTTAATTTAGATAAAGAAAAAAAAATCAAGGACATCAAATTTTCTCTGTGGTCAACATGGCTTTGTGAGAGCAGGTTTGTAAAAATGACATGTGCCTTTCAGAAAGTGTTGGCATCCTAGTTGACTCCTTAGTTGCCATCCATTTTTTAATTCTGTATAGAAGATTTATTTCAGAGCGCACTATGTGTTAAGACTCAACTAGGGGTCCTGAAACTATTAAATGCTCAATAAATTTTGGCTGAAAAAAATACATTGTCTTAGATAAAGGAGTACCTATCAAATCCTTAATTAAGAATATCTGTACATAGCTATTTTTTCTATCTGTATCTACCTATATATCTATTATCTGTTTATTTATCTACATAGATAAGTAGATACACAGATCTCCATAGTGACAGAATCATTAGGATTAACTTGTGAGAACACTTTTGAATCAGTGTGGTTGTAGTACCCTGCACATAGTTAGAAGAAATTCGACTTGGAATTATAATGTGTGAATACTGAGAAGTAAGCAATAAAAAATCTCTTAAAAAATATGACGTTACCAATAAAAAAAGGAAAAGTGACCATTACAGCAGGGGAGATTGATGATTCTTTCCACAGCTTAAATCTTTGTCGATTAGTACATCTATTTTCCTCCTAGAGATATGTTTGTTAGCACTAAATCATGGACCCATCCATACAGACAGGATATATATGTACATATTCTAGAACTCCTGGGCATTCGGGTTCTACGCTTGTCTCCAAGAATAATGGGTAAGATAGGTAGGGGGCCATCAGTCATCTTGAAGCTGCTGGTGCCCTTTCTCAGTCTGATAATGGCTCATGCCTCTTTGGTAGACTAGTTACTGGTGGCTTTTATGAGAGTTTATTACTGCCTTCCTCCTTTAAAACACCTGTCTTTCACTGTGCTGCACCTCTTTAATTAGACTGACCACACGCAGAGAGTGCTAGAGCAAGGAACAATTAAGGAAAATTATGTGATAAACCCACAGTCTTTAGGATATGGACCTCAGACCATCCCTTCCAGGAGGCCTGATAAATAAACATGCATAGATGCTTGGTCAAAATTCTTTCTCACAGTTTTGGGGAAAAAAATCCCCAAATCAAGTGGTACCTGAGCACATCATCCCCACGTTCTGGCCCTGATGGTCCTGATGGTTCTGATGGTTTTGGTCTTACAACTCAGGTTCCTTGCTGAGGACACATGGGCTATTATTGTTGGGTACAACTATCAGATCATGTCTCATCTCAACCAGAGTGCTCTACCCTGAACTGAAATGACCTGTAGACTCATCCTCAATTGCCATCTTCCAAATGGAGCTAATGTGCCCTTTTGGTGGGGGCGGGTGGAAGTCAGTTGGTGAAGCATGTCACACAAAGAGGACTAGATAGCCCATTTCATGGGTTTCTAGACTAGGAGGAGTGGGTCAGGTTTGACATGTTAGTGGTGAGATTATGGTGGAATATATTCTCTATTTTCCCTGAGTAGCAGAGCATCTTTATTAAGTATATCAGATTCAATATAAGTGTCTTCTTAAAATTCACTTGGGTCCATCCACCTATGGATTTTAGCTGCTTGTGGCACAGAGAGATAGGCCACCAGATACATGTGCTTCTTTCAGGGTGAGGCCTGGGCTTTGGCCTGGTCTCCATTGTACCTGCTGCAGAGGGAGGTCTGGAGGCTCCAGCACCCAGGGCTGTCCCTACCAGACCTAGGAGGCTGTAGCTTCCCCCCACTCCCCTCTCTTCTGTAAATCGAGGGTAACAAAACTATTTTCAATGGAAGGGTTCATACTTTATCTAGTTGCCAATGTAAACAGTCAGCTACATATTTCATATATGTTATATTCAGCTCTACATGCAGTTTGCACAAATTTAAAAGTAATATTGTTCACTACAACAAAATATCTTTTAACTACCTTGTGCTGCTCTTACAAGTACTGCATTACCTTTGGGGTACTTACAGAATGTAGAGTAGCTACCAAATGAACATGGATGCTTAGCATGTCCAGGAAACAATACTTTGTCGTGCAAGAATCCATTCCACCCTTGCTGTCTGAGAAGAATGGTTCATTCTCTGACCTAAGGGTGTCCACTGGTCACATCATGTCATACTCTGCATTGTATCCATCTTTGCATCAGCAGTGGCCCACCACGGGCTTCTGCATAAGGGTGATACACAGAGTAAGAGATGCAGGGAAGTATTTCCTTGTGGCCTGTGTAGTGTTAACTACGATAGTAACTCTTAATATTCCAGGGTTGCCCCATGCCAGGGATGAGTGACAGAGGTGCCCATGTATTTTATAATAAATTGTTTTTGTGTGTGTGAGTCCTTATACTTTGCAAACCCTTCAACAAAAATAGCACCCAAGGCCAGGGGGCTCTCTTACCTCGGCCAATGAAAGACAAGGGAAGAGAATGAGTCCATAGGTAGATTCCTTTCCTCTTTCTCAGTAATGGACTATTCTGCTGAATAGTGGTTACATGTGAATTCTCTGCAAGTGGCTAATAATGTGTTCATCATTGTACATCTCCCTTCGATGTGTCTGATGTCCCCTCATCTAAAGACTCTTGGTTTTTTCTCCCTCCAAAGAACTACTATACATTCTTTGGTTAGGGTGGAAAGGGCGGTCATCTGGAAACAGAGCTGGGTCTTTGAACCGATCATTATATCTGTAGCAGCATCTTCACCTCTACTTGCACAGGTACACGGTGCCACCATTTTCTGAATTTTTGGTGGAGTCTACATTGTGGAATGATTTGCTTTTCTATTTTTTCTACTGCCTGCTTATTTCACATTTGCATATCCATTAATTCAATTGCAACTCATTCTTTTGCTTTCCACCTTTCAAAAGTGTGTTCCTACCACCTCTTATATTATTCTCTTTATTCTTTGGGTCTATGTCTATGTTGTAAAAAATCCCTTTACTATCATTTTCAGTGAAGTTTCTGAACATAGTAGAAATAGTTGTATGTATTCAATCTGCCATCATTCATGACAGTGTAGTTTATCATAGTTACAAGTTAGGGAAATCTTATGTGTCCTCAATAGAAGATGAAATAATGGTTAGTAGTTCCATATTCATCTATTCACTCAACAATGTTTTCTGAATCTCTATTATGCTTCTACCATGTCAAGTGTTGTACTATATTATATAATTTTAATGCATTCAAAGTTTTGCTTACAAAACTTTTCAAGTGACAGAAATACTCATAAAGTCACTGTAATAGGAATTTAAGAAGCAGAATAAAGCATATGTACACCTTATGACTTCAGCTGTGAAAAACTATATATTGTGTAACTTTACTAAGAATTAAAAGATTCTTAAGGCTTTTAAAACACTCTTAAATATTTTCTAAAATGGGCTGTCCAACTAATATGCAGTGGTAAAGGAGAGTGCCAAAGGTGATTTCTTTCAATGCGAATGAGATGAGTAATACTAAAAAAACAACTTGTTAACGGAATTCTAGAATTTCATCCTAATAATTTTCTCCTTTTCTATACTGTGGAGGGAGAAATGTGTTCCATAATGGCAAACCTAGTCTGACCCCACAGAACATGGACCTTTAACTGGGAGAGACTTAGTGAACAGAGCATAGTCTTGGTGTTTGGAAGTATAAGGCTTAATCTCAATGCTGAGGTAACTTTAGAGCAGTGCTTTATATTGGAAAGGCTATATGTTTTGGAGTCAGAGTTATGTGGTTTAAATTCTGGGCTCTGGTACTTAATACTTGTATTACTTTGAGCAAAATCATCAAACCGAGTGCCAGTTTTGTTATCTATGTAACAGGAATTATTAATCTCATTTCAAAATTTTACCGTAAAGATGGACAGAAATAAAGTATTTAACTTGTCTATCATAGTCATGATGCAAGCAAGTTATATGCATATAAGGAAAAAGTATTAAAATATTAAGGGTGCTTATTTCTGGAAAGTGAGGTTGTGAGTATTTTTGTGTGTGTGTGATTTTGGACAAGTTATTCACCTTTCAAAGCTTTGATTTCTTAACTATACAAGGTGAATATTAATTTTAATACTTGCATAGGGATGTTATGAGAATTTGACACACAAAATTTTGAAAGTAAAGCATTGGGACCCTTGACATGTATGAAGTGCTTCACATGTAAGAAGTGCTCAATACATGTTAGCTATTATGTGCTATTTTTTTGTTCTTTTTGCTTTATTTTGCCAATTCTCTCCAAGTAGTGTGATTTAATATCTTAATCAGAAAAAAACATTAATTTCCCTGTTTTTTGTTTTTTTTTTTTTTTTTTAAAGATTTAATTTATTTATTTCACAGCGGGAGAGAGATCACAAGGAGGCAGAGAGGCAGGCAGAGAGAGAGGGGGAAGCAGGCTCTCTGCTGAGCAGAGAGCCCGATATGGGCCTCGATCCCAGGACCCTGAGATCATGACCTGAGCCGAAAGCAGAGGCTCTAACCCACTGAGCCACCCAGGCGCCCAATTTCCCTGTTTTTAGAAGAAAATGTCCTTTACTTGCGTATTTTCAAATAGAAGCCAAATTAGGAAGATGAAAATGAAGCAGCATATCAGTGGCTCCAATTCCATCACACCCTGATGATTGTCACTGAGCATAATTATGTAGCCCCCCACAGAAGCATCCTGAGTGCTAGAGAAGAGATAAAAAGACATGGAACAGTGATGGTCATTTCCAGTGGACTCACTTGCCCCTGAATACATCTTTGGGGTTTTAGCAGACAACCATCATCATGAAATGGAGCCTTTATAATTGTAATACTAAAGTCATCCTTTCAGCTTGTGGCTGTCATACTTTTTATAACCAGTAGAAATTTGTTTAATCTAGTTAATTAAATGTTGGTGAACCCAGAGCGAATTGTATTAATTAATGTCTCTGTATAAAGACATACCAGACCACACAGCGCTTTCCGTCAAGCTCACAGATGGCTGCCCAGTTGTAGCTGTCACAGTTCTCATGTTGCTGGGGAGACAAAGGAAAAGTAAACCTGTGATTCCCAGTCCAGGGTCTACAGATGTGATCTCAGGGGACCATGAACTCACTGTTAGAATTGAAACATGCTTACTTTCTAATTATTTGATAATATAAAAGTAATGTAAGATTCTGGATGTTCTGGATGATGACATTAAATGAAGCACTGCCACACAATTCACATGTCCATGTTTCTGTTGGTGCTCGTACTTACATCAGGGTTATGTGGTTAACTAAAGATGCTAGTGTTGATTTCTCTATTTCTGGTAGGTAAGTATCAGAAACAACCCTCAGGCACTTCCTCTAAACCAAAATGTAACTAATACTGAATTTATCTCCTACTCTTTGGGATGCTTAACCATCATTAGTTAATTCTGACATTTTTATAAGGATTTATATTACTTTTGTCCAGTTCTGAAGCTCAGGAAGGTAAAGTAACTCTCCTAGTTAACATTACTAGTTAGTTACTAGATAGCACTGCGGTATAAATCCATAACTTTATTATTCCAAGACTGAGATATTCCCAATTGCCTGTAATTGTAATTTTTAACATCTTAAAAAGTCAGACGGGGGAAATGCACTTGTACTGTGTTCACAAAATGCCAAGATCCTATTCGTGTTGAAGCCCAAGATTCCAACAGTGGCTTTATACTAGGCTCAAGCAAATAGACAAGAATAAGCCAGTGATCAGCTTGAAGAAATAACTGATTGATTAGATGTTATTAGCAACATCTTGGCCTTTGAGACCTCTACTATGAAAGGAAGGATCTGTGGATACAGAGTTATTCACATATTCACATAGTTCTTAAGTATATTTAGGAAAAAATACTTTATAGATTCTCAGTCATTGAAACTTGTATCCAATTTGTGCTTCCTCTTGTTTTAACATTTTCTTACTAATTCAAAATAGTACTAGCTACCTGATTTTTGTATAGCTTACGCATAGATATTTAATGCACAGGATAGTCTTTGCAACATTTCTGAGGTAGATATTACTAAACCCCATTCCAAATGAGGAAACGAAGGCTCACGGGACTGTGTTAATTTGCCCACAGTTATGTAGCTAATAAGGGGCAGAGTCAAGATTTATAGTTGCTATACTGCCATTTCCATCATCTCATACTACTTACCCATGTGCCAGGGATATGGATATATGACATGACCTCAAATCCAAAGGTTCAATAATGTAGAATCACAGAAATAAATTATGGAAAATGATTCTACACAGTTCAGTCATAAAAATGACATCTTGGAATGGTTGATGAGTATGAAAAATAATCATGATATAATGTTAACCAAAAAAAATCAAATTATAGTATACTGGTAATAGTCATTGATAACTCACTGTAGTCTGGTGGTGAGCCCTAAATATATCTTTATCTCTAGGGCTAAATGTTCTCTAGAGAAGCATATTCTGACAATATAGATAGACTATAACTATCAAAAGTTGGAGGGGAAGGTCAATAAAAGGTGTGATGATTTTGGTAGCTTTATAGTTTCCAACTGGTTTCTTAGTTATTATCTATTCGAATCAGATCCTATGGGAGAGGTATGGGAGTTAAATAATTTCAGTATCAGAGTATATAACAGTAGATAAGAAGCCCCCCCAAAGGGAGCATTAATGGTATTATATAAAGATGGCAGTATAAAGGGTATTATTAGAACAAACATAATCATGCTTTCAAGAATGAAACTGAGAGACTGAATGAACCGGAACATAGATTCAAAAGCTAATTGTATTGATAGCTTGCATATGTTGATATAGTATTTTTAAAAGACAGATTGAGACCAAACATATATTAATAAAGGTAAATGGGTATAACTCATCTATTAGAATTTAAAAAACCATATTGGTTAACAGTACAAACTCCAACTCTATACATATATACTGAAAAGTACTCTTAAAATGAATATATTCAGAAAGGTAAAAAATGAAAGGATATTAAACTATACACCAGACAGATAAAGTGAAAGAAGAGTAAGGCTCATAATCTGGATATCCAGAAAGATGAAATTTAAATGAAAATTATTAAAAGAAGACTACATGAATGAAGGTAAAGATTGGAAAATCCAAACTTTTTGAGACCTAGATTGTCTTCAAGTCGATCTATTGAAACAGCGCAAGCGCAATTAAAATTTCCATCTTATTTTTTGGTGAAAATTGGAAATCTGATCCCGAAATTATTTGAAAATGCAAACAACCTACTTGGAAAAAAGACCTAAGAAAAAAGAACAAACTTGAGCAATTAAGGTTATCTGCTTTCAAGATGTATTATAAAGCCAGAATAACCCAAGTAGTATGGTTTTGGTGTATACATATTCATGTTGCTAGTACAAGAATAGAATCTAGAAAGTGATCTTAAAATATACAGGCAATTAACTTTGACAAAGATGTCAATGAAATTTAATGGGGGAAAAGACATCACTTTTCTACAAATGGCAATCAAATAATCTTGACTCCTACCTCACACCAGACAAAATTAATTTGATATGGATCATACATATAAAGATAACAATTGAAAGTATGATGCTTCTAGAATTAAGCATAGAAGAGAATCTTTTAGAGAGGACCTGAAAGCATGAACTATAAAAGAGACTGATAAAGTTAGTTTAATCACAATTTAAAATTTTAACTCTTCAAAGGACACCACAAAGAAAATGAAGAGGCAAAACCAAACCGGCAGAAAATACTTACGTTATATGTGTCTGATTCAGGAATACTCAGAAGGTTGCTGCAAATGTGGCAAAATTTAAGAATTAATTACAGTACATGAATGTTATTGTTTTTTATATTGCTGCACATAGCATTCTTTCAAATTTGTAATTTGAAATAAGTAAAATGTATTATATATTTGATAATGTAAATATATTAAAGCAATAACAAAATACATAACCTGTTAAATATATAGCAGAGTGAAATATACAGCATTAAAATGTATACCATAGTATATGTATTTTTTAAAGGATGATCCTCTCTGCTGTCATTGGGATTCTGGCCTCATTGAATTCATTCCTTAAAGAATGTTATTCTCTCTGTTTTTCTAGAAATCTCCTTAATAGCTTTTTACTAAAACTTTTTCTTATCCGATGTCTTTCTTACTGTAAGCAATTACTGGTTCCTAGTTAATTTTTTCAAAGTCTCATAAATTATCTCCTTCTCCTTTTCTTAACAAAATATGGTTCTCAAATGGCATTATTTTCTCATTGATTGACTCATTAATTTAACAAGTAAATGTGGTTAGTTCTTGCACTAATCTTCCATGTTAACAAAAACAAGTGTTTGTTTTCATTCTAAATCTCAGTTTTCACTTTGAAAAAATATGTGCTTGTGTCTTATGATATCTAAAAAATTCTTCCAGCTTTAAAATTCTATAGAACAGTGATTCAGTCATTTATTTCTATCTGACATGCATTATTTTTATTCACATCCTGGGGGTACTTCCTGTTCTGAACTCTATCACACTTAGACCATCACGTCAACAAACAACTTCTTTTAGTTCTCTTTTATTTGCAGCAAAACAGACTTCACTTCAGCCATCATTTCCCAATGGGTCACTGAAAAAGCATTCCATGATCAAATATGTTGGGGAAACACTACACAGTGGGTAGCATTGACTTTTAACTACTCCCCTCATTAGAGAGAGTGAATTAGACTAACATGCTCTTTTTTCTTTTTTCTTTTTTTGCCTAATTGCTAAGTTTGAGAATTGAATTTTCATTAATAAAATAATTGTAGAATAACCTTGTCATTAGAGAAATTTAGAAATCATTTTTTGTAGGGCTGTATGTGTAGATTTCAGCTAAATACTCATCTTCCATTTGTATAGTCTACAGTTTGCTGTACTGTATTCTGGGGTATCATAGATGTTTCTACTTCAGCATGACACATCAGGCAAAGGGATGAGGCTGCTCACAGCCAACAGCAACCAGCCCAGTACAGGCAACAAATCCAGAAGCTGAGGAGATCAATATCTAAACTTCCTAGTAACTCATTCACAGCACAACATTTGGAAAGCTCAGATATATTTTCTGCTCTCATGGAATGAAAACCATATTTGTCGTTTGGACAGCAGACTTTTCAACATATCTGTCGAAAGAATATTTATCCACCCAGGAACTCTCATTTTTAGGCCAGTACTAGTGGTCTCTTGAAGCAAAGATTTCACTCTTAAGTTACTAGAGCTTCAGGGAAATAGGACATTAAATGGAGAGATAGAACGTCGCTGTAGGGATTCATGGCTCTGTCATCTAACTCTGTCATCTAGCCTCATCCCTTTTGTCTGATGTGTCATCAAAAACACATGAATCAGGATTAGTTTACTTCAAGTAAATAAGTTACTTACACAAGTTACTTATATATGGCTAATCACGAAATGATTTTAATACTCTGTGGTATTTGTAAATAGTAACAAGCTCTAGCAGCTACCGAATCAGAGATGAGTTAATAACCTTGACCTGGCAAACAAAATCTTAATGTTGTACGGTTATAAAAATGATAAAATATTGCCCACATAGCGTTAACATTGGAATTGTAGAACTGGTTAGGTAATTGTGCACGTTGTGGAGGCTGTCACAGGTTGAGTTCTCCAGAAAGAAGATTGAGACCTGAACTGTAATGGATTTTTTTTTTTTAAGGAGTGCCCTTGAGATCAAACCTGTAAAAATGGATAAGGATGCATAATTGAACAGGGAGAAAAGTTGAAATGTGATTCTGGCCCAAAGATTTCCTTAGTTGACCCAACATAGAGCTCTGGATCTAAAATGATACTCCGGTTTTGTCAGGTGTTGGGAACAGATGGCCAGGCCATCATACTAACACAATGAATAATCACTGGATATGGGTCTTTGGGTGACCAGGAAGGCGTGACCTTGGGCCAGAGAGCTCTCTGCAGCTCAGATCATTCCTGACAGAGCCAACAGTTCATGTCTGCTGACGGTATTCCCAGCAGCTAGAAAAAAAGTTCTTTTTTAAAAGGCAATCTGGGCAGCATATTTAAGTGCTACAGAAACTGTAAAGGGGGCTGAGTACATTCAATTAACAGGGCTAAGTCAAGTGTCTCCAAGGTACTTTCTTGCCTTTTATTTTTTCTCCCCATCATCTTTCAATTCTTTTACCACTTGTAAGCCAAAGCATTCCTCTTTAGGTGTACATGTCTTAAAAATTTCAGTGATTCCCCATAGCTCTGAGAATAAATTCTAAGTACTTGAATATAGTCCATAAAATCTTTCTTGAGCTATTTCTTCCTTAAGCCATGGGCTCTTTTTCTTGTCCTTGTGATTTTCTTCTTAAACTCAAGGTGTTCTGAATTGCTTAAAACCCCACAAACAAATCATGATCTCTCTCATCTGTAAATATTTGCACATGCTGTTTTCTCTGACTGAGGCACTCTTTCAGCCCTTCATCGTGGTACTTTGTACTTACTCCAAGTAGGTCAATGAAGCCTGGTATTGACTCATGTCCCATGGTCCCTGTTCCCTCTGTAAATTTCATTTTGTCCAAGAAGGTCTTGGTCTTGTTCCTATCCTTTGCTTAGTTGACACTTTTACTTAATCTGTGAGTAATTTAGTTATGTAATTGACTAATTACTTGACCCCCCTCCTCACCTCCACCTAAACTCTGACAATGAACAATTGGAAGGAGGTCCAGAATTCTATCTGGTTCATTATGGAATCTTTGGCATCTAACCCAGTGCTTGGTGTAGAGTATACGTTCAGTAATTATTTGATGAAAATTGTGGAATGGGAAGGTATCTGTCTCTTAGGTGACACATGGCAGAATGCATATTAGAGAATGATTTGCATATTTGGAAAAAGAAAAAAGGATAAAGTTACCAGGCTTTCAGTTCCTTGGCATTGTTCCACTTTTATTAGCTTCCTGTGGTCATCCCTGGGCCTGTAATTTGGAGTTTGGAGTCAACTTACCATTTGCAACCCTTAGAGAGCATTGAAGCCCAGTGTTTCCCCACTCCTCATGATCCTTGCTTTCCTCCCTGTCTTCCAACACATTTCATCTGGGAAAAATGTCCATCATTATATCTCTTTCATCTGGATTCCCTGTTTGGTTCTGTAAGTCTAAAATATACTTCTGACTTGATGTGGTATATATATATATATA
>LNAC01000481.1:885082-1067684 GCA_002007465.1 Ailurus styani
AGGGATAGGGTGGATGGGTTATGGACATTGGGGGAGGTTTGTGCTTTGGTGAATGCTGTGAAAGATGTAAGCCTGATGATTCACAGACCTGTACCCCTTGGGCAAAGAATAAAAATAAAATAAAATAAAATAAAAAACAAAATATATACTTCTGACTTATATTTAAAAACAACAGTAACCACAAATTGAGCATTAACTATGTAGTAAGAGTTTTGTAGAAATTCATTCTACATTTTTTGAACTCTTACGGCAACTAGTGAGGTTAATATTACTATCAACATTGAATATATGAGTAAACAAAGAGTTAAATGTCAGTCCCAAGGTCATAGAGTTAGTAAGCTGTAAAGTTGCTTTGAATTTCTCTAGTCTTTCTACTACACTCAAACTAAAATACCAAGAATGAATTTGAATGACCATAGGGTTACCAGGAATGAATTCTTTTGGCTCTCAAGAGGTTGACAAAGTGGTTTAAATCATAGTGAAATGGTTATGAGTTCAGACGTGAGCTTCTCTCCATGTTCTTAGACTTGTTATGACTTTGAACAAGATGGTTGCCTTTCCACTATACAAAGAAGTAACAAGAACTATAGCCTAGGATTATTATAAAGAATAAAACATACATTTCATGCTAAGTAGTTAGTATAGAGTACATAACATAGCTCCCATTCTTAACAAATAACATTTTCTTATTACAGAAATTATTTTGAGAGAATTTGTTTGTTTTTAACACCCCCAGGAATCTCTGTAGGTAGTGGTACATTCAAATGGGTTGAAACTCAAAACAAGGGTTGAAAACTCAATGTTTATGAAAATTAGGCAGATAAGGTAAATATGTGAAGCTGGCTATGTGTTTGAAAGTTAGGAATGATGGTGTCTATAGTGAACTAGAGAGCACCTGCCTTTTCCAAATGGAGTGGAACTGTGCAGCACAGTTTCAGTGGAAATAAAGACTCGGTGTTGCTGAATCCTCCAACTTTTGTCAAACTAATACTAAAGTCTAGATTTTTTAAAAGATTTATTTATTAGTGTGTGCACACATTGAGGGGAGGGGCAGAGAGAGAGGGAGAGAGTCTTAAGCAGACTCCATGCTGAGCAGGGAGGCTGACACGGGGCTTAATCTCAAGACTCTGACATCAGGACCTGAGTCGAAACCAAGAGTTGGATGCTTATCTGACTGTGGCACCCAGATGCCCCTAAAATCTAGATTTTTATGAGAATTTTTCTCATTTAAAAATGTTGGAAATGAATGTAGTTTTTTTTTAATTATCTTTTAACTTTTTAAGTATGAGACACTTAAAACACACCTGTGATACTGATTCAGCTCTGGGTCCATCAGTATGTTACCCATTTCTTTGCACCTTGTGCAAGTTATGACATCTTTCATTCAACAAATATTTGCTGATCTGTGACTGTGTGTGCTTGGAGTAGGGGATACAGTGGTCACCGAGAAAGATGAGTTTCTTATCCTTTTGGATATTGCTTTATAACATTTGTGTACCTCACGGTAGTTTGTGTGGGGGGAGGGGGAGAGGAGTGTCCTGTTACTGCATTTTCATGAAGTCATAAAATGAGTCCTCTGTAGGGCAGGACCTCATATTTCACAATAAATCTCTCTCTTGTCTTATTTAGTCCTAATGCAGAATTCCTCCACAGCTGATATAAAAAGCACCCATCTCAACATTTAAAATTTCATAATATATATTTTTCTAAATCTGTGACTCCAAAGGAGAGTTTATCTTCCTCAATGCCTGGAGGTACAAATAAGAAAATGATTATGAATCATTTTTAGTAGATGTAAGAAATTTATACCACCATTTTTGTGTAGTGCCTAGAGAAACTGAAGTTTTTTTTTCTTTTTGATGAATGATCTAGAGGAAAGGAAGAGCAATAAAATCTGTTGCAAACATAAAAAAATTATGAAAGAGTTTAATGGATTATATCACATATGGAAAATAACCAGATATTAAAGAATATAGCTCAAACCCACACAAATATAGTTAACTGATTTTTGACAAGGATTCAAAGGCAATTTCACTGTTAAGGATCATCACTGCAACAAATGGTGCTAGAAAACTTGGACGCCAGCAAGCAAAACACAGAGCCTAGACACAGACTTTACACCATTCACAAAAGTGAACTCAAAATGAGTCATATGCATAAATGTAAAATGAAGAACCTTAAAATTTCCAGAATAATACATAGCAGAAAATCTTGGTGACCCTGAGTTTGGTGATGAGTTTTTTAGATACAACACCAAAGAATGGTCCTTGCAGGAAACTAAAATGATAAGGTCAACTATATTTATTTCCTAGGGCTGCCGTAACAAATCACCAGAAAGGAAATGGCTTGAAAAAAGCCAGCAGTTTATTTTCTCACATTTCTCAAATCTCTAGGTCCAAAAATTAAGATGTTGCAGATGCCTGTTGCTTTTGAAGGCTCTAGGTAGACATCCCTCCTTTCCTCTTCTTTTTTTTTTTTAAAGAATTTATTTATTTAACAGAGAGAAGCACAGCTAGAGAGGGAACATAAGCAAGGGGAGTGGGAGAGGGAGAAGCAGGCTTCCTGCTGAGCAGGGGGCTTGATGTGGGGCTTTATCCCAGGACCCTGGGATCATGACCTGAGCCGAAGGCAGACACTTAACCATCTGAGCCACCCAGGCACCTTGGAAAACCTATTACAAAATACACATTTGCTAGATGACTTGCATTCCAAATATACAAAGAATTCATACAACTCAATAAAACAACTCAACTTAAAATGGTTAAGAATTTTGAACAAATACCCCACCAAAGAAAATGTGCAGATGTCAAATAAATATATGAAAAGATAATCAGTGTTATTTTTTCATTATGTAAATGTAAATTACTGGTAACCCTATGGTCATTCAAATTCATTCTTGGTATTTTAGTTTGAGTGTAGTAGAAAGACTAGAGAAATTCAAAGCAACTTTACAGCTTACTAACTCTGTGACCTTGGGACTGACATTTAACTCTTTGTTTACTCATATATTCAATGTTGATAGTAATATTAACCTCACTAGTTGCCGTAAGAGTTCAAAAAATGTAGAATGAATTTCTACAAAACTCTTACTACAAAGTTAATGCTCAATTTGTGGTTACTGTTGTTTTTAAATATAAGTCAGAAGTATATATTTTGTTTTTTATTTTATTTTATTTTATTTTTATTCTTTGCCCAAGGGGTACAGGTCTGTGAATCATCAGGCTTACATCTTTCACAGCATTCACCAAAGCACAAACCCTCCCCAATGTCCATAACCCATCCACCCTATCCCTACCCTCCCACCCCCCAGTAACCCTCAGTTTGTTTTGTGAGATTAGGAGTCTCTTATGGTTTGTCTCCTTCCCCATCCCATCTTGTTTCATTATTTTTCCCTCCCTACCCCCCACGACCCCCCCTGCCCCTCCAGTTCCTCATATCAGAGAGATCATATGATAATTGTCTTTCTCTGATTGACTTATTTCACTCAGCATAATACCCTCCAGTTCCATCCATGTCGTTGCAAATGGCAAGATTTCGTTTCTTTTGATAGACCACATCTTCTTAAACAATGAATCTTGGAACACTGAAAAGAATAAAATTAAGATGTTAAAGAAAATAAAAATAATAAAATCAAGTGTGTTTAAAAAACGAGCTTCAAAAATGTAGCTCAAACATACTTACAGAAGAATCATGTGTAAGAATGGAAAGTTCTATGTTGGACAACTAATCCCACTTTCCTGATGGGTATAAGGAGGACACTTAAAGTAATGAGCACTGGGTGTTAAATGCAACTGATGAATCACTAAATTATACCACTGAAACTAATAATGTAGTATATGTTAACTAAATTGTATTGAATCCCATTTTCCTTGCTTATTTTCAATAAATTATTGTTTAGTGGTTCATAGCTCTTACAGATTTCCTGATGGGAAAAATCCCTTCTTGAAAGGCATGGTAAGAGACGGGTTAGGCATGTGGGCTGAGCAAGATGATCTGAGTTTGAGTTTTATTCTGATTTATTATGACTGGGAAAATTGCATGTCATCTCTGAGCCTTAGTCTTCTTATCTATAAAATGGGTCCCAAAATTGCATCTGTCCTATTGAATTGTCATACTGATGTGTTGATATAACAGGTATTGTGGTCAGCATGACTTACATCAGCACGTAGTAAGCCCTGAACAAATGGTGACTGATAATTCTATGTCAAAGGGCAGCACAGCAAGTAAGATAAAGAACGTGAGCTCTGCCGACACCCTGGCTTTGAAGCCTACTTCCACCTTCTCTTAATATCACAATGTTGGACACATTTCTAATCTTACTATGCTTTTTCCACCTAAAGGTAGTGCTAATAATAGTACCTTCCTCATTGGGTTGTGGTAGTGATGAGTTAGCAGATGTAAATCATGCAGAAAAATGGCATGCTAATTATTCAACATGTTAATTATGATTATTATAGAGGTATTTGTATCAAAGAACCTCGAGCTGTCTAATTGGTTTTGCTAGGGTTGTGAAGTCAAAGTTGATTTTGAAATCTCTTTACTCAGAGCTGGAGATTCAGCAGTGAGAAAGATGAGGTCCTTATACTCTCAGATTTGGGTAATCAGCTGAAGATCTGTGGAGTGGATCCATTTTCAGATGTTTGCTGGTATACACTGAACATAGTCACAGACTATCTGAAACCTTTTAACCAAAGTTTAGGATCTCCACCATTTGAAGGGTGCCATGACACCACCTCCTTCTTGGCTGTAACCTTGGAATTTGATAAAATTTTTAGTTCAGAGGAAAACTTGAGCACTGGAGGTGGTATCTGCTTCTCTTGATAGTCCAAGCATTAAGGGAGGAATGAATGGTGGTCTTTCATTCATTTATTTTAGTTCTGGATTCTAGGCACATACAACTACAGCTTCAAATTTTTTCTTTTTACTGAATGATTGCATCATGTTTAGAAACCTTTCACTTACAAAAAGGAATTTTTAAAAACGTTTACTGGCTCAGAGTAATTCGGTTTGCAAGCTTTTTTTGAATTTATTGCTTGCTCATTTGACCCAATGCCCAAGTCAAGGCTAATTCTGCTGCTTGTGGGTATTTAAGGGATATTGGAGTGAAGAACTCTAGAAGGCAGTGGTTCTGTTCTTTGTGTTATCTTTATAGTGTCCTCATCAATGAACATCTACCTCAACTCCACCCCTAAAGTCCCAACTACCAAATTATAGTCCTAACTGAACTCCATTTGTAGTCCATTTTCATGGGGACGGCATCTTCCAATTCTGCCTCAGATCTATGGTACAGATGGTGAGAGGTGCTATGTCTGTTCTGTCATCTGGTTCCTTGAGACGGAGAAGACCAGAGGTAGATAGAGATGAGCAAGGTCAGTAACGCCACAGGTTTTGATTGTACAAACCCAGGTATGAGTCCTATTTCTGGCCCTTATCAATTGCATGACTTTTGGAAAGCATTTTTAACCTCAGTTTTCTAAGCATCTACTTCTCAGAGTTATTTTAAGGATAAAATTGGACCAATACAAGTAAGATGCTTTATGCAGTGCCTGGCACATTGTAGGTTTCTTTTCTTTTCTTTTTTCTTTTTTCTTTTCTTTTCTCTTCTTTCTTTCTTTCTCTCTCTGTCTCTCTGTCTCTCTCTCTCTCCCTCCCTCCCTTTTCTTTCTTTCTTTTTCTTTCTTTTCTTTTCTTTTTTCTTTTTTCTTTTCTTTTCTCTTCTTTCTTTCTTTCTCTCTCTGTCTCTCTGTCTCTCTCTCTCTCCCTCCCTCCCTTTTCTTTCTTTCTTTTTCTTTCTCTTTCTTTCTTTCTTTTTCTTTCTTTTTCTTTCTTTCTTTCTTTCTTTCTTTCTTTCTTTCTTTCTTTCTTTCTTTCTTTCTTTCTTTCTTTCTCTTTCAGATTTTATTTATTTGAGAAAGAGAGACGGAGATAGCAAGAGAGAGCATGAGTTGGGAAGAGAGGGAGAAGCAGGCTCCCGCTGAACAGGGAGTCTGACATAGGGCTCAATCCCAGGACGCTGGGATCATGACCTGAGCTGAAGGCAGATGTTTAACCAACTGAGCTACCCAGGCGCCCCACATGGTAGGTTTCAAGAGACATTAGCTTTTGCTATTATTAATAACACATAGATTGAATGTATCCTTAATATCCTCAAATAATTTCTTCCAAAGACTGATTGACCAATTTCTTTGGGAATTTGAGGAGTTTAGATAAAAATTATCTATGTGCAGTGTAGAAAACTCCCTGACATGGAAAGTAGTATCCGCGGAATCCAAAGCAACCACTTTCATATTAACTTTGTAGGGGCCTGGGTCAGGACAACAGGTAGAAGAAAGGTCAGAAAACTGAGAAATAAAGAGTCGAGTTTTAGGATAAGCTCCCCCAGTGATTCTTTGTGTTCATTTGGGCACGTCTGGGTTGGTTTCCTAAACTGGTAAAATGGGGTTCTTCCACCCCTACAGTTTCATTAACCAGGCAGAGGCCCTTCCTTCTAGTAAAATAAGAAGAGCAAACCAACCGAAATCATTCTTGAGTTGTCCCTTTTCTTGATTCCTTACCCACAGTATTCAGCATTGGTTGTCCAGCCATGACTGGCACACTTTAATGTCAGAACAGTCATGCTAAACATTCTTTTCCAGTCTCCTGTTGTTGTGTTTGGTTATGGATTTCTCAGTGCACAGACCATGTCCCTAAATATCTAAAATCATTTAGCTAACACTTTCCCTACTGAAACCAGACAGATTTGTAAGAACAAACAAAACTACTTTGCCCTTGTGTTACAGGGAGTTAACTTTGATTCATGAGGAAGTAGTAGAAATTTTTAGTGTTAGCATTTATTGAGTACATGCTTTGTATCAGACAATGTGCAAAGGAGTTTATGTGTCTTAATCCACAGAATGCACATGTGAAGAAAATACTATTATCCCCATTTTAGAGTTGAGCTATATGCTTAGGTTAATACCTTCCCAAATTCAAACACCTTAAAAATGGTGAGCTACAAATCAAGCCAAGATCTCTTCAGCTATGACATTCTTACTTTTAACTACTTGGTTTCTGGAGGCTCTGGAAATGAGGATGGTCAATGAAACAACTACCAGTTCTCCCCTAAAAATAGAAAAAAAAGTAAAATAAAGTAAAAAAAAACCCCACAAAAAACAGAGGGAGGTCTTTATAATAAGAGTTTACTGAATGCAATGATGGTTTTTTAGCTGAACATACATAATTAATTTCCTCTCAAATCAATTTAACATCTAAATAATGCAGCACCAGCTAATGGGCTCTCAGCTGGCCAAACATTAAGAGGTACATTGTTCCATATACTCATCATAAAGAATGAAGATGAACAACTTGCCTGGTTACATAACGTTGTTGTACAACATAAATAAAAGATTGTCTCGTTTTGGCAATTGTTCTGTACTGTTCTAAGTTTTGCTAAATCAGACTTCCTTCTAATCTAACAGATGCCAGCAGTTTAAAAGCAGTTCAAGAATTCTTATTTATATCTGGTGTTCAGCTTTGAATAAAATGGGCCAGCAAATGCAGAGGGAGAGGGGGGAAAAAGCATAACTTAAAAATGGAATTTATTTCCAGCCTTCTAAACACAGATTTCCAATAAACATCCACTTAGAGAACCATTTCATTAAGCTAACTGCAGCCGAAAACAAGTTCCCTGATGTTTCTTTGAGTATTTTATTTTCTAAAATGAATCATTACTTTCTATGTTTTGGCTTGACAATCTTTTCCCCCCAATTGTGTAATTTTGCATTTGTCACTCAAATTGCTTGTATTTCTGGAGAATTGTTCTAAGACATTTTGCTTTGGAATGATACTCTTAATATGGTGGCATGAGTTTGGAGAAGCCCCCAAACCACTATGGTGCATTGCTTTGTCCTTTAAAAAGCTGCAGAGGGTCTTGACTTCCTCATTCCAATTAAAGTTTAGCAGCCCCTTAAGGCTGATTCTGGAGGTAGCTGCAATGAACTTGTAATAAATGGGATGCATAGCTATGGCCCTGTAAGGAGGCAGGGGAAATGAAAACCAGGGCTTTTGAAACTGTCTTCTGTCTGTGGTTTGGTAAATAATGCAGATACTTGCAAACCCATTCTAACCACTCACCCTCAAGTGACAAACTTTTAATGGAGAACTAATGGAAAGTGAGGAAAATTGAAGCAAAACATCAAGAGGGGAAATTTCCAATACATAAACTCAATGTATGCAAATGACACTTAGGAATAACACTCTGAAAAGTCAATTCATCCCAGTAGAATTTGGCTTTGGTATCTTTGGTTAAATAGTGAAACTGAGAGAGAAGATTTTATTCAATATACTAAAAGATGATTATATTTCATGCCTGGTTATACGCATAGGAGGTACACAGTTAAGAAGGGTATGTTTTATCTATGAAGAAACTCTCAGTGTAGTAGCTATGTAGTCATTCTTCCACTCAAAAGATTAGGTACTAAATAAGGATAATCATAGTAAGTAAGCTGTAGCATTTATTGAGCATTTACTATATGCTAGTAGAGTGCTAAGATAATAAAAGGAAATTCTATTATAACAGCTTCATGGCAGCCATAAAAATGAGTATTATGATCAGCAACAGTAATAGCTATCTGGACTTCTTACTACATGCCAGACAATATATTGAACACATTACGTGGTTAAATCACTTGATCTTCTCAAGTAGGTGCTTTAATTATCCCCACTATACAGATGAGAATACTGAAAGGTGGAGTAATTTGCCTGAATTTCTTTTTTTTTTTTTAAAGATTATTTATTTATTTATTTGACAGAGAGAGAGAGAGATCACAAGTAGGCAGAGAGGCAGGCAGAGACAGGAGGAAGCAGGCTCCCTGCTGAGCAGGCAGCCTGATGTGGGGTTTGATCCCAGGACCCTGAGATCATGACCTGAGCCGAAGGCAGAGGCTTTAACCCACTGAGCCACCCAGGCGCCCAATTTGCCTGAATTTCAAGGCTACCTAAGGTCCTAATTCTGGCAGACTAACTACTAAGTTAATGTAAGCAGTGTGCCGTCTCTCTGCTGTCCTCTGTTTGCAGATAAGGGTAAACTGGCCCTTACGGAGGTTCTCCCTCTTGCCACAGTTGTCTCACAGTTGCTAAAGGGCAGACTCGGGAGTCAAATATGGGTTCTCTGGTTATTAATCCAGGGTAACTAATGGATCAGGATCATTATAAAAATGATGTGTTCCGGAAGACCAAAGATGATGGTCAATGACAACTGTCTTTAGCTGCTCACTTTCCTGTGAAAGACCATGCATACGAACTGTAAACTCTCTAGTGCCACGTAAATGTTTCACCCCTGTACTCCGTCTATGCTATCTCTGTCATGATGCCAAAAATTAAGGACTTTACCCTCATTTTATGAAAATAGAATACATACCAGTGTCTTTTAAACTGTTGGTGTACATAAATGTCTTTCCTTATAATGTGTCCTTTCTAAAAATTGAACATTGTGTTACATTTGCCGTAGAGTCAGAATGAGCCGTTTGTGTGTGTGTTGGTTTCAATCCCTGTTCTTTTTTTTTTTTTTTTAGCATGTTCTTGTCTTTTCCAGAGTTGGTTTTCCAAGCTATCAATTGTCTCTTCAGTAGCTTTTTATATTAACATTACCTGCTGTTTTTATTCCTAAGGATAAGGAATGAAATAAATAATAGCTGTTATCCTTAGGAATAAAAGCTATTATTTATTTCATTCCTATATGACACTTGCACCTATGCTGTTTCACCCTCATTGCACATCTGCAAGGTACATTCTCTCTCTTCTAGTGATGAGAAAACTTAGGTTTAGAGAGGCTAAACAACTTGTCTAGCATGACACACTCAATTAACTTAAAAAATTTATAGCTCTAATTTACTGAGGACCCAGCATAGAATTTTAACCCACATTTGTGTAGTTCTAAGTCAGATGCTCACTCTGCTATGTTGATGCTGTCTTCTTTTTCCCTTGCAGCTAATAAGCTGTAATTATTAGGGTACTAGCTTGTCAGTAAAGGAACACATAAACAAGACTATTACCATGAAGGCGGGCACGTGATCTCTGCTCATTCTACGTGAGAACATTGTGAAACATTCACGCCTCCCCACAATCATTTCCTTTGAAGGTGTTATCATTACTGTCTTATTTCATGGTAGATAGAGTGAGATAAGCTGCCAGTATTACCCAGGGAGCTAACATACTATAGGGTCAATTATTAAAAGGGCAAAAATCCTACCATGCACTACCAAACCAGAATTTAAATTGGCTCTGGACAGAAACAAGCATAAAAATACCTGAAGGGTTGGAGACATCTATTTCTGACTGCCGGCTGTACCTCAGCAAACATTTCCCTTTCTCTAAGAGACATACCTCCCCAATTTACAGACCATATACGTGTTGGTAGTGGAGATTGACTTCACTTCCAGGGCCAGGAGGCAAACAGTTGACAGACTTTTAATAAACGAGGCCACCACATTTCTGTGGCTAGTGATTGAATCCAAATTGGATATTTGGACCTAGCAGGGAGCCCCGTATTCATTAAATTACTAAGGAAAAGGCATGCTTTTTCAGCTCAAGTTGTTAGGCTATTAGGATATAAATGTCATTTGTTGGTCACTGATTTTGCCACTTCTTGGAGAGAATCTGAGAATAGAGCCAACAAAGAAGAAGGCAGAATGGCGAGATAGAGAATTTTGATTTCATCATTTGAGCATGTAGCCCACTGTTTCTAAAGGACAATACACCATATATTTTTCCCTTTTGCTAGGTAATTCATCTCCTACCCCCAAATACAGTTTTAGTTGGGTTGCTGTCATTTTGAACTAAAATTATACAGATTATTCCAGCGTACCAGCAAAAAATATATAAGAAAATATCCCAGTCCATTTTTTTTTATGAATCATGCCAAACAAATGATTGGCTTATCCTGCATCAATGCATGTTTTTTATTAAGAGAATCTATGTGCAAGCCAAGTCTAGAAAACACATTTCTGTTCTTCCTTTTTCCATCCAGACAGAAATAGTAGATTAAAATACAAACATTTCTTGACTGCCAATACACAAACACATGCATGCATATATATGTAAATAAACTGTCACACAGAGCTGCAGGATTGTTCAGTTAATACACACCATATATCACCACCCTGTTTAAATCTATGATTGGGAATATATTTCTTTTTAACAACATGAGCAAAGAAATTATTTCCAGTTGCATTTTTACAAATTGCTCTCAATTGTGACATTTATCTTCTATTCCAATCAAGTGTAATTTACCAGAAAGACTGCATAATGTTTCTGTATTTAAAATGTGCGAGGTTTTTGTAAAAGCCCCCACCCCTCTCCTCAAGTTTCCCTACTCGCTGAAGATGGGACTAGCATGGTTCAAACAAACCCATCAAGTTGTAATAGCCCCCCAAATCCCATTTACACAAAAATACAGTGACCAATTGCTGAGAGGTTTCACTGACTCAGTTCACAGTAAATCAGTCAAAATAGCTTGAAAGTTTGAGGCCCAGTTGATTTGAGGTCTCTTAATGAAAAACACTCATTGATGCAGGTTAAGCCAATAATTTATTTAGTGATTGAGATACAAAAGGGCAGTAACACCAGTTCTCTTTGGTCTAATGGGAGCTTGGGCCTCTAATCCAACAGTTGCTAAACCCTAGCACTAGTGAAATCATCAGTGGAAATCCATGACGAAGATGCCTGGGCAATGTAAGAAAAACAATGCTGGAGAGAGAGGTTCTCTTTTGTTTGTTTGTTTTTTAAGTAACATATAATGTATTATTTGCTTCAGAGGTACAGGTCTCTGAATCATCAGTCTTACACAATTCACAGCGCTCCCCATAGCACATACCCTCCCCAATGTCCATTACTCAGTCACCCCATCCCTCCCACCTCCCTCCTCTCCAGCAACCCTCAGTTTGGTGCCTGAGATTAAGAGTCTCTTGTGGTTTGTCTCCCTCTCTGGTTTCATCTTGTTTCATTTTTCCCTCCCTTCTTTTATGATCCTCTGTCTTATTTCTCACATTCCTCGTATCAGTGAGATCATATGATAATTGTCTCTCTCTGATTGACTTATTTTGCTCAGCATAATACCCTCTAGTTCCATCCACATCATTGCAAACGGCAAGATTTCCTTTCTTTTGATAGATGCATTGTATTCCATTGGATATATAGACCATATCTTCTTTATCCATTCTTCTGTTGATGGACATCTAGGCTCTTTCCATAGTTTCACTATTGTGGACATTGCTGTTATAAACATCTGGGTGCATGTGCCCCTGAGGATCACTACCTTTGTATCTTTAGGGTAAATACCCAGTAGTGCAATTGCAGGGTCATAGGGTAGCTCTATTTTCAACTTTTCGATGAACCTCCATACTGTTTTCCAGAGTGGCTGCACCAGCTTGCCTTCCCACCAACAGTGTAGGAGGGTTCCCCTTTCTCCGCAACCTCACCAACATCTGTCGTTTCCTGACTTGTTGATTTTAGCCATTCTGACTGGTGTGAGGTGGTATCTCACTGTGGTTTGATTTGTATTTCCCTGATGCTGAGTGATGTTGAACACACTTTCATGTCTGTTGCCCATTTTGGATGTCTTCTTTACAGAAATGTCTGTTCATGTTTTCTGCCCCTTTCTTGATTGTTCTTTGGGTGTGTGTTTGTTTTGTTGTTGTTTTTTTACCCAAAGCAAAATATGTTCCACTTAAGAGGACTGTCCATAATTCAAGATTATATCCTTTTAGTTCTTTGGTTTGAGATTTTTTTTCTTTGATAAGAAGAATGGTGATAGTAATGATAGTTTTAAAGAGGAATTTAATTGGAAAATTTAGGAAATGGCAAGGGCTTGATGTTTCTTGAATTTTTCTATAATTTTTATTTTATATTATTTACATTAGTTTCAGGTGTGCAGTATAATGATTCAACAATCCTATACATTGCTTAGTGCTTGTCACAATAAGTGTACTCTTAATCCCCTTCACCTATTTCATCCATAGGGACCTCCTCCACCTCTCCTCTGGGACCTATCAGTTTGTTCTCTACAGTTAAGAGTTTGTCTCTTTTTTTTCTTTGTTTCCACATATGAGTGAAATCATATGCTATTTATCTTTCTCTGAGTTTTACCTAGCATTATATCCTCTAGATCCATTCATATTGTTGCAAATGTTAAGATTTTAGTAAATGCAGAGAAAATATTCAATGAAGTATAGCACCCGTTCATGATAAAACATATCAACAAAGTAGATTTAGAGAATACATGTCCCAACATAGTAAAGGCCATTGTATGAAAAAACTATAGATCACATCATCCTTAATGGTGAAAAACTGTGAACTTTTCCTTTGAGATCAGGAACAAGACAAGGATGTCCACCCTCACCAGTTTTATTCAACAGAGTACTAGAAATTCTAGCTATAGTAATCAGACGAGAAAAATTAAAAACATCCAAAATATAAGAAAGATAGTGATCTTTCTTATAGAAATAAAGTGAGAAGCTTTCACTATTTGCAGGTGATGTGATACTATTTATAGAAAACCCTAATGAATTCACGAAAAAACTGTTAGACCTGATAAACGAATTCAGTAAAGTTGCAGGATAGAAGATCAATAGACAGAAATCTGTTACATTTCTATATACTACTAAGAAAGTAACAGAAAGAATTAAGGAAATAATCCCATTTATAATCGCAAAGGTGCTATTGTTGTCTCCATTTTACTGCTGAGCAAATTGAAGCCTATAGAACTGAAGGAACTTGCCAGGCAATACATAGTCTTAAAGGAGAGGAAGCCGTATTTTTCTGTCCCAAAAGTCTTGTCATTCAGAACTTTACCATACCGTCATTCAGAATGTGACTCCTCTAGATCAGGAAGTATGACGGTGATATCTTTTCAAGCCAGCTTGGCGAAAGAGTGAAGGCTGGCAGATACTGAAATGAGAATGGGGGTGTGGATTTATAGGTATCCTATTCTGGAAGGCTTTGGGACAAGACAGTGCATGGGCTGACAGAAATGGAAAGAGCTGCAGAGACTGAGAACTCCTTTTTTTACATTGTGGGTAATACATGTCACAGGCAACTATTCCGGATGATTGTTGCCATGCACTTTCTATTGTGTTGCATTGCTTCGGCGTTGATCTGGGTAAGTGAGAATACAGACGCTTCTGTGAATTTTCTCCCCTCCTCAGAAAGATTACCCTTAGATGAATTTTCTTAACTCTAGGAGATTTCTACATTTCTTACTTGACTTCTGAATATTAGGTCAACTATCCCAGAAGGCCAAGAGCCTAAAAGCACCATAGAAGGCAATTTTTTTTCTGTTGATAAAGAAAGAGTGCCTGTAGGTGGGGCTAAAATAAACAGCATATAGTCCATGTCACGGGCATATTCTAAGGTGACCCCACGATTCCGCCTTCTGGTGTAACGCCTTTCTGTGGGCCCTCCTCATCATCGAGGGCAGCACCTGTGACTTTCTTGCAGCCATCTGAATATGGCAACGGTGATGGGATGTCACTTCCATGATTATGTTACATAGGATTCTAATACTGTCTTGCCAGAACTCTCTTGCTCCTGCTGGCTTTTCAGAAGCAAAGTGCCATATGGTGAGCTGCCTGTGGCATGTGGTGAGGAACTGAGGTCACCTGAGGTCAGTTGAGCCTGTTGTCCCTAGCCACTAAGGAAATGAAATCCTCATTCTTGCAGCCTGCAAAGGACTGAATTCTCCTAATGACAACATGAGCTTGGAAGTGAATCCTTCCACTCTGATGGGACTCCATCCCTGGCCAACACCGTGGCTGTAGCTTAGCAGAGGACCCAGCTCTGCTTCTCGTCCTCAGACACAGAAACTGTAAGGTAATAGGCACATGGTCTTTTAAGCTGCTAAGTTGTTGGCAATACTGTTACACAGCAATAGATCATTAATACACCACATCTGTGGCTTGGGAGACTTAGGTCTTGTGGTAAAGTTCCTTGAGAAGGAATATCTAAGGGAAGATTAGAATCACAGGATATAGAAAATGAGTTGAGTTCAGTTTGGGAAGGTAACGTTTGAGGTGATTGAGGGACTGTACATGGACGATGTTCAATAGGCAAAGAAATACATGATTCTGGGACTTGTCAAAGGAGACTCAACTGGAAATCAAGCCTTGAAAGTCACTAGTTCTTATAGCCTGCGTTCTCTAGAAACAGACTCTCAGATGGAAATTCATGTGCAGGAATTTTATTAGGGATATCCTGAGATCAACACCTGTGTGAGAAGAGAAGGCTACAAGGTGGGGTGGTGGGAGAATGTGGATGCAACGTAGACTCAAAACAGGCTTTTACTTACTCCAGGGGGAGCTCTGTAGCTGGGATGACACAGTGAGGGGAGTGAGCCTTTACACTCCCTCATCACTGGTCACTGGGTGTCGACTGCTCACGTGAAGGCTTGACCTTGGGTAAAGTAGCTTTCTTCAGCTGAGAGAAATTTCCTGGACAGGGCTTAGACCTCAGGCTTATTAGCTGCCAGTACTGCCTGACGCTGGAGGAATACATCCTTCAGCAGTACAGGGAATCTTGGTATCCATGAAAACGTCCATTGTACCAGCAGCTGAAGCCATGGGCATGGCTGTGAGTCCTCTCAGGAAGTTGGAACACTGAGAAGTAGAGAGGGACAAGGACAGGGATGAAATTCTGGGAGAACCCCATGGACACCGCGAAGTGAAGAATGGGATGATATTACTGAAAAATTAAACGAGTGGGAGCGTTTAGTTTTTTACATGGTGAGCCGCACTCTAAAGTTTTGGAGGACAAATGATAAGATATTAAATAAAGGATGCATATTCTGTGACACAAAACATATTTACTGTACATTAGATCTATAATGCAGATACTCGTATTTTAAAAGGTATGTAAAGTCAGGAGTACTCTTTGGCTCTGTAGAACATATGTAATTTCACAATTTTCCTTTTAACGATAATGAAGATGTTATTGCTTCTCTCCACTCAACACAATTTACTGAATTCTTAGTAAGTGCCAGGCACTACATTAGTGCTTGGAAAGAAGTGATCTATGTAGTCTGGTGAGGATTACAGGCAGGAAAGAGACATATAGTCTGCCCTGTGGCAAGTACGAGGCGTGGACAGCACAGGGAATGTGCCCTGAGCCTGGAGTCATCCAGGCCTGCTTCCACCTTGCTCATCATTCCATGCAGATGAACTGCCCAGGCAGGGGTGACTTCTGCATCGGAAAGACGTGGGCTTCACGTTCCCTGTTGTTTACCACTCCGCAGCCTCAAATGAGTTACTTAACCTTAGTCAACCGCAGCTCCTGCATTTGTAGAATGGGGAAATAACCATTAACCTGCGGAGTTGCTTGCTCTAAGAGCTATTTCTGATTCATTAGTTCAACAAATACTTATTGAGTGCCCACAACATGCCAACTTGGTATTTACTTTTTTTCTGAAAGTTGTATCATCGCATATTTAATATCTGAAATATACCATGCAGGCAAATATGAACATTTACTATTGTGGAAAGAAAATCTCATGGCAGAATTACATGCATTAAGGAACCAACTAGATGAGTTAAGCAATTCTTAGTAAACAAGAGTAAGAAATTGAGCTGACATTTTTTAGGAGTTAGGAATTTTATAACTTACCATTATCTGACAGGGTAGGAAAATTATGCTATTAACATCAGGGATAGCAATTTACACAGTGAAACTTGTCAGCCCTGGTGATTTTAGAGAGTATCGATGTTTTAATGATTCTTCTCTGGACCCCTTCTTTTATTCAGAGACAATTGCTTTCCATCATAGTCTTTCTCATATCAAATATATGCACTTTGACCACGTGGAACATGCACAAAGATGACAGACTAAGCTGAGAAGCAAAATTTTAAATTGCTGAAAAAGGAAGAGGCAACTTTGATAAAACATTTTAATGGAATGGTATGAGTGAAAGATGTTTAATCTCCAAGACCACACTAGCACTTTTTACCAATGTTCACTTGTCAGTGTGCTTCCACCCATTTCTTTAATAGCTTTTTAAAGGAAACCTGTATCATAAACCAAAATGTTATTTGAGACTGAAAGAGGAGCTAATCAATAAATGTTTGTTGAATCAATCATGAAGAAAGCATTCTACTTTTTACCTTTATCCCGCTTTCAAGGGACTTCTTCATGTGTTATGTAGATTTCTTCTTATTTTGTTTCTCCTAATGAGAAAAGTTGACATATACTGAATGTTATTATGTGCTGGGAACTGTGAAAAGTGCGTGGTGTGTATCTGCTCATTTAACTCTATGTATAAACTGTGTACCATGATGAGCCTCAAAGCCCGGTTGAGGAAACATAAACCTTAGAGAGGTTAATTAAGTCCTGTATGGGGGAAAGACAGGTTTCCACTATGGGGTTTTAGGTAAATAAGCAATTTAGTAATTAATCATACCTGTGCCACCTGCTGTAAAGAAAACTGTGAAAGGAGGGAGGGTTGGAGGAAGGGCATCTGGGAAGGAAAAGGAGGCTTTAAGCCGAGTCTAGAAAGGGGTAAATTGATGCACAGAAAGTAAGAAGCATAACTTTCTGTTGTTTAAGCTACCTATCGGGTTGTATTTTGTGATGGCAGGTGTAGCAAAATAATGCATTGGGTAATGACTGACTCTATGTCAAACTGGCTTTTCTTGAACTCTGATTTCCATTATTTTCTACATGTCAGGCTAAGACTTCTTTTTTACTACATTCTATCCACTTGGCTCTGTCTTCTTTTTCTCATCTTGACTCAAAGTAATTGATAGACTAGAATATATATGCAAATGCTTTTTATTGTCTTTACTAGGGTTATTTATTACTTCCAGCAGGCTGACTGCAGTGACGTAAGCTTGCTTGCCAAGGGGCCCACTTTTTTTTTTTTTTTAAAGATTTTATTTATTCATTTGACACAGAGAGAGAGATTACAAGTAAGCAGAGAGGCAGGCAGAGAGAGAGGAGAGAGGAGGAAGCAGGCTCCCTGCTGAGCAGAGAGCCCGATGTGGGCCTCGATCCCAGGACCCTGGGATCATGACCTGAGCCGAAGGCAGCGGCTTTAACCCACTGAGCCACCCAGGCGCCCGGGGCCCACTTTTTAACCTCTAAGTCTGTGCCTATCTCAAACATCTATATTATCCCTTCAAATACTCGCCATAGAAGCTATTCATGAGCAGATGAGAGAACTTCTCCCAGCTGCCATGGGGTCCATAAATTCAAGTGAGCTCATGATTTTCTTTTCTGATGCATAATGTCGCTCTAAAAAATTATCATTTAATCAGCAGTAATGACTCTCATATTTCTACTGCACTGCTTGTTAATCTCCCTACCTAGTATAAAGAGATTCTTTAGCAATGCAGATAAAATTTTAGCTTAGAAACAGAGCTAAAGAGAGGATGGGGTCTTACCCAATTCTTCTGCTGTCATATAGTCTTGGATATTCCCAGAAACAAAACAATAGTTATACTCCATCTACTGTAATAAGATTTTCCATGGAAGATGGTTAAAAGCTGGAAGCGATGCACTTGAATTTAATAATCTTAAAAAAATACCCAAATGCTTGCATCCCATGGTCTATTTCAAGTGTTACACATTTATCAGAAGGCTGTGACTTCACCTCCTACCAACCCTTGCCTCTCCATTCTCTCGTGTGCCACTGTCCCTTTTGCTCATCATGTTCTAGTCACTTCAGCCTCATGAACCCCTTGAACATCAAGACCATTCCAACCTCAGTGCTTTTATACATGTTGTTGCTTCTATCTGTGACCATTTTCCCCCGTGTTCTTTTCCTGATAACTTCTGAGAACTTGTTTCACTGCCACTTTCTGGAGGAAGCCTTCTCTGAATACCCCAGGACACAATCCATTTTATAATAGGTCCCAAAATACACATGGTAGTTTTCTTCAGAGCAGTGGTCACAATGACATTAAATATTTATGTTCAAAATCAATAACCCATTAGCTCTGTCCCTAATATTTGGAAGGGCAAAATTAGGGGGGCATTCCTTTCAGACTATCAGTCACACACATGTATCCAGAAGATGCTGCAAAATATTTCTTTTTTCCCCTTTTTTTCAGGGGCTTATTTCTTACACTCAGTCTTCCTGTCTGGACCTTTCACTCTTCCATCCCATCCTGAGGTGCTTTGGTTCCATACGCCTAGTACCACCATCCCCTGGGCTCCTTTTCTTCCTGTTAACCTCTGGCTTAGACTGTTGATCAGTTGGTTAGGTCAAATTTATTCAGTATTTGGGGTAGGTGGTAGAAGGTGGGTGGATGGAGGATCGGAAGGGCTTCAGACTAGAAGACAGAGATACAGAGAAGCGTTTGTTTCCTTTTGATCCAGGAAGGAACACCTGAAAGACAAAGAAAGCTCTGTCTTAGTAATATTGGCCACTTCTTACAGTATAACTCAAGAAAAAAATAATTCAGGAGTATCTTTGCTAATGATTTTTCAGTCCATTCCCCATCAGAATGACTTCTAAAATACAATTATGGGCCCAAACTTTAAAATGTTTCAGGGGGTCCTCTTGCCCTGTAGGAGAATGGCCACAGTTTTCAGCATGGGAAATAATTTCCTCTGTGATCCGATGAGCCAATTTTGATCCACCTCTCTACATGAGCTATTGCCCTTCTCTTTTTGTGCCAGGTGCTTTGTGTCCAGGTAACTAACACTGGCATTCTCAGAACTCTCCAGAAGGTGGTGGCTCCCTCAGCCCTGATCTGTCCTCCCCCTTCTTCTCCACCTCGCTGACTTTTACTTTATACTTCAGAACCCTCTTGAGATGCTTTCCTTTCGGGAGGTCTTCACAAATCCTTACACCACAAAGTAAGGGAGAATTTTATAGAAAATTAAAATATATATATTTTTATAAAAATTTAACATTTCCTTAGAAAAATTACATATTACCTACTTACGTACCTAAAAAATTATGTTGCAGTTAGAGTTCCAGTTACTAGTTTAAACATGCTTTATGTATATATAAAATATAACATATATTATAACATGTATAAAACATAATTCTCTCAGGTCAACAACTCTGTTGACAGATGGAAAACTAAGGTCCCAAACTTAACATACCCAAGTTTCCACCATTTCATAGGAGTAGAATGGGAATTTACACTGAAGTAATCTGTTTCCAGAGCTCATGCTATTTACCACAACCCAGTTTATCTCTGCAATGCTCTGTCTTGAACAACTATTAATTATTTGTGTATATGTCATGCTGCGTATAGCTTATTTTTGTGTGTGTCCGTTATAAGGCAGAGTGCCCCAAGACCAAAAACAATCCTGCTTAATTTTTGTAGGATTCGTGGAGTCCTTATCATGTGGTAGTAGTTGCTGAATTTATCTTCTGTGCAGGTTATCCAAATTTTGAAGGCTTGCTTCCTTGCCTGATCGATTATTTTACCTTTCATCTTGTCTTCTAGTTAAGGATTGAAATATTAATATTCTCAGTATAATCACACTTAATTATCGCCTTTTATGTTTCTTTGCCCAGAGGTGAAGATTGTGTCTTCTCAATAAGTCCAAGTAATAAATGAGTACAGTTGTGAGGCAGTTACAGTTGTAAAGTACAGTTGCAAAGTAGGTCATCTGATGCTTCTGGAAATAGGAAATGTCCCCATCCTAGACTGCTACATTTCAGGATTTCCATACCACGTGGATGGGGGATCCACATGAGAAAGAGCACCCAGAGAAACTTAAAGTCATCAGGGATGTAATCTAAAGGGAATTTACTGGATACGGAACAAATCCTGCTACTTAAATATTAAGAATATCTCAAATTACCTAATAAAAATACTTCATATATTCTCAAAATTGGTCAAATTTGATGGCCTAGTGAGATACTTAGGAAGCAGTGTCATAAGTCTTGGGGTTGGACTGGATGTTGGGGAAGAGAGGAATGGCCACTTTTCTGGCTTAGGCTTGTTGGAAGGAGGTACAAATATTCAAGTAGGGACACACAGGAGGAAGATCAAATCATATGCATTTTTCCAAATCAGGTTGAGGGCAACACAACAGAAGAAAAAAGTAATGGTTCTCCTGCTTTTAATACATACCTCTTCATTTGGGAAGGACAGAAATCCAGCTGGGATTAATTTAAACATAAAAAAGAACTGTGTTGGCTTTGGGAACCAAACCTTAATAAGGGTAGGTGTAGATTTGACCTGAGGGACAATTGAAAATGGGAACTCACACACAGCCATGGTTTTAGATATAATTTACCTGTAGTGATATGCAAAGATACTAATTGTACAAATCTATGTAACACATGCCTGTTAAGAAACAGAACATTTTAAAATTGAAAATGCAAATTCTTTAATCATTATAAGGCAATTCAGATTTTCTATTTCTTGTTTAGTCAATGTTATTGACTGAATTGTGTCTCCCCAGAATTCATATGTTGAGGTTCTTACCCCCAATGTGCCTGTATTTGGGGAGAGGGTCTTTAAAGAGGTAATTAAGGTTAAATGAGGTCATTAGGGTGACTCCTTAATCCAGTAGGACTGATGTACTACAAGAGAGGAAGAAATGTTAAGGATGCACATGCCCAGAGAAAAGACAGTGCATGGATATAGCAAGGAAGCTACCATCTATAAGTACTTTTAATACTTTATAGTGTTGCCCCCTCTTTAATTTCTGATATTGATAATTAATATTTCTCTCTTTCTTGCTCTGTTCTAATAAGAATTTATCAATTTCATTACTCTTTATAAAGGACAAATTTTTTTTTTTTACTTAATTTTTTCAGTGTTCCAAGATTCATTGCTTATGCACCACACCCAGTGCTCCATGCAATACATACCCTCCCTAATACCCATCACCAGGCTCACCCAACACCCCTCTTTCCCCTCCCCTCCATAACCCTCAGTTTGTTTCTCAGAGTCCACAGTCTCTCATTATTCATCTCCCCCTCCGATTTACCCCAATTCACTTTTCCTTTCCTTCTCCTAATGTCCTCCATTTATTCCTTATGTTCCACAAGTAAGTGAAACCATATGATAATTGACTTTCTCTGCTTGACTTATTTCACTCAGCATAACCTCCTTCAGACCCGTCCATGTTGATACAAAAGTTGGGTATCCATCCTTTTTGATGGCTACTTAATATTCCTTTGTTTATATGGACCACATCTTCTTTATCCATTCATCTGTTGAAGGGCATCTCGGCTCTTTGCACAGTTTGGCAATTGCGGACATTGCTTCTAATATTTGACTTTTATTATATACTCTAATTTGCTTTCTCGTTCATTGATTTCTGTTTTTATTTTACTATTTCCCTTTTCCGTTTTAGTTGTAGTTATTTTGAGATTCTTTTTTTTTTTTACAATAGGGACTTTTTAAAAAATTTTAATTCCAATACAGTTAACATGCAGTGTTATATTACTTTCAGGTGCACAGTATAGTGATTCAACAATTCCATACATCACTTTCATTATTCTTAGCAGTAATTCTAAAGATTATTACATGCGTCTTTAATTAATCAACATCTACTTTCACAAAATAGTCTTCTTGACAGTGTAAGAATGTTACAAATGTATGCTCCATTTACTATCTTGATGCCTTTCATATCTTTTTGTCATATATTTTTTACATTTTCTTTAAACCACACATTACACTACTACATTATTTTTAATTTAAAGAATTAATAGTTTTTAGACGTGTTTAAAAATCATATATTTAGAATAAGTTTTTAAGTACTCTTTATATTTCCTGGCCTATTTACTCTCTGCGGTGTTTTCTGTTCCTTCCTGCACCATCAAATTTCTATCTCCCATTATTTCTTTTCAGCCTAAGAAACTTTAAAAAAATTTTTATGGTGCAAATTCATTAAAGATGATTTAATTGTCGTCTCTAAAAAATTTTATTTGACCTTTATTTTTGGATGGTATTTTCACTGGATATAGAATTATAGTTTGACTGTTTTTCTTTCACTGCTTTTCCTTTGTCTTCTAGCCTCTAATACTCTTCTGATTACGATTCTGCTGATGTTTTCTTGGTTGTTACCATACACATAATGTATCTCCCCTCCCTCACCACCACTCTTGGCTAATACAAAAAAAAATCTTTGTATTGCAGTAGTTTGATGCCTACGTGTGATTTTTGTTCTTAGGTATACTTTGCTTCTTATTCTGCTTGGAGCTTGCTGAGAGTTATGAATGTATGAATTGACATGTAGGAGGCAGAATAAGACCCCCCCCCCAAGATATCTGTGTCCTAATCTGTGAAATTTGTCCATATGTAAGACTACCTGGCAAAAGGAAACTGAGTTTGCAGATGGGATTAAGTTTGTTAATCTGCTGACTTTACAATAGGGAGTGAAGGGAGAGGCTAGGTGTTCAAGACAAACTTTGGCCGTTAATCAAGTTGTAATATCCATGAGCAAAACTAGGGTCTGGAGTTGTAGGGAAAGCAGATTGCATTATATTATGTAGGCAGAGACCCAGACCCTTGGGAGCTCCTTACCCAGGGGCTACAGCTTTAGAAAGGCAGAGACCAATGGAATACTCCAACTACAGGTTGAGTACTTCTTTCACTTGAGAAGTTTCCTTGGCCAGCAGAGTAAATTATGATGCTATTACGTGTTTCATGCAAGAGAAATAATTGACCTGCTGGTTTAAGGTGACAATTAGGAAGGTAAATCCCTATGACTAACAAAACTTATCCATATCCATATCCATTCCCAGCCTGGAATATGCCTTCCACTGCTCTCTGATCCTGCGCTAATGGAGACTTCTCTGTACAGTCAAGATCAGAAGCTGTTGGTTGGATTAAGAAAATCTCCTTGATTCCTTCCTTTTAATCCCCTATTCATCTAGATGTACATCTCCCTGGGGGAAGAATTACCTAGCAGCTATAGATCGCTAAGCCATCAACTCTTTATCTTCTACCACAATCATCTCATTTCAGAAACAAATATGTTTTTAAATAATATATATATTTTTAGTGCAAGGTACCATTTATTCATTGTAGAAACTGGGAAAAGCTGGATGGAAGATGAAAGTAATTTAGTAAGTGCTTATTTCAGATACAGTAGTGAACAAATATTGTAGTATCCCATAATCTTACCTCCCATAAGTAATCCCGGTAGCTATTTTTATTTTGATTTGGCTTTATTGGGATCATGCCCCACATACCATTTATATCCCAGTTTCAAATTTAACAATGTTGGAGGAAAAAATATGCCCCTATCATTACCTATTTACCGTATGGCTGCATAGTATTTGTATTTCATTTCAGAAATCTAAACCACTCTATTCTACTTACTAACTATTGCCTTTGGATGCTTCTTATCTACACCATCTTTCTAAGTCTTTCTGACCCCTCAGACCAACCCTACAACTCCATAGTCTATAACTTCAAGTTCTTTTTCATCATCATTTTCAGCTTCTAGTTCTCTTATCAGTGATTTGATTGCAAGTAGGTCAGTCAAGTAGCTTCTTTGTAAGACTAACTCTGATTTTCTCTGAAGTCAATGACTTGGTTCAGACATCTGCATTTTGAATAAAGTCAGACATCCTTAATCCTCACGACCATTAACGCAGAATAAGCTCCCTACACAAATGTTTAAGGTATTTTAGGCTAAAAAATATTCTTCAAGGAAGATATATCTGAGCAAAAAAGTTGCACATTGTAAGCCTGATTCTTGCCCCCCATAATTCATGTTGATGAGGTTTGTCTGTGCATATTTGAGTATTTCAGTTTTTAATTCTGTAATCTAGCATAGTGGTGGTTTCTCTGGAAAGAACACAAAATATGGTAAGTATTGCTTTTCCAAACTGCATTTTATAAAGGCAACACAATTGAAAAATTCTAGATATATAAAGAAAATTCAAGTTCTGTATTTCCAATTAAATATTTACAGCAAGGTTGCACAATGTAATTGGTCATGCATTGAAGACAGAAAAAGAGAGTATAAAAATACATGGAAATAGTGTTGAGAAATAATGGCATTCCCATGCGTCAATCACCTCGCTATTCACTGAGGCCAGTGTCCAAGGATTTTAAATTGTACTGAAAGAATCATAACATTCCTTTAGGCATTCCAAAACAGAGAAGTGACCTTACTAGTGGGAAGTAGGCCCAAGAACCTGTCTTCTCGGCTGGCTGAAATATAGTATTTTTCCTTTAAAATAATGTTGATGGAAGGTGCACCTTTAAACCTACAGATTTGCAGCTTAAAACTGTAATTTATTTTTCCTGGCAACAGTTGCAATGTTCCTAGATTTATGTGGAGAAGAAAAAATATAATTCCTCTATCTGAAGTGGACAAAGCTCTAGAAAGGAAATAGAATGAGGATTTTGACCTTCACTGTTAAAACAGGAAATAGACTTGGGGAAGGTAATATTCCATTGTCCAATCCTCTGAGAATTTTGGAAGGTAATTATAGAAGAGCATTTATATATTCAAAGTACTCAAAATCAAGTATAAGGCTCAGACATCCCCCAATACTACTGAATTAAAAGAATGTTATCAGCTAATAGTAATGGAAGGCTGAGAAGGCTTAGAATTTGAAGAAGCATGAGAGAGATGACAGCAAAGTGCTTACTGACTAGCAGGAACTTGTGAGTTGGAAAGGGGGCATGTTAGTTTTCATCAGCTTCATCACTTTTGCGCTTGGTGCAAAAGCCAAAACAGGAAAATTCTAAATTCCTATATTCTTGAGCAAATTGCTAATTTATGGTTTTGTAACTTATTTAAAAATGAAGCTTATATTTCATATGGAATGTGCTGCTGCTGCTTAATATGCTGGAAATATGCTGACAGCAATAGGGGAAAAACAGCTCCGAATCTGAAAAAACATCAGCATAACATTTATTGAGCTTATGTAAGTGAAACACACGATGAGTGAAATGATGGGTTGGCACTGGAAATTTTCATTGTAGTCCCTGAGCCTTCTTAAATTTAGTTGTTGGCGTGATTTTGTCTCCCTAGAGTTTAAATAAGGAGAGAATGCCAGGGAACAGATAAACCTCTCTGATTTCCCAAAGAACAGCCAGTTTATCTAGGATAAACTTAGATCAGTGACTCTCAGATTCCTGACTCTCAGATTCTTTTTTCCTGTTAACATAGTTGGCTTCTCATTCTATTGAAATATATTACTCATTTTTATAATTACCATTTTAGCTTTTTAAATTATAAATCATGCTTATTGTACAGAACTTGAAAAATATGTATAAGCAAAGAGAACATAAATATCTTTGTCTCTTTATTTTACCAAGGGCCTGTCTCCATCCCTCCTTTTTCCCCACACACATACAAGAGTTGGGAGGGGAATGAAAATACAGGCATTTTAGGGCCTGAACAACACGGTTGGTTAAGCTTCGGACTCTTGGTTTTGGCTCAGGGTATCATCTCAGGGGCCTAATCTCAGGGTTGTGAGATTGAGTCCTGCGTCAGGGTCTTTGCTCAGCGAGGAGTCTCCCTGGGATTCTCTCTCCCTCTCCCTCTGCATGTCCCACTCATGCACATGCTCACTCTGTCTCAAATAAATAAGTCTTAAAAAGGGATTTACCCTTTCATTTACTACTATATCCTGAATACTTCCCCATATCATGAAGACTTTGTTGAGCTATCATCATTAATGGCTGTTTCATATTTAATTATAATCTATCAAACTACATCTCTGCTGTTTGATACAGTTAAGTACTTCAAAAGACACATAAGCCTTAATTTTTTTTTTTCATGAATTCCTGTTACTCCAGCTCCCTTTTGAATGTCGATATTCCTTGGAAGTCTATCTTTCATTTCTCTTCTTTGTTATCTTTCTCCTTTGTCAGTTTTACCCATTTCCATTTTTTCCAAGCCCCTTTGTAAATGCTTCCTTATGTTCAGTCCTCTCTCCTGAGTGTGAAATCCTATATTCCTCTGTCTCTTCACTGTCTTTGCCTAGGCTTCCATGAGTAACACAAACTCAAAAAAGTCCTCAGACTTAATTCTCCTATAATATGCTCACTGTAACACTTGTTACCTGGTTATCCTAACCAGGATCTTGGAAATTTCAAACTTCTCTCTCTCATTGGGTTTGTACTAGTAATGGAACAATCCACCTTGGGGCAGGTGCCTAGTCTTGGGTCACATGATACACAATATGGCTCTACCAGCAATGTACAGGGCAGTTTTTCTCAAAAACAGTTGAGGATGTTACAGATTCTGATTGGCATGTTTAATACAGTCCTTGAAAATACTTTTTTGATCAAGTGAAAAAGAACTATGGTTATGATGGACATGTTACTTAAATATTATATGTATCCTAATTTATATAGCATAAGTATCCGTAGAGATGTAGCTCACAAGTACTTTTGGAATGTAATATGTGGAAGACTCATATTCTCTATTCTTGGGAAGTGTAGTTGCCAGTGAGGACAAGTTTGCTTTATGTGAAAGAGTGGTGTAAAAATAGTGGGGAAGGCCTGAGTTCTATTGAACAGTTTGGCTTTTTTTTTTTTAAGATAATAGAGAGCCACTACTAGTAGTAGTTTTCATGATTAGAAGTGCCGTGATAAAAAATTTTTGAAAGAGGAATCTGGAGTAGAATGTGGGGTGGTTGAGAGACAGGAGATGTATCAAAATCGTCTTGCGCTCCACATCGAACCTTCGTGGCCTTTCCCCTAATTCCAGCCCCTGCCTCAGGGACCAGCTCTATGCATGTGCAAGTGACACAGCCTTGTCTGAGGTACATACCCCATAACTCTTGGTTTGCCCAGGGATTTCTCTGCTGTGGGCATAGCAGGCCTGGCTGACAGTCCAATCTAGTCAAATCTAGGCACCCATGCATGCCTAGTCCAGAATTTGGGGAAGTGAGACCTCCATGGAGCAACTTTGGACTAATGTGGGACTGAAGCCCATAGACAGATGTTTTCTCTTTTCATCCCTCAGGCAGATGGTGCATAGAGGCATTTCATGAGATTTCTCAGCTTCTCTATGAGACTGATGGGCCTCAGTCTCTGGAATGGCAGCACATTTTATAATGTGGCCTCGTATTGGCTCTCTTGCTCTGTCTCTCAAGCCTGCTACTAAATAAACTACCTATGCCTGGCATGTTATTGCAGGCTGGTTTCTGGCAGAGCCCATGCTAAGGAAGGGGGGACATAGTTGCCTTTCTCCAGAGAGGTCTTCTCAGTCTAAATCAGGATACCTTTGAACACATCGTATTATTGCTTACGAGTAACTACTGTTTTTTAAAGTTATTTTTCTTATTTGTGTGACTCCATATGCATGATTCTCTTCTCCCATTTGATTGTAAGATCCATGAAGCAAAAAAAGCATGTCTTCTTTATATATTGTTGTATCCTCAGAACCTGATAAAAATATTAAAGTAAAAAAAAAAGCAATGAATATGATTTTAACACTTTCCTTCAAACTCTGAAGTTCAAACGCTGAGAAGCGAGACTGTTTTACCTTTGTTTGGTGTGAAGTTTAGTAAGAAAGAGCTTATTTTATTTTTCTCAATATCCTATGATTTTCTTGTTATGGAATGATAGAGAAATGTATTTGATGTTAATTAGGATAACACAGAATTTGACAAATCTTCTCATTTGCCATGTTTATGATATTTTAAGTTTTCCATCCCAGTTTTGTGTATTCCAAGTAAAATATCCCCTCCCCAGTTCAAGGTTCCCAATCCCACACATGCTTTACCCTGTGTCAGGGTGTCCCAAATTAAGCCAAGGGTCCTGTGACCTCCCATCCTGTCCTCTTTCTAGTGGCTTCTTTGATGATTCGTTCAGGCCGACTCAACTAATAAAATATGTAATAAAAAAAGTGGAAATGTGTTAAGTACCACTGTTCTTTTTACACTGACATACACAGTCCGTTATGGAAGGAATCATTAGCCACATTTTACAGTTGAAGAGAATGAGGCTCAGAGAGATTAAGCAAACTGCCCAAGTTCACACAGCTAATAAACCTCTCTTTCCAGAGCTTGTGCTGTTAACAGTTACATTTAAGAGCTGCTTGGATCTGCTAAATTTCCCTTTCTTTTGAGTGAACAGTGGCTTTTTTCCCTGCCCTCAGCAGTCATCGTTAATCCTTCAGGGCAGCTGAGAAGTATCTTAATCAGGGCCTCTGACCTTGTCATTCATTCTTTTTCTTACTGTTCAGTTCACTGCAGGCACCCTGAGGAATGGAAATGGAACTGCTTCGGACTTCAGAGGAGCAGACCCAGCCAGAGACACTACCCAAAGACCTGACAGTAAGTAATGCTTTTTCATATTAATGTTCTTTCTTTCTCTTTCTCTTCTGCCCTCCCTACACTGTCTGTCGGCGTCTGCCTGCCTGACTGGTTCCTTTACTTTGGGTGGAAGGAAGAGAGAAGAAGGACATCTTCATTAACTATTTTTGCTGAAATGCAAGTTTATTTAAAATTGACCTCTGAGGATTTATAGGAGTTTTTACCAGTGGGCATTGCAATAATTTAAACTGTAGCTTCTCAGCATTGAATCTAAATCTATGGAAATAAATCATGGTGGAAAGCTCATTATTTCTTAATTACAGGACATATTAGTATCTAGCTTTAAGAATTCCCAGTGGATTAAAGGAACATTTTGGTTTTGGAGGAAAGTTTCCGTTTAACCTTTCTGCTAGAGCGACATCAGTGAAGTATCATTATCATTAGTTTAAAAATGAAAACGGAACAAACAGAAAAACACCAAGGAATGAAAAGACAGGCTTTGAACACTTTGGAGATGAGCCAGAGGAGAAACGGCAATTGCTTTTTATTAACGATTTTCTTTTTTCTTGTTTGGAGTAACTCCTAAGGACGACTCATAAGATACCGTGTTGATTTTGTTTCAGGTAGAACTGTGGGTAGGCAAATCTGTTTTGCATCCAAAGGAAAATTAGGGTAAAGTTCATTCTGATCTGAGTTGGGCTTCAATAAGTAAGTTATCTCAAGAACTTATGATTAGATACTGAATTTTATATATTTGAATAACATATTCAGCATACCAACTAAATCCATTTGAGACTTCTCAGCTACACAAAGCTTGATATGCTCAAGTAGAGAATAGGGAATAATTTATTTTTTGAAAGTTTATTTATTTCAAAGAAAGAGAGCAAGAGGGAGCATGAGTTGGGGGAGGGGAACAGGGAGATGGATAGGGAGAGAGTGTCAAGCAGACCCCCTGCTGAGCACAGAGCCCACTGTGGGGCTCAAGTCCAGGACCCATGAGATCATGACCTGAGCCAAAATCACGAGTAGGATGCTCAACCGACTGAGCCACCCAGGCACCCCCAAAATAGCGAATAATTTGTATACAGACTCCCTTTAGCAAGCACTGAAGTCCCTGTGTGAGAGACCTGTAGGACTGTATCAAGTCCTTGACCATTACTCCCATCTGGGGGAACATGTTCTCATAGCACCTTTTCCTCCTGTTCATTCCCCAAAGCTCTTCTATCTTCTTGCCTCTTTGGCTCAGGTCACAACGTCGATTTTTCATTCACTTTGAGGGGTTGATGGAGCTCCTACCACCTGCCGGGCACTACGCTAATGTTGGGAATGGAGTAGTGGATGAGACAGAAGAGGCCCCTGTTGTCACAAAGCTGTCAGTTTAGAGGGGAGAAGAGGATTGAATGAGCAAATTGGAAGTAAAATAAATATAACAAAAATGTTGGGAGTAAAAGAAAGGAGATAAAGCAGGGGGACCAACAAACAGGACCCTTAGGACCCCAGAAACATGCGTGATCTCCTTTTTGAAGCTGTAGCAAAATGAAGCACTTATGAAATAATAACAGTGCTAATAATAATAGTAACAACTGGCATTTGTGTCGTATTTACTGTCTGCAAGCCATTAATCTAACTATGTAAGTAACAAGTGCATATTTCTAAGTGGAAGAGACCAGTTTGAAAAGGCTACATGCCATATGACTCCCACTACATGACACTCTGAAAAGGCAAAACTATAAAGACCAAAGGATGATCATTGGCTGTCATGAGTTTGGGGCAGAGGGCAGGGATGAAGAGGTGAAGCAGGGAAGATATTTAGGGCAATGACACCGCACTGAGAAATACTAAAATGGTGGATGGATGTTACACATTTGTCCAAACTCCTATAACGCAGAGTGGACCCTGATATAAACTATGGACTTCACTTAACAATAGTATATCAACAGTGGTTCGTTCATCTGTTGTAATAGATATACCACACAATATAAGATGTGAATAAGGGAAGTTGGCAAGGGAGCGAGGTGGTATATTGGACTGTACTTTCTGCTCACTGTGTTATAAACTTGAAACTGTTGGAAAAAAATTAAATCCACCACCACCACCACCACCACCACCACCACTACTACTACTACTATTACTGAGAAAGAGCTCTTTGAGGAGGGCACTAAATTAGCATAGTTTCTTAGGTGAGGAAAATGCAGACTTGCCCGCTTTCCCACAATGAACTAGAACTTGAATCCAAGTGTAACTGACTAGGTTTCTCTTCTTATGTCCAGTGAGATAAAAAAGGTCTCATTATTCCTTCACACTAATTTCTAACCTCTCTACTCTTCTCTCTTCCTTTAGCTACCAATGGCCTCATTATTCCTGTGAGCATTTGGAATTAGAACCTGAGAAATGCATGTCTTTTTTTTCCTCTCTCTTAGAATCCTTCAGCTAGAGTCATGCATCACATCCATGGATCTCCTCCTCCTCCTGCTGTGTTTTTTTTTGCCCCACCTTGTCCGTTCACCTTTTCTAAATGGCTGTCCCTGCCTTAGTCCACATAGATTCTCCATTTCTTCTTCTCCATTTCTCTTGCTTCTTAAACACTTCACCTGCCTTTGGGCTCATGATTTCTCTTTTCTCTCCTCTCATTTCCCCTATACTAACTCCAGACTGATCATTCTAATAATTATTCCGCACCACACCAGGCTCTTAACATTTAGTAAACAATAAGTATTTTTATAAGGATGATGATGATGATGGTGATAGCATTGAGGTAGATAATAGAACTGTTAATATCTTTCTTCAAGTTTATCTCCCAAGTTAGCAAAATAAAGTTTGCATGTCAATCTGAACTACAGTGGGCTTGACCATTTGAGTACTTGTGCTCTCCTTTGTCCTGATTTGGGAAAGAAAGCTTGACCTAGCATCTGCATTCGTTTTCCATTCTCTTTGTCTTGCTCATACCTCCTGAAGTAGTTGGTTTATTAAAGTCTCTTCATTCTAGTCTTCTGGGGTGAAGTCTGTTCCTGCTGGCATTCTTACTAATAAAGAGGGTAGGTATTCAACGCATATTTCCCAAACCAATTGAAAAGTGAAAGCATTTCTATCTTTAGTTGTTCTGTTCTGTGTTTGTCCAATTTAGCACAAAAATCATAAAACAGTAACAAAACAAGTTGAAATGTCTTTCACTTTGTACTCTGAATTTCTACTTTGTGTTTTGTTTGGAATATTCTTACTACATTTTCAAGAAAGTATGATTTTCTTTTAAATTCATGATCATTTACAAATTTTTCTTATGTTTGTGTGATTTCATAAAAAGGTCTCTTAGCTGCTCTTCTTTTCCTAGAGAATTATATATAAAATGGAATAATGAAGTAAATGGGAAACAAGATTTAAACATATAAACCTAAGTTATATAGCTATTGCTCAGGAAGACATGCAGAGGTTAAATCATGCCATTTAAAGGTAAATAGCACTTGCTAAATCACTTTAGTTGCCTAAAAATTAGTTTTATTTACTCTTTCCTGTAAATAGTAAGGTATTAGAGTGGGACTTGGTAAACCTTTAGCATTTCAGATATTCTCACTGAAATTATCGGATTAGGGTTTAGCCCATTGCTCATTAAGTGATTTGTTTGTTCTTTTCTCTGATACAAACTGGGCTTAATTCAAACGCACCCTATTGTTCACATTTTTCTCTCCTAGGCATATCTGTAACTGTTACATTGACTAATTTGCTCAAAGCTGTCTCTTTATCATTTTCAGAATATTCATATGTGAAAATTAAAGCTACACAACACTTTGTGAGTGATTGCTTGCATTGCCTTATAACATTATCCAGATACCTTTGGACAAGCCCTTTAACCTTTCTAGATTTAAGTGTCTTTGTGGGGCGGGGGGAGGCTGATAATAACTTCCTATACACAAAACACATTGCACAGCAGGATACAAATGTGAGGAGATAGCCATTTAATTGTGTATGTAAAAAGATTCATTTGACAGTGTTATTTAATCCCTTATAGTCTCTTGAGAGTCAAATACTCTGGAAAATATTTCAGCTAGTCTCAACGGGAAGCTCTAACCTAGAAAATAAACCATGTGTTTAATATTTCAATAAATTTTTGCCTCAGCACTCATAAAATGACATATATATGTTTATATGTATAGTCTACATTATACTTGGTATCCTTTTTCCTTTCTCTTCCTGTGGTAACAGATCACATTTTTGCAAAATGAACAGTACCCCAAATTGAGCATTTTTCTTTCATGTTTGTTTTCCTCAAGAGGAAAACATTGAAATACTTTCCTGTTCAGTATGACTTTGCTTTAGACATTTTAGAACCATTATAGGGAAATTTCTGTCATTGGTGTTGCATTTTTTTTAATGCAATAGCCTTTCTTTTGAATATTTCTCTTTTTTCCTAAAGAATGTTTCCTCCTGGATTTTCTCAGCTATTTCAGTGGTATTTATGGTCCAAATGTTACAGTAAATACAAGAAAACAATGTTCACCAGTGAAGCTAAGAGGGGATATGAGGTATCTGTGTTTTTAAGTTGAGTAAACCCGTTTGGCTGTGTTGAGATTAACCTCTGTAGCCTGGAGTCAAATGGGGAATCTAAGAAAGAGATGAGATAAATTACCTTCTAGATGGATAAATTGTGCTTGAATTCATTTATTATCGGGTTGTAGACTCTGCAGAAAATTTTTTATTCTGAACTCCTTTCATCTATCCTTTCTTAATATTTCGAGATCAAAATTCTCTCTTCTTTAAAACAGATGGTACCTGATAAGAGAATAATAATAGGCAACTCCATTAGACCAAAAGGGCTAATTGCTATAACAGGAACAAGAAACCACTTGAAATGTAACACAATGTACATTTATTTCTCACTGATGTACTGACAGTTCATTGTGGTTGGTGAAGGGGGGGGCTCTTGTTCTCTACAATCATTCATAGATCCAGGCTCCTTCCATCCTGCGGTTCTACATGCTCTAGATCCTTGGGGTTTTCTCTCTTCAGCTTGCTGATTGGGAAATGGATGAAAATCATGTCTTAAAGGTGTATGTGGGTCAAGCCAGTAAGTGACACATATCAGTTCATTTCTCATACTAGTCTCATAGGCATACCTATTTGCAAGGGAGGCTAAAAAAATAATTTAGTGGTATTGTCAGAAAGAAGGAAAGAATGTGTAGCATTTATTGAATGCTTACAAGTGCCGGGTACTATTCTGAATCCATTGCATGGGTCAATTCACGTAATCCTCAGAAACAACCCTAAGAGATATTTTGATTATCCTATTTTCCAGATGAGAAAACTGAAGTGTAATGAAGTTATTTTATTTGATTGAGTGAGGAATAGAATTAGTGAAGAGCAGAACCAGGATGAGGGATCAAGTAATCTGACTTGAGAACTCACTTTTTTTTTTTTAAAGATTTTATTTATTTATTTGTCAGAGAGAGAGAGAGAGAGAAAGAAAGAGAGGGAGCACAAGCAGGGAGACTAGCAGCAGGCAGAGGGAAAAGCAGGTTCCCAGAGGAGCAAGGAGCCTGATGAGGGCGCTTGATTCCAGGACCCTGGGGTCATAACCTGAGCTACAGGCAGAGGCTTAATGGACTGAGCCACCCAGGCGTTCTGAGAATTCACTTCTTAACTATTACACATTCTGCTTTTACACACTCAAGAGTTTATAGACTCACGTTCTTGTTCACTAAATGTAGAAAATAAATGAATATTTAAAAAGATATTTCCCTCATCATATAGGCTTATGTAATAATAATACCTAGGGTTGGCACAGTGAGTGTTCAAGGTGAGTCCAGAAAGAAATTTAGGCCTAAGCATCGGGAGCCTTTGAAATAGTCTTTCCTGGGGCATCTGGGTGGCTCAGTCCTTTAAGAGTCAGCCTTCGGCTCAGGTCCTGCCCTCAGGGTCCTGGGATCAAGCCCAAATCAGGCTCCCTGTTCAGCGGGCAGTATGCTTCTCTCACCCTCCTCTGGCCCTGTTCCTTGCTGGTGCCCTCCCCACCTCTTATAAAGACATAAATAAAATCTAAAAAAATAAAATAAAATGGTCTTTCCCTTTGGCCAAGAAATTCTCCTAGTTTCCTTGGATTCTGAAATGAATGCAAGAAATTATAAGGATGAAGATCATTATCACAGTGTTGTTCTTTAAAATAGCAAATATTTGGAAATAATCTGTCTGATAATAAGTATAAATTAAAAACATTTTGAGATATACACAATGGGTTATTCTGTAGCCACTACAGATGAGAATATACATGAATATTTATGACATGAAATCTATTTATTTACTACTTATAGATAGTACATATACAAGTCACAAGATAACACGTACATCAGGAAATGTATTTTTAAAAGTGTGTACTTGCATATGAAAACCTTAAAAGCCATATAACAAAATATTAATATTGTTTAACTTTAGGTGGTAGAATTTATTTTTAAAATTTTTGTAATTTTTTCCTAATCTTTCTATAAAAACATGTTTTACTCGTATGACAAAAAAGAGAAAGCAATAAAGCAGAAGGTTTAAATTAAAAAAGAAGAGATACTCACCTAACATGGAGGTTGAAGGACAGATGTACAAGTTTATAAATTCCACAAAACTTCAGGCCATTCCAAAGGATAGTCAGTTATAATCATTGTCATGCACTCAGCGCACGCTCACTCATCCCTTTACATGTAAGATGCCTACTCTGTGTCTTCCACTTTGGCTGGACCCAGGGTATGGTAATAAAAAGGACACAGCTGTGCCCTTAAAGAACTAACTTAGCAGGGTAGGAAAGGGGCTGAAAATGCCCCTAATCTGAGAGAATAGAATTTATAGATAGGTTTTGTTGAGGGTTACAGTTTTATGTGACATAATTTTGTACAAATTGTGTATAACACCCAACACAATTATCTGTCATTATCAACTTTAAATCATTCATTGGCAGAAAAATTAGATTCTAGTTCTGCTAGGCTCTTAAATTGCTTTACCTTAAATGCTGGGAAAAATTCTAAAGAAGCTTCTAGATAGATATATTCAGCAAATCAAAGGACCAGTTGAGTAGGACAGAATCTTTCAAAATTTCTTAAGGACTCATTGGTTAAAATCTTCTGAAATATCTCCATGGGCAACTTATTGGGAAGACCTGACTCAAAAATAAAAATTCCAATTGTTATGGTTCGCATTTGAGTTTCTGCAAAGTGAGGCAACAATTGGATTTAATTCAGTTCAACACACATTTATTGTAATTGCATTATAATATTTATCATAATTGCATTATAGCATTTACCATCACTTTAGGAGGAAACTCTGTAATTAGAGACCTCTGCAGTCATTTTCGCCTTCCTTCAAAGTGTAAGATACCTCTGAGCCTTTGCCGACCCAGAATACTGCATTGTAATTATCTGTTTATCCCATTAGACTATATCCTTGAGGCAAGAAACTGTGCGCTCCCGTCACCCAGTGTGGTTCCTGGAATATGGTAGGCACGCAATAATTACGTTCTGGAAAAATATACTCTTCATTCTCTTGCTCCTTTTTAACATTTAATTGCTCATTAATATTTCTTGGCTAGACAAGGGGAGGAATCCTTGGTCAGTTACAAACATTTAATAAGATAGCTGAAGACATTGTAATGGGAATTAGAGGGTTATAAAATAATTTAAAAATTAGTACTTGTCCTCATAGAGCTCACACTCTCACTGAAATGATGCACAGAGCCCTAGAAAAAATACTTAAGATGCTTAACTACATGTTACTGAAAAATGAGCATTAATGTATAGATTTATAGTCCTACCTTGGTTAATATAATCTAGTGTCAGGAAATCAAACTTAACAAAGCAGATGAAAGTGGTTATTAGATAATTAAATGATTTTTATTATAGAAAAATGATTTTGCATAGGGCTTCCTTTACATTGAGAGTATCCTGATTAATTTTATCTCTGAATTATGTTACGCTTAAAAATGCATGGATTGTGCAGGACGGCATTGATTTGGACTGTGGGGGTGGATGGCAGGGGAGACCTTTCACATAATGAGAATGTAAGGAATGGTCAGATATGGGTGTAGCTATTCTGGGAGTGCGATTTTGCACATGATTTAAAAGAAGTCAAGAAAAAAACCCCATTTCATTCATTTAGTCATGTATTCATCCAACAAAATTTGTTTAGTACATATCTGGCATAGAGGAGAAAGACAAATAAGACAGGAACAGTCTAAGTAAATGCATTTAGTTCTACAGAGACACATTTACTTCATTGAAGTTGACATATTCTTTTGAGGAGTAACAGAATTTCTTGAAATCTGAAAGCATCGAATCAAATCAAGAGTTGATAGTGTTAACTAGTGGAAGGAGCGTCAGCGCTGACATGGCAAGACTGGGTTTTGAATCCTAGCTCTGCTTCTTGGTTAAGTAAAATCACCTATGCCCGGAGCCCAGCTTTCTCATCTGTAAAATGGAAATAATAATAACCACTTATATGGATAAGAGAGATAAGGCGTTAAATCTCCCCTAATAGCACCCCGGAACATAGAGATACAGGGCAAAAATGACTTACCTCCTTTTTTCGTCATTTAATTTTAATGTCCCTCTCTTCATAGCAGGCCAATGGAGAGGCTTGGGAAACTGAATTTGTTGTACTGACCTGTAGATGGCGCTCTAACAATGTAAGAGTGATTTGTTGGAGGTGGTTTTTTGCGAGGCATAATGGCCGACGCTGGGTGCTACCTGATTACTACGTGAAATATGTTTGTGGTCCACAATTTATATCCCAGTCTAACTCTGAACGAACTAGTAGAATTGGCAGAAATAGGGTTTTGTGGAGCTACCCATACTTATTTTTGCTCTGTGAAGAGATATAGGTATTTTACGTCAGACCAGAGTTAGTAAAATGGATCACTTCTTTCAGAAGTATGGGAAGAGTAATCTGAGAGAAAGAGCAGTACCTGGGCCAGTCATCCAAGAAAAAAGGATGAGTGTTTACACTGACCTTTTATTTTACTGGCGGTGGAAAAAAGCCAGCTTCATTTACCACCTCTCCCCAGACACCACAACCAGAGTTGTGAGATTCCAGTGAGAGGTAACAAGTATTTGGAAGGATCCAGAGGAAGGCAAAGGATAGTGGGGAGAACACAAAATTTCTTTCTTGGAAAGGGTGGAAGGGTGGGAGGCATTGAGGCTCTAGACCAGCAAACCTGTCATCTGTGTCATTGCCTCTCACTTCCATGCTAAAGGCAGACGTTAGTAATGGATTATGCTGATGTTCCCTGTTGATGTTGGAGACAACTACAGAAGTGTTCTTGTAACCTCCAAGCAGCCGTTAAAAATCATAGGAGTTGACATATGGGATAAAAATGTATCAGCCCTAGGCATATACAGCCACCCTACTCAAAGGTGGTCTGTCCCCTCTCCTCTTCCAACCCCTACCCTCCTCTCNGAGTTGACATATGGGATAAAAATGTATCAGCCCTAGGCATATACAGCCACCCTACTCAAAGGTGGTCTGTCCCCTCTCCTCTCCCAACCCCTACCCTCCTCTCTCTCTTTCTTTCTTTCTTTCTTTCTTTCTTTCTTTCTTTCTTTCTTTCTTTCTTTCTTTCTTTCTTTCTTTCTTCTCTTTCTTTCTTCTCTTTCTCTCTTTCTTTCTTTCTTTCTTTCTTCTCTTTCTTTCTTCTCTTTCTCTCTTTCTTTCCTCTCTCTTTCTTTTTCTTTCTTTCTTTCTTTCTTTCTTTCTTTCTTTCTTCTCTTTCTTTCTTCTCTTTCTCTCTTTCTTTCTTTCTTTCTTTCTTCTCTTTCTTTCTTCTCTTTCTCTCTTTCTTTCCTCTCTCTTTCTTTTTCTTTCTTTCTTTCTTTCTTTCTTTCTTTCTTTCTTTCTTTCTTTCTTTCTTTCTCTTTCTCTCTTTCTTTCCTCTCTCTTTCTTTCTTTCTANTCTTTCTTTCTTTCTTTCTTTCTTTCTTTCTTTCTTTCTTTCTTCTCTTTCTTTCTTTCTTCTCTTTCTCTCTTTCTTTCCTCTCTCTTTCTTTCTTTCTATCCCTTCCTCCCTTTGTCCCTTCCTCCCTTCCTCCTTTCCTCTCTCCCTTCCTTCCTGTTTAGCTTGTTTGATTGTTCCCTCTATGGCTAGCAACAAAAATCTAATGAGCTGTCTTAGAAGACACATTATTCAGATTTGCTGCAGTAATACACAGTCCCACTCTCTTAGTGACTTAAATGCCAATTTATTTCTCACTTACAGTACATGTTGTTGTGGCCTTGCTCCTCATTTTTTCATCTCTACATTGTAGGAACCAGGGTAAAGGAGCAATAGGGCTAGCAGAAATAAGCAGTGCTTCCTAATTCTTTTCCTCTAATGTGCCGTATGTCAAAATCACTCACATTCTTTTGGTCAAAGCATATCATCACAAGGCCAAGCTCAGTATCAACAAGGAGGTATGATACTGTAGCAGACAGGGCAGTGGTTGAGGACACATCTTCCTCTTATAGGGAGGAGGGGACATAGTAACCCAGTCTTCACAGAAAATTCTTTCCTTGTGATTTACCAGGGCAGCTTATAGCATCTTCTGGACCACAGATGGCGACTCAGTACCTTTCACATTTCTTCCTCAGTTGCAATGAAGCAAGAGAGAAGCTACAGAAAGGTGAAGTCAAACATCTTCTAGCAGTTCAGTCTACTTCTTAGATAGTAGATAGAGATAGATAGATAGATAGATAGCCTCTTTGGTGAACTTACAACTAATAGGATGGTTTGATTAGACCAAGTAACTCAATCTAAAATTCTTCATATGATTTAAGCCCTGGCCCTTGTTCACACCCTTGGCCTCCTATTTCGTCACTCTTCATCAGAACCTTGATGATCCAGACAAAAAAACATTATAAGAAGTCAGGAACACACCATTTTTCATTTGCATATTGTTAAAAAATTCAACTGAGTGTATTTTAAAGATCTAATTGGCTTTATTCAGTGATTCATTAACTAGGCAGCATTCCATCTAGCAGAGAGAAAGGTGCTCTGAGTTGCTGTACAAAATGAAGAGACTTTTATAGGGAGAAGGGAGAGGGACAAGGTAGTTATTACACAAGCAAAAAGCAGATTGGTTGTGGCAAGGTCACCTTCCTTTGGGGACAGGCAAGGCAGGAGTCTGTCAAGCAGATTACCTCACTAGCACTAACCAGGTAATTCCAGATTGAGTGGTTTAAGATTCTATTCCTGGGAGAAGCTGAAACTGTAAATTAGATATTAAGTCCTTTTTTTCTTTTTTCTTTTCTCTTTCTTTCTCTCTCTCTTTCCTTCTTTCTTTTCTTTTTCTTTCTTTCTTTCACAATACGCCCTTCACTTTGCTGGAATTCATTTCCTCCTATGAAAGATTTATACAAGATTTATCACATGAACATATATATACACTTAAATGTGGCTTCTTTTATCAACCCCTAGGATGGCAAATCTACCCCATTACTTTTTGCCATAATAAAAATCAGATCTTTGTAAACAAAAAAATTACCATGAGTGTTCATCCAAAAAGAAAGAAACTAGAGTTTCTGCAAAAGAACAAAGAAGCTCGCTCTTTTTAATCCTAATTTCCCATTCTTACCATGTCAGTTTGCATGTAGTTGATTTTGGAAGGAAAGTAGATTTTCCTTGATGCCTTCAGGCCAAGGCTGATTCCAACACCTGCTCTGGGCTTGTGTGCACCTGGAGGAGCAAATATATCCTATGCTTGACCAATGAGTAGCAGCCATGTAGTTCTGCAGAAACTGCACACCTCACCCGAAGAAAAAACAACATGCTGGGGTCATGGGACTGAAGGGCCGTCACCCTACCAGAAGAGCGCCAGCCTGTGAGACCCATTTCTTGATGACATTCTGAAGGCTAAGTCTTTGACCCTCAGTTCATATATATATACTTATGTAGCAATGTCAAAGAAGGGACTGTTCAGTGAGACTCTGAGTGCCACGGTCACTGGAAGCTATGAGTCTGTCTCTACCTCCTCCATCATAAGATTCTTGTTCTATTAGGTTTCTTCTTCTTCTTTTTTTTTTTTTTATGGCATACTACCTTTCCTCTTAACTGCTGGAGGATTGGGATTATTATTTTTGATTTTGGCAAACCCATAAAGAGAAACATTCCCAATATGCTGGAGGGGCAGGAACAGAACAGACACTGAGGCCACGTGTCACACAAATATACTTTGCCTTGCTAAATCCTCTTCATCCTCAGGTCTTCGCTTCATCAGCACTTCCCTGTGTCATGCTGAGCTGCGTGCCCAGCTTTGTGTTTCTATGAGCAGCTTGTACACTGAAAAAGTAGACTGAATTTCTTGAGGCCAGGAAGTCTTCAGTTGACTTCTCTTCAGTGCTTGACACAGATTTGGGTATAGACTACAGCCTCAGCAAGTATTTATGGAATAGATGGAATGAGTGAATTCTTACTTCCCCTGCTTATTTCTATCTTGGAGGCCAAAGAAAAGTCTTAGATTGTTCTAGGCTAGCAAGAAACTTATAATAGGAGTTGGAGCCCCTTGTTAGGAAGTACTCTGACCCAAGAAGACGTGTTCGAGGAGACAACATTTCACCACTCTGGGCTTGCCTTTCCTCCTTACAGAGGCTTTCTAGTATGGTGGTCGAGAACAGACAAAGGCACACACACCTGTCAGGAAGTTCTCCCTCTACCTTTGATGAGCAGTAAGAACTTCTTGGGAAAGTTGTGTTAAAAGCTGTGGATCTCAGTTTTCTCAGCTATAAAATGGGGGAAATAGTAACACCTCCCTCATATGGCTGTTATGAGATGTAAGTGGGATTTTAAGTGGTTGGGCCTTAGTAAACACTCAGTCATTGTTAACTGTTATAATCAATATTGCTATTCATTTGTATTTTTTCTGATTTTGATTGTGAAAATAAGAAGAGACAGGAGAATGAAGCAGAGTGATACGCAGTATCTGAGCAGATTTTAAAAGGCCATGGGATAAAAGATTGTCGATAACTCATATTCTTTTGCTTATAAACTCCCATTCCCATCAACACATTAAGTATAATCAATATAAATGTAATCGCCACTCAAATAGGATGGTCTATTTGCTACTCACTTTGCAGAAAAGTAACCTAAGCATAAACGTAAAGACACAGAAAGCAGTATAGTTAGTGAATGTTATTATCAGCCCTCCCCAGTCCTACTCAAATCCCAAGGTTGGTTGTATTTTCAAAGCCCTCTTGCTTCATTAATCTGATTTTAAAAAAGCAAGGAGCCGTTGTTTGTTAATTTTACATAATGCTTCGAGTTAGGGTAGCTTATAAGAAACTGGCATTTGGCCTTATTAAATAAAATTTGTTTTCTTTGTGATCACACAGTAGTAGGTGGTATTAGATGTCCTTTGCTATAGCAGAGATGTCGAGTGCCCCATGTGGGAACAGGTAACCAGGTAATAGGGCACCCTCCTCACCCTAAATGGACTAGTGCAGAGATACACTGGACCAGTGACTTCTCTTTTAGGAAACAAGAATGCTTTTATCTAATGAGCTGGAGAAGAACAGGAATCGTTGACTTGTGTTCTAGCTTTGACTTCTCACCAATGAGGACTTCCAGTGTCCAACAGGATCCTAAATAGCCTTCTCCTAATCTATCTTCCTTCAGATGCCAGAGAGCTGATAGTTATAGTATCCTGAAAAGGTGGAATTTCTCTTAGGAAATGTTGTATCCCAAGACAGGAAATAGGCCCATGAGGCAGGAAAATTCCTGCCAACAATAACTATGTGTGCATGGTCAAAATCTGATCTTCACATCTTGGGGGGGAGTAGAGGAGTGGGAACCTGGCTTAGATTCTGTCCTTTGTTTTAGCAGAAATAACATTCATTTTGAAATCACATGGGCCTACATTTATATGTTAACTCTTAAACATTTTAGCCATGTGATCATAGATAAATTAAGTTGACCTTTCTAAGCTTCATTGTTAAAATTAGTGATACACCTATAAATCATCTTCTGAAGTGCCTGAAAGATGTTAAATACTTAAGAAATGGTAATTTATGCTCTTTTATTGGCAACATTAGTAGTACATATAGTAAAGTATAAATGTACACATATACATGTACATTTATATTAGATAGATAGTCCCTTTTGAACCAGTGGAGACATGTATATTATAATAATAGTAAGAATAAATTACATTGAGTACCTGGTTTGTGATGGCGTGTGCTAATCTGTTTATAAACACTATCTCATTTAGTTTTACTCTCATAAAAATTTAAAAGGTGGATTCTGTTATTTCAAATGTAAGAAATTGAGGAATGAAGAGTAAATTACTGAACAATATGAAGGGGTGGTATAATTGCCTGAGAAATCTGAGAATCATGTCATTTGTCGTGGCGGTATGGAGGTTATTTTTCCAGCGTTTCCTACGTATTCAGGAGGGAATAGAGAAGCCATGAGACAAACTCTAACTAGCAGAATTGCCAGTCTAGCTGAGAGACACAAATACATGTCCAAATAATGAGTGATCAGGCCTTGTAATTAGTGGTCATGATGTTACAAGAGATTAAAACTGTTAACAATAGGGCTTTTTCTCCTCTTCCTTCTTCATCCATTCTTCTCTACTAAGCAATTATTTCAGGTATTCTGTGTTTAAGTCAGTGCTGGGTACAAGCATGGGATCTGGTTTTGAATGTCCTGAGTTTAAACCTCTGCTTCACCACTTATTAGCTGGCTAACCTCAAGTCATTCACTGAACTTCGGTGGGGCTCAGTTTCTCATCTGCAAAATGGGGATAAGAATAATATATTCATCTTTATTATTATGAATCATACTGTGTATGTCAGGATTATTGTGAGGAGAAGATGTATTTCAAGAACTTAGCATAGCTTATGAAACATAATGTACGCTTTAGTATTACTCTTGTACTTTTGAAAAAATACTTCCCCACTTCTGGAGATGTGAGGCTTCTCAAGTGTGTCACTCAGCGTAACCGAGAATGTCCTTGGGATCCCTTAGACATCTATGCAAGACACTAGTGTTCTGACAGTTTCAACACAGATTCTGAAAACGCCAGATCTATTAGGCAGGATGGTGTATATATGAGTGTGTGTGTGAGTGAGTGAGTGAGAGAAAGAGAGAGAGAGAGATTAAGTAGTTGATTTTTCATTGCACTGAGCATTTTAAAAGGTCCAAGCAGTACATGCAATACAGAACACAGGCAGGAATATTTATCTGGGGGTCCATGTGTCTCCTCCATCACCCCACAGAGGGAATTTTTAGCAGAATTTGACCTTAACTGTCCTGATGTGTGGAAACAAGAAGTCTCCTCCTCTCTTGAGCTTTCCCTCCAGGGAATAACTTAGCTGTCTCTTGTTCCACGTCTCCCACCAAGATGTCAATACATTGATTTCAGCTTAGTAGAAAGGAGAAGGCTGTAAAATTGAACATGCTCAAATAAAGTGTGGGGGATTAGAAGGATGACAGTCCAATGCTATTGTATTCTTTGAAGCTCTCCGGACACAACTCTAGTGGGTGGCCAAACTGTCCGAAATAGGTAGAACTGTTTAAGCCTGTTAGTTCTCTTCACAAACTGTCCTGAAATTGCCAGTGTCAATTTCAAACCATTATTTAAAGCCTTATGAATAACTATAATGCCTTGCATTATCCCTTGTTACTTGACTCTCTGACTCTCCTCCACGGTAGGCCAGAGATAATGGCATGTATGGGATTAGCCTTGTATTCCTTTTAAGGAATGGATCATCTTTAAGAGCTGCCCTGACAAGGTAGACACACTAAGGCAAAGTCCTGGAAAAGACCCTGTGGTGGTTTTAATTTAAAATAGGGCAACAAACAGTTTGATACTCTTCGCTTCAAAAGTTGAAGCCTAATTCCCCTCCTCTTAAGTGCTGGTTATATTTAGGGACGTTGTTCTAGCAAACTGAACGTGGAGAAAGTGAAGGTGTGTGATGTTTGACATTAGGATATATAAGGTATTGTGGCCTCCTGCCTGTCTTCTCTCTGGGGGAAGCCAGTCTGCATGTCACAAAGACAGGTAGCTGACTTAGGGCATGAGGAACTGAGGCCTGCTAACAGTCACGTGAGTGCGCCACCTCAGAAGTGAAGCCACCAGCACCATTCTGGCTTTCAGATGACTGTAACTCTGATGGACATCTTGGGAGTACTGCTTCGTGAACAACTCTGACCCTCAATCAGTCACTGACATGTTCCTGAACTCCTGACCCACAGGTACTGCGAGATAAAAATAAATAAATGTATTTATTGTATTAATCCACTAAGTTTGGGGAATATTATCACGCAGCAATAGCTAACTAATACTGGTTCATTTTAGCAAAACCTTGAAAACTCTCCATTTCAAACAGTTTTTTAGAAAGCCTAAAATAGACTCATACAAATAAGTTGGTCGAAGCTGCCAAAGGAGGCACTGCATGCTCGCTAAGACCTCTAGCTTCTAATTTATTTTTCCTGGCCTGCATCTGAGATCACGTTCTGGGTATGGAATCACTCTGTGGTAAGCATGGAGGAGGGAATACTTGGGAGGCCCAGCTGGTTTTATGAACAACGGGTGAGACTTTCCTTATCTTTAGCTGATGGGACTAGCATTCTTGCTCTAACAAGAATCCTTTAGTTTAAACAATGTGTATCTTCTTTAATTTACGTGTTTGGTACGTAACATTATTATGTTTGCTTTCAATAAATTAATAAAAATCAGCCTAATGGTCTTAATGGAAAGGATTAAGTCCAGTACTGAGATTGGGACCTAATCCTTAACCCCTGAGAAAGAGTTGGGGGAACAGCCTGTTTTTGAATAGAGAGCTCTCTATGGACTATAGAAGGGGCACAGTGAGTGGGGACTAGGTGGGTAGAAAGAACTATTTCTTAGACATAAACACTAGTGCAATTTCTGTGTTCTCTGAAATATCCCTTCCATTATTCTTACTTACTGGGTGATACTGTAGACAGAACCTTGGTCTTGAAGTTAAGAGGTTTGCCTTATAGTCCTGCCTCCAATCAGATGAATTTAAATTATGAAATAAATTTTTCACCAGAGATTTCTTCCCCCTCCACTTCTTTAATGCAGTGGGGTAATAGTCTTATAACTGAAAGGCGCATTTCCAAGGAAACTGTACAAAAAATGGGTTCTCATCATGATAATAATTTGAATGCATTTTTTGATCTTGGGAGGTTGTTTTTGTTCCCCGGAGTTGTGTTACAATCAAATTAATTCATCTTTGCAGTGAGACCAGTGGATGAAAGGTCTGTAAAGTACAAGTTGTTGTTATAAGTTTACAAGATAAAGTACTTGTTGTTTTGGGAATCAGTCCCAGAGCTCACTGTTTTCACATAATCTTATATTGTGGGTAATTATACACAGACATTAACTTGATAAAGATAATTACAAGAATCTATCATTGCTGGGGTTTCGATTTATTTGACTGTGAACTTTTAGGGACTTTGGATTAAATGATTAACTTATACTGGGTATTAATTTGTTGGTAAGTGCCTGAAATAGTTACTGAAATTAATACAGAACACGTTTTTACCTTTTCACAATGAATTTGTTTGATTAACAGCACTGTATTTATTCAGTTGGGGATCTTAAATACCAGATGCAAATTTCAAATAATCACTTGAACAATCGAGTTCAAATATTTAACAGATCAGTGCAGAAGGGATTAAGTGGGAAATATACTTTAAAGGACAAGTGAGTGTGTTAGAGACAGAAGTAGGATGAAGAACAGGTATATTTTAACTATTTCATACCTTATGGTGTGGCAGACACATAAGTCACATGATGGTGAGGTTTTTAATTTTGGGAAATTTTCTATTCCTTACATTTTAATGTAACCTTTTCTTGTATGTTCAAGAATGGCTTCAACCATAGCCATATGTAAGCATCACTGAGCCTTTATTAAAACTACAGATTCCTGAGCCCCTCAGGCTTCTGAATCATAGATCTGGTTTGATACCTACATGTCTTTATTTTTAACAAGCTCCTCAGGTGATTCTGATGCATCGCCCACTTTAGGAAGAACAAAATTAGGACATTCCTATGTAGGTCTGCTCCTAGCTAGAAACATGATATTATACTAGTTGGCTCCTGAATTCATAAACAGAAAAATAGGGGAAAGAGCATGAAGTTAAGAGAGGTCTCTGGCAATTAGAAGACATAAAAAGTTTGGACCAGGGCCTGATGAGTGGGGAAAGAGAAAAAAAATCTCATGTCTTTCCCCAGTTTCTTACCTGAGGAAAGAGATATCTGCCCATTTCTAGCCCTTTCTTCTGAGACTGATACGTTGTTCTTGAGGCTAGCCCCGTTGAGCCCTGGGCATTTACCTTGCTCCCTAAACTTTGCTCCTATACTGTATATCAGTCTCTAATACTTCCTCAAGTCTCTATTCTTCCTTAAGACTGAGTCCTAAAGTTCTGTTCAGTAGTGTAGTCCCTCTAGGGTTGGAGTTATGCCTTCATTTTCTTCTAGTATCCTCCACAAAATTTAAATCTTCTTTCAAAACCTTGTTCCAGAAGCCAGGACTGTCACAAGGGATAGGTTTCCCTCATGTGGCCTGGCATGCTCCCTATTCCTTCTCGAATACCATATTCCACATCCCCACCCATCAAGATACTCTGTGTTGGACCTTCCTGATGGCTTTGAACCAAGGATGGTCCCACCTGAGAGAACAGGTGTGGTTCTAAGTTGATATTCTGTGTTCTGGTTAGCTGGTCTGGTCAGGCAGGGTCATGGGACATGACCCAGCAACTGGAGCATCTATGAATCTCTTAAGACTATATAAGAAGATTAATAGAGAAGTTGAAAATATATACTTTTTTTTTTAGATTTTATTATTATTTTTTTAAGTAATCTCCACACCCAATGTGGAAATTGAACTTACAACCCCAAGATCAAGAGTCACATGCTCCAGGTACTGAGCCAACCAGGTGCCCCACATGTGCTTTCTTTTTTTTTTTTTTTAATATTTTTTATTTATTTATTTGACACACAGAGAGAGATTACAAGTAGGCAGAGAGGCAGGCAGAGAGACAGGGAGAGGAGGAAGCAGGCTCCCCGCTGAGCAGAGAGCCCGATGTGGGCCTCGATCCCAGGACGCTGAGATCATGACCTGAGCCGAAAGCAGAGGTTTTAACCTACTGAGCCACCCAGGCGCCCCCACATGTGCTTTCTATTCTGGTTTCCTTTTCCTCTCTTTCTCATTGTCCTGGTTATGAGACTTGATTTTGTAGTTATTTACTTTTGTCCTAACCTTTAAACTAAGTCTTTTCTCCCCTTGATATCAGACAAAGTAATAAGAAGACTTTATCCTGTAAAGGAAAGGATTCGAAGGAGTCATGACTGTTGATTTTATGTATTTGAGAGATTGTCATGAAAATGGGGGTTTCAGCTTGATCCAGGTAGCCCCAAACGTGGCTGATGATGGCTCAGAATGAGGAGAATATTCTCCCAGGCTAAGGTGCAGTGAGCTCTGAAGAGCTAGCTTCCTTTTACTGGAGGGCTCAGTAAGAAGCTGAATGACTACAGTAGACATCCCTTGGAGGGGACCCAGGAGTAGAGTGGATTTCATGCAGCTTTGAGAGTCAGAAGTTAGGATTCATTGATAGGTCAGTAGCCATAGGTTGAGGGAGTTACTGCTCTCTGGAATGGTAAGTGGGTCCCACCGAAGAGATTATACTGGCTGGTTCAGGAAAGGGTAGTGGGTCAGCTTAGTTTGAAGTAACACAGTGAGTGTTCTGACCATATGCCACTTGGTGAATTTAGTCTTTTACTATCTTGAGATAAAAGCACTAAGTTTACCTACTCTGTAATGCTCATAAAACATCAATTCTGAAAAAAATGTCATATGGTAGACCCAGGATGTCAGGGCTGGTACTTGATGGTTTAGGAAATACGGTTTTGGAATGACTTCCCAAAAGATCTGGAAAGTTTAATTATTAAGTAATTTTTACTGAATCTCTATTATATGCTAAACACTGTATAGAGTCGGTTTGATTTCAGGGTTATCTATGGTTCTTGATGGTTCATTATACAATATGTTTTAATCAGAATATAGTTTTACCAGGCAGATAATGATGTATGATGATCCTGCACTGGGCTTGCTACTCTGAAAGCTATGTAGGTTCAAATACTAAATCTGGAGTAAGATGGAGCTTTTAGGTTCTAATTCAGACTTCCCCAGGCTCACTTATATTTCTAAAAGAGAACCATTGTCTAAGAAGACAAGTTTCAAGACTTAATCTTGATTTTCCACGTACAAGACCAACTCTAGGCTAGACTACAGCAGAGCTTATGTTTCCATCATGGCTAGCAATAGAATGCTAAGATTCCTCCTTAGATTGGAACTCATATGTGTGACCCTAAGTCCAGGGTCCACTAGAGCCAAACACACTTTTGTAGTAATATCCTGTCAGCATCTCACCAGGATGGGGCAGATCCTGTCTGTCCCCTTTATTATGTATCTGGAAACAACTGCATGTGTTCACCCTCCTCCAAGGTCAATACTGCATCTGTTTTTAGATAATGTAAGGCTCCAGAGCTCTGTTGAAGTGGAGTACTGCTCTGAGCCTCCATATTTGACTCAGTCACCTTACCTTTAAAAAAAAAAAACTGAAACAAAAAATCTTAAAAAGGATTCTCTAAAAATATCGACAAATTTCATTTTAGTAAACATCAACTGTTCTGTTAACGACAGATCAAATTCCTTCACCTTTACTTTTGGTCCATGAGGGACTGTCATGGCAAGAACACTGCAAGCTGCTAAGAAGACTCAGGGATAAGTTCTAGCCTCCAAAGATAAGTCCTTGAAAGAAGTCTTGAAGCTAAAGAGAATAACTTCAGAACATTCTCCCAAGTTAATTAGAGCCATCAAAGGTCCTAGAACTTAGACTTTCTATGTTGACATTGATACTCAAAAATGTCTTAAAAAGGAGGGCGCCTGGGTGGCTCAGTGGGTTAAAGCCCCTGCCTTCGGCTCAGGTCATGATCTCAGGGTCCTGGGATCCAGTCCCGAGTCGGGCTCTCTGCTCAGCAGGGAGCCTGCCTCCTCCTCTCTCTCCCTGCCTCTCTGCCTACTTGTGATCTCTCTCTCTCTCTCTCTCTCCGTCAAATAANCTCCTCCTCTCTCTCCCTGCCTCTCTGCCTACTTGTGATCTCTCTCTCTCTCTCTCTCTCCGTCAAATAAAAAAAAAAAAGTCTTAAAAAGGATATCCCTATTTTCATTTGTTTTATCCACTGTTCTTCTTGGGTGTGTGGGGTTGGTGGCAAAGTAAATATGGAGAAGACACACTCTTGGCTTACATAAATAAAAGTCAGCAGTTAGTCTTCCTTTTTATCAAAGCGGGAATATGGGGAATAGAGGCATTCAAAAGTGTGTTACTACTTGAGAAAATGTAGGGAGAGGCTCTCAGTTCATAGGGCTCGTTTTTCTTAGCAAGAATGTAAATAACTGGAACTTAAACATATTTCTGTCACTATTACTTGAACATGCATACTTCCGTAGGATTTTTCATGATTGAGAAAAGAAACCTGACGCCTGTGCATTTGCAGTATTCAATAACATAAATGCTTATTTCTGAACTGTGATTGTATATTGTCTCATGGCTCATGCTGACACATGCTCAATTCCTGTCATAGGCAGGATGCTGTGCTTTGGGCTGATTGCATCTTGACAAAACTCTCTATGGTGATTCTAGTCATGGCCAATGTATAACAATGAGGCATATACTGCATGTGTATTTGTGTGTTAGCCAAATGTGGATTTCCATCATATATTTGAGTGAAATGCAACATTTCCCCAAAACTGTAAAGCCGTATTTGCCAGTGTCAATGCAGATTTGCTAAAGATAAAATTTTCCTAACAAGCAGGTGTGCATTTTTCTTTTGAATGAAAATGGACATTTCCAGTGAGCAACAATTTTGTTACAATTGATGATATAATACAGAAAGAAAAAAGCATAAAAAAGTGGAGCAGAGTAGAGTGTGAGTTGCAGTGAGATAAAAACCAAAATCCACAGAGAGATTGGTGGTGTTTCTTTGGAAAGCAAAATCAAAGAGACAAAACCTAAAGCAAAGAGATGGCAACATGCAGATGGTAGGTAGGTAGGTGAGTAAGTAGGTGGATAAATAGATAGGCACAAGGAATTTTCTATTCCATTAAGGCTATTAGGTGTAATTAGCATATTTCAGAAGAGCTGGAAGCCAAGAAAGAGCTATGATCTACCATAGGCAGAGGAAATCCCTAAAATGTTTGAAATTATTTGCTTCATGCCCCCACTAACAGTCGTTAGGAAAAGTTTGAAGTCTCTCAAGTGGCTTATATCCCGAGATAATCCAACCCCTACCTACCTCTTTAGCCTTATCTGTGGCTGCGTATTTCTCCCCTCCCTCCCTCCCTCCCTCCCTCCCTCCTTCCCTTCCTTCCTTCCTTCTGTCAACCTGACCTTCATTCAGTTCCTGGACATGCCAGGAATCAGAACTCTATGGAATCAGAATCTGCAGACAAACCTGGTATTTCTGACCTGGTTACCATTTTCTCTCCTCCCACCCCAACCCTTTCACATGGCAAACAGCTACTTTGTCTTTTACGTCCCAGATCAGGTATCACTTTCTCCAGGAGGCTTTCTCTGATGTCCCATCTCCATGACGAGTCCAGGCCCCCCACTACATATTCCTACAACATACTCGACTCCTCCTTCATGACACTCATCACTACTGAAACTGCCTGTTTAAAGTTTATCATACTGTGAGCTCCATGTCTTCATTGTTATATCCAAGAACCTTATTTGACTCCTTCCCTTTGGTTTGTAACCAAATATTCTTACGGTTTTAAGAAGTAAAGCTTGCTATAGAGGTTCCAGGGAAGTGAACATGTGACTGTAAAATGTGAAGAATGGTTAATAGTTTTGGATTGTTATTGAAATAAGTGATGTAAAACATCTACTGAAGTTTCTGGTACAGAGGACTGATAAATCTGTAGCTTGTAGGTAGCTTGCGTTGGTTTTGTAATTAAGCAGCATAAAAATAATAAATACTAACGTATCTCTACTCGGATGTGTCAAAAGTCCTTAAACTCATCAGATTAAAGATAAAACTTAAAATCTTTTCTCCCAACCTGTACTAATAACCCCAACCCCAGTGGATGGAAGCACCATGCGTAGCCTGGATAACCATGCTCAATACCTTGACCTCCATCTTCAATAACCAGTCCTCAGCAAATCCCGGTGATTTGGTATTTCTTCAGTCCATCCATTTTTTCCATCTGCAGTATTCCATCTTAGCCCCCCTACATTATTTCACTCCTGGACAGATGACTAGCTTCAACAGTGGTCTTCTTGTTCCACATATGCCTTCCCTCCAAACAACTCTTTTCATTGTGGCCAGTGATCTTTTAAAAACTTACATATAACCATGCCACACACACAGCTTATAGTATTCACTTTCCAACAGAATAACAATACACCAACAAGGAACATTGTTATTTGGCACTTACAGGACTCATTATATGCCAGACACTGTATTATGTGCTTCATGTATATCAACTCATTCAATCTGCCATAAATTGTATTTTTACATGGATTTAGTCCATTGTGGAGGAACGGTACAGAAAGGTTGAACAGTTTAGAGCAGGCTACACACTTAGCACTCTTTAATTTTTTTGTAACGTGGAGAGGCAGTGTAGAATAGTAATGAAGAGTGTTGACTCTGGAGACAGACTGCCGGGCTTTAAATCTTGGCCTAACCACTTACTAGCTGACCTGTAACCTCTCTGGACTCTGTTCCATCATCTGCTAAATGGGGATGTTAACACACCTCCTTTATAAGGTTGTTGTATTAAATGGGTAAATACAAGTAAAGTGTTCAGAATGATAGCTGGCATAGAAATAGAATTCAATAAAATTTACTGCTATTACCTTAGGAAACAGGCTCTGTCTGCCCTTCCAAATTCACCCTTTGTCACTTTTCTCCCCTTCATCTTTATTTTTTTATTCCAGTCTTCTTGCTGTCTCTCAGAACATCATACCTCTTGCCATAGTAAACTATGCTCTCCAACAATCCTAATCTTCCTTAACTCTTACATATTTTTACTTCTCAGATGACACTTACACTTGGATGTAAAGCCCTTATCCGCCCACAGTCTAGTTTAGATCTCACTGTTATGTATTCTCAATATATCCTGTAACTTTCCTGGGAAGTGCTTATCACAGTTGCAACTTTTTATATATTTGTGTGATTTCTTAATTGTCAAACTTTATTATTGTACCATTAGGTTCATCAAAAAAAGTATTTTTATATTCACCATTATACATTGAGTTTGACACATATTTGTGTTCATGAATGAATACATATATGTTTCCATTATCCAGAACTTGGTTCTGGTATAGAGGTATACTTCTGTTCAATAAATACAAACTTCACTCAAATTTTTACAGTGTGGCTGTTGAAGATATTAAATCCATAGAGGCAGATAAAGGCTCTTCTCATGATGCTATTTCTTTTGCATTCATAGCTGAAGATAAAAATTAAAGCACTAGTTTTAAAGTGAACTTAAATTAGGAACTGAATATGGATTTTGGAGTATTTTAAGTTTTTCATCAAGATCTACAAAAGATTGCTTAATCTTGGATATTTTCTTCCCATAAATCATTTTTGAGAAATTCTGTTTTTTTTTTTAAGATTTATTTATTTGACAGAGAGAGAGAGTGAGAGAGTATAGGGGAGCAGCAGGCATAGGGAGAAGCAGGCTCCGCACAGAGCAGGGAGCCTGATGTGGGGCTTGATCTGGGATCATGACCTGAGCTGAAGGCAGACATTTAACCTACTGAGCCACCCAGGTGCCCCATTCTTGAGAAATTCTTCAAATCATGAAGCACAATAGTGCTAGTGAAAGTTACCAATTAAGTCGTGTATCTAATAAGGAGTAAAGGTTCTAGTGAAAGAATTGGAGAAGAAATGTTGGCATAAACAGAACAAAGGGGTTTTCATTTATACTAGGCAATCATAAAGGTAGCCTAAATCCTGATGAATCTTTTGCTTTCTTTGTAAGCAAGTGGCCCATCAAGCATTTAGTTCTACAGTCCCATGTGGTAGTAGGAGCCATGGCAGTTTTCTACACAGCCAACATGCTGGTGATGCAGGTGTGAGCAGATGAAATTGTGCATCAGAGCACAGATAAGATGAAAAAACAAACCACTGAAAATTTGAGCTAAAAATGTCCATATCCATTTGGCACAAGCAAATATAATACCAAGGGAAATGCCATATAAAATTAAGTTCAGCTGTCTTCTTCCAGTCTGGACTCATGTGTTAGCTACTTGGAAGTAGTATGGTGGTTATTCTTGGGGATATGTATCCACAGAAACGTCTTTTTTTTTTTAAGCTTCTTGATTATTTCCTTCACGTATAAAATCCCTGGTCCTACACAGAATGTAGATAAAGGATTAGGATAAGAAGCATTCTTACTGAAATCTTTTGAGTGTACAAGTAACTATAGCTCTTTAAATTTCTGAAGCAGCTCATGTCCTTTTCAATGGCCCCAGGACTAGCAGAATCCATTATTATGATTGGACAGTTGTTCTCCGTCAATGTGCTTCATCTCTTGCTATTTGAGATTAAGAAGTTGGCCTCTTTGTCACAAAAAGCAGTTCATTAAATGTGTTCTCTGGAAGAAAAAATAGTAGCAGATTTGAAACAATACTTATTTATAAAAGCAGACACCAACATTAGAGATACACGGGAGATGGAAATAATTAAGGACCATACAAAGTTAATGATCACTTAAGAATTGGTATTAATCAGTTTTTTAAAATATTTTTTTACTGAGTATAGTTGATGCACAATATTAGTTTCAGGTGTACAATTTAGTGATGTGACAATTCTATACATTAGGAATGCTCACCACAGTAAGCGTATCATCATACAAAGTTATTAAAATATTATAGATTCTATTTCCTGTGCTGTACTTACATATTGTACCTCTTTAACCCCTCACCTGTTTCACTCATCCTCCCACACACACTCCTCATCCCCTTTGGCAACTACTAGTTTGAACTCTGTATTTGTGAGTCTATTTCTGTTTTCTGTTTATTTGTTCATTTGTTTTTTAGATTCCTCATGTAAGTAAAATTATTTGGAATGTCTTCTTCTGTTTCACCCAGCATAATACCCTCTAGCTCTACCCATGTTGTTGCAAGTGGCAAAATTTCATTCTTTTTTATGAGTAATATTTCATTGTGCATGTATAAATATATATATACATATAAATATATATACATTGTGTATATATATATTGCATTTTCTTTATTCACCTCTTGATAGACACTTAGTTTGCTTCTATATCATGGCCATTATAAATAATGCTGCAATAAACATAGGAGTGCACATATTTTTTTGAAATAGTGTTTTTGTTACCTTTGGATGAATACCAAGAGTAGAATTACTGGGTCATATGGTATTTCTCTCTTTAATTTTTTGAGGACACTCCATACTGTATTCCATAGTGGCTGGACCAATTAACAGTCCCACCAACAGTGCGTGAGAATTCCCTTTTTTCTGCATCCTCGCTAACATTTGTTATTTCTTGTCTTTTTGATATCAGCCATTCTGACTGGTGTGAGGTGGTAGCTCACTGGTGTTTTGAATTGCATTTCCTTGACAGTCGGTAATACTGAGCATCTTTTCATGTGTCTCCTGGAAATCTGTATGTTTGCAGAAATGTCTGTTCAAGTCCTCTGCCCATTTTTTAGTTGGATTATTTGTGAGGGTTTTTTGGTGTTGAGTTGTATCAGTTCTTTATACAGCTGGGATATTAGCCCCTTACTGTATATATCATTTGCAAATATCTTCTCTCATTAACTAGGTGGCCTTTTTGTTTCATGGTTGGTTTCCTTCACTGTGCAGAATGCTTTTATTTTGGTGTAGTCCCAATAGTTTACTTTTGTTTTTTGTTTTTTTTCCTTGCCTGAAGAGACACATCCATAAATACATTGCCAAGACCAATGTCTAAGAGATTACTGTCTAATATTTTCTTCTAGGAATTTTATGGATTCAGGTAATACCTGTTAAATCTTTAATACATTTTGAATTTATTTTTTGTATGGTAGAAAAAAGAGGTCCAGTATAATTTTTGATGCATGTGGTTGTCCAGTTCTTCCATTACCATTTGTTGAAGAGACTGGTTTTTCCCACACTGCCCCCTTTGTCATAGCTTAACTGACCATACAAGTGTGGATTTATTTCTGGTCTCTGTATTATGTTTCATTGACCTAGGTGTCTGTTTTTGTGCCAGTACCATACTGCTTGGATTATAAGAGCTTTGGCATATGGTTTGTAATGCGGAGTTGTGATATCTCCAGCTTTGTTCCTTTTTTTCAAGATTACTTTGGGTGTTTGGTGTCTTTGTGTTTCCATTGAGATTTTTGGATTATTTGTTCTTATTCTGTAAAATATACTATTGGTATTTTGATAGGGATTGCATTGAATTTGTAGATTGCTTTGGGCAGTATGGAAATTTTAACAGTAATAATTTTTCCATTCTATGAGCATGGGATATCATTCCATTTGCTGGTGTTGCTTCCAATTTTTTTTTATCCATGTCTTATAGTTTTCAGAGTACAGGTCTTTCATCTCCTTGTTTAAATTTATTCCTAAGCATTTTATTCTTTCTGCTGCAATTGTAAATGGGATTATTTTCTTAATTTCTCTGCTACTTTATTATTGTATAGAATTGCAACATATTTCTATATATTTTATATCATGCAATTTTACCGAATTCATAAGTTCTAATTTTTTTTTTGGTGGAGTCTTATGGTTTTCTATGTATAGTATCATGTCATTTGCAAATAGTGACAGTTATACTACTTTCTTAACAATTTGGATACCTTTTATTTCTTTTTCTGGTTTGATTGCTGCAGCTGGGACTTCTAGTACTATGTCCTTCGTTTCTAGTGTCTTTGTCTGGTTTTGGTGTCAGAGTAATGCTGGCCTCAGAACAAATTCCTTCCTTATCTCTTTTTTGGAATACTATGAGAAGGTTAGGCATTAATTCTTCTCGAAATGTTTGGCAAAATTTATCTCTGAGGCCTTCTGTTCCTGGACCTCTGTTAGGAGGTTTTTGATTACCAATTCAATTTTGTTATTAGTGATTGATCTGTTAATATTTTTTATTTCTTCCTTATTTAGTCTTGGAAGAACACATATTTCTAGGAATTTCAACATTTCCTTTAGGTTGTCCAATTTGTTAGCATAAATTTTTCATAGTAGTCCTTTAAAATCCTTTGTATTTATGTTGTGTTGGTTGTAACTTCTTTTTTATTTTTCATTTTATTTGAGTGCTCTGTTTTTCTTGAGTCTTGCCAAAGGTTTATCAATTTTCAGAGAACCGGGTCTTAGTTTCACAGATCTTTTCTATTGCTTTTTGTTTTTGTTTTCGGTTGCTATGTCATTTATTTCTTCTCTGATCTTTATTATTTCCTTCTTACTACTAACTTTGGGTTTTTGTTTTGTTTTGTTTCTTTCTAGTTCCTTGAGGTGTAGGGTTAAATTGTTTACTTGAGATGCTTATTTTTCTTGAGGTAGGCCTGTATTGCTACAAATTTTCCTCTTAGAACTCCTTTTGCTGTGTCTCAAAGATTTTGATTTGGGTTATTTCCATTTTTATCTGTCTCCATGTATTTTTTTATAAAGATTTTATTTGTTTATTTGACAGAGAGAGAGAGAGATCACAAGTAGGCAGAGAGGCAGGCAGAGAGAGAGGAGGAAGCAGGATCCCCACCGAGCAGGGAGTCTGATGCAGGCCTTGATCCCAGGACCCTGATATCATGACCCGAGCCGAAGGCAGAGGCCTTAACCCACTGAGCCACCCAGGTGTCCTGTCTCCATGTATTTTTAAATTTCCTCTTGGACTCCTCCTTGACCCATTGGTTATTTAGTACCATGTTGTTTAGTTGCCACGTTTTTGTTTTTTCTAGTTTTGTTGTTGTTGTTATAATTAATGTCTAGTTTCATAGTGTTAGGTTGGACAAGATGCTGAATATGTTTTCAGTTTTCTTAAATTTATTGATATTTGTCCAGTGCCTTAATATGCAATCTATCTCAGAGAAGATTCCATACCTGATAGCACATCAAAATGCATTTCTTGTAGGACTGCAGTGGTTTCCCTCCCCTACTGTGGTTGGGCCTCTTTCAATTCCCTTTTCACAACGGAATCTCCTTAACCATTACAACCTGCAGTGGAGTCACACCATCCAGGGCTTATGTTCTGGGGCATCTGCATGCTTGTGTGAACTTCTCTCCCTAGAAAAGTTGGAGTTACAAGTCCTTCTCATGTAGTCACATTACTTATGCAAATGTTCTTTGAGTTTTTTTGTACAATTATAACATCTATTTTTTTTCTCAATCTTGGGTATAGGTAGTCTATATTGTAAAACACCCATTCAAATACTAAAAATAGTGAAAGTAACCCTCTGTATGAATTTCAGTCTTGGGAAACCATTATTATGCACTCAAAACACCACCCAATTTTTGTGCAGACTTCTTGTAGTTCTCTGTCACATGGTTTCTCGTTGCCTTTAGAATAAATCTGAACTCTACCATGATCTACAAGGTCCTAAAGGATCTGGCCTCTGTGTTAATATCCTGACACATATCCTGTTTCTCTACTCCTTTCCCACTAAACTCCAGTCACACTTGTCTCCTTTGTTTTTCATATAAGACCTTTTTTTTCCCCCCTTCTATCTTAGGACTTAGTTACTTGCTATTTTCTCTGCCTGGAACACCATTACCCTAAATCCTCACATGTGAGACTCCCAGATAAAACTTAATATTCTCCGAGATGCTTTTCCTGATCATTCTGCCTGAAGTAGGTACACTCCTTATAGCACTTAATATAGTAACATGCAATTAATTAATTTGCTCCATTTTTTTTGTCTGAATCCCATGATAAAATGCAAATCCCATAAAGGCAGGGTCCATATATGCTTGATCATTGCAGTCAAGATACCAACATCTTTAGTGTCTTGCACTAATAGGTATTTGAGAAGTACTTTTGTGAACATGGGAACAGTATAAGTAACTTCCTAATTAAGATAAAGTGTTCTTCATTTTAAGAAAATTCATTTAAGCAAAACCAAAATGTACAAAACTGGTAAAGGGCATTGTGAAACCAACATCTCCATCTAAAAAAGGAGTCTCTGATATATACTGACACCTACCTGCAAACTCTAAGATTGCATTTTAATTGTTTTATATTTCATAAACAATCAAAACATAAGAGGAAGGCAACTCATCTGGGAAACTAGGGACAAAGTGACACCAAAGTTGGCCCTAAGCATAGGATGGAAATCCTTCAAACAAAGCATGAACTCCAACCTTGGGAAGTATGACAAGGTATGGCATTTTGTTTCAGTCTCTGTCTGCTCTATCTTCAGTCTTTGGCAGGTTTCTGGGACCCTGTAGGCTCTCACATATCTGTTGAATGAATTAATGAATCCATGTAATATCTCACAACCTGGTAATCTTTATTTATTCTGAAGCTATTTTTATTACTCAAGTTAGTAATTTTTTTTCTTGCTAAAACAACATATTGCTGATTTTATTTCAAAAGTCTGTAGGGAAACACAATTCACTTTATAGCCAATTTTGTTGAAATGAATTGGCCCTGCAAAGCAAGAGACATTTACACTTTGAAATATGCATTGTCATTTACTCTTCAAACACATAGTAGTTTTCTGTGGCTGTTTCTTGGCTTAATCAGTCCCCAAAGCTGAATAAATGAAAGAAATGGAAAGTGTGTGAGCATTAAACCATATTCTAGCAAGGTGACTTTTACTTTGTTCATGGTAATGTAATTATTAATGAATGACTGTTTTATCTAGATAATGATTTTCCTCATAAATTGTTGTTATTTGGATTATGAAATGGTGATTTCAGGAAAAAGGAAAATGTTGTTGAAGCCTAATCCCCAAATACTAAATTTAAAAAAATGCTGTTATAACACCACTTTCCCATATTCAATTTCTAAAATTAAAGACAAATTCAAAATAATGATAAGACTACCATAGATAAGGTTTTCTTAAACATTGCTAGTGGGAGTAAAAATTGGTAAAACAATTTTGAAAGCAGTTTAGTTATACATACCTTAAAAATTTCACTGTTTGGAACCAGTAATACCATTTATAGGAATTAATAACAGATATGTAGTTGTACACAAAGGTTTATATACAACAATGCTCATCACGGCATTAATAACAACAACAAAAAAACTAATGCCCAAATATTAAGAATGTAGCATAATAATCATAATGACATATGCTTATGATTTAATTCTATACTGCCATTAAAATTAATGTTTATGTTTATAAAGACTAATTATATGAGGGAAATGCTCAGTTGGTAAAATTAAGCAAAAAATGTAGGAAATGAAAGAGCAATCCAGAGGAGATAAAAAGAACGCTTTGGTGGAATTTAGCTATAGCTTTGTTAGGTTTGGCAGCATGTTGGTAATTTTTTAAGGTAGTTGCCAAAATTTAAAAATCAGGATATTTGACTTTATTACTTTAATATGTCCAAATATTTTATTTTTTCCATATTTATTATATTTAACGTATTTCCATATAGTTCAGACATACAACATAGTGATTTAGTAATTCTGTACATTACTCATTGTTCATCATTGTAATCGTCACCATTTTTCAACGTACAATGCTATTGACTATATATTCCTTTTGCTGTAATTTTCATCCCTGTGACTGATTTTATGACTGAAAGTTTTAATTTTTTTTAAATTTCTTTGTTTTAGAGGGAGAGAGAGCACAAGCAGGAGGGGCAGAAGGAGTGGGAGAGATTAATTATAGAGCAGACTCCCAGCTGAGCACAGAGTCCAGTGCAGGACTCCATGCAGGGCTCAGTCCCAGGACCTTGAGATCATGACCTGAGCTGAAACCAAGAGTCAGATGCTTAACCTACTGAGCCACCCAGGTGCCCCTGGCAGTTTGTATTTCTTAATCCCCTTCATCTTTTCTGCCCATTCCACCTCTCCCTCCCTTGTGACAACCCCCAGTTTGTTCTCTGTATTGATCAGTCTGTTTCTGTTTATCTCTTCAAGTGTCTTGCTTTTCAGTTCCACATATAAGTGAAATAATATGGTATTTCTCTTTCCCTGTCTTGATTTCATTTAACATAATACCATCTAGTTTCATCCATGCTGTCACAAATGATGAGATGTCATTATTTTTTGAGTAGTATTTGATTGTATATATGTATCACATTTTCTTCATTTGTTGGTAGACCACTTAGGCTGCTCTCATTTCTGGGCTATTGTAAATAATGCTGCAATAAATATAGGGGTGGTTGTATTTTTTTTGAATTACTGTTTTTGTTTTCTTTGGATAAATACCCAGTAGTAAAATTACAGGGTTGTACGGTACTTCTATTTTTAATTTTTTGAGAAACCTCAACACTGTTTCCTAGAATAGCTGCACCAATTTATATTCCCATCATCCACGCATGAAAATTCCCTTTTCTCCATATCCTTGCCAATAATTGTTACTTCTTGTCTTATTGATACTACCCATTCTGACATGTGAAGTGATACCTCATTGTAATTTTGATGTGCATTTTCCTGATTGGTAATGTTGAGCATCTTTTCATGTGCCTAATGACCATCTATATGTCTTCCTTGGAAAAATGTGTATTCAGGTCCTCTCCCCATTTTATTTTTTTATTGACATATAATGTATTATTTGCTTCAGGGGTACAGGTCTGTGAATCATCATACTTTAAATATTTTATTTAAACAAACAGGGGGAGTGGCAGGGAGAGGGAGAAGCAGACTCCCTGCTAAGCAGAGAGCAGAGCCCAACATGGGGCTCGATCTTAGGACCCTGTGATCATGACCTGTGCTGAAGGCAGCTGCTTAACTGACTGAGCCACCCAGGTGCCCCTTCTCTCCCCATTTTATTTATTTATTTTTAAAGATTTTATTTATTCATTTGACACAGAGAGAGAGAGATTACAAGTAGGCAGAGAGAGAGGAGAGAGGAGGGAGCAGGCTCCCTGCCGAGCAGAGAGCCTGATGTGGGCCTCCATCCCAGGACCCTGGGATCATGACCTGAGCCGAAGGCAGCGGCTTTAACCTACTGAGCCACCCAGGCGCCCTCTCCCCATTTTAAAATCATGTTGTTAGATTTCTTGATATTGAGTTGTATGAGTTCTTTGTATATTTTGGATATTAACCCCTTGTCAGATCATTTCCAAATATATTTGCCCACATTTTAGGTTGCTTTTTCATTTTGTTGATTGTTGCCTTTGTTTTACAAAAGCCTTTTATTTTGGTGTAGTCCCAATAGTGTATTTTTGCTCTGTTTCCCTTGCCTGAGGAGACATATTTGTCAATATGTTGCTAATGCCAATGTCTAAAAGATTACTGCCCACGTTTTTTTCTAGTAATTTTATGATTTTAGGTCTTACGTTTAGGTCTTCGATACATTTTGAGTTTATTTTTGTGCTTGGTACAAGAAAGTGGTAGGTTCCTCCTTTTGCATGTGGCTGTCCAGTTTTCCCAACACCATTTATCAAATAGATGCTCTTTGTGATATTGTATAGTCTTCCTTCCTTTATTATAAATTAATTGACCGGATAAAGTTGGGTTCACTTCTGGACTATTCTAGTGATCTATGTATCTTTTTTTGTGTCTGTACCATACTGTTTGGATTACTGTAGCTTTGAAATATGGAATTATGATACTTTTCAGGTTTGTTCTTTCTCAAGATTGCTTTGATATACGGGGGCATTTGTGTTTTCATATACATTTTAGGATTCTCTGTTATAGTTCTGAAAAAATGCTAATGGTACTTTGATAGAGATTGCTTTGGGTAGTATGGACATTTTAACAATATTAATTCTTCCAGTCAGCATGGTTTATCTTTCCATTGGTTAGTGTTGTCTTCAGTTTCTTTCCTCAGTGTCATAGTTTTCAGAGTATAGGTCTTTCATCTACTTGGTTAAATTTATTTCTAGGAGGCCCCCTGGGTGGCTCAGTTGGTAGGGTGGCCAATTCTTGATTTCAGCTCAGGTCATGATCCCAGGGTCTGGGGATTTTTGTATTTATGTTCATCAGATATACTTGCCTATAGTTTTCATTTTATAGTAGCATTTTGTCTGTGGTATCAGGGCAATGCTGGCTATCTCATAGAATGAATTTGGAGGTTTTCTTTCCTTTTCTATGTTTTTGGAATAATTTGAAAAGAATAGGTATTAAATTTATTTAACTTTTTGGTATAATTCACCTCTGAAGTTACCTGGTCCTGTTCTTTTATTTGTTGGGAGTTTTTGATTATCAGTTTACTAATAGGTCTACTCATGTTTTCTACTTCTTCCTGATTGAGATTTGGAAGATTGCATGGTTCCAGGAATTTCCCCATTTCTTCTAGGTTGTCTAATTTGTTGGCATATAATTTTCATAGTATTCTCTTACAATCCTTTGTATTTCTGTAGTATCAGTTGAAATTTCTCCGATTTTGTTTCTCATTTTCTCTTTGAGTTCTTTCTTTTTTCCTTGATGAGTCTGGCTAAAGGCTTATCAATTTTGTTTATCTTTTCAGGGAAGCAGTTTTTGGTTTTATTGATATTTTTCATTTTTTTTGTCTCTACTTCTAAAGTCTATTTTCATAAAGTCTCTGATCTTTATTATTTCCTTCCTTCTACTAACTTTGGGTTTTGTTCTTCTTTTTCTAGTTCCATTAGGTGTTAGTTTATGTTGTTTATTGGAGATTTTTCTTGGTTCTTAAGGTGGACCTAGATCACCTGATAGAACTGCTTTTGCTGCATCCTAAAGATTTGTTTTATTTATTTTTTTAATTTTCATTTGTCTCCATGTATTTTGTAATTTTCTCTTGCTTTGTTGACTCACTGATTATTTAGCAGCATGTTGTTTACATGTGTTTGGGGTTTTTTTTTTCCCCAGTTTTTTTTTCTTGTAATGAACTTCTGGTTTCATAATGTTGTGGTTGGAAAAGATGCTTGATGTATGCTCAGTCTTCTTACATTTGTATGGACCTGCTTTGTGGCCTAACACATGACCTGTCCTGGAGATTTTTTCATGTGTTCCTGAAGAGAATGTGTATTCTTTTCTAGGGAGGATGGAATATTACATACATGTACATGTACATATACATATATATAAAGGCCATATAGAGAATGTGTTGTTCAAATCCACTGTTTCCTTATTGATGTTCTGTCTGGATGATCTACCCATTGATGTAAATGGGTATTAAAGTGCCCTTGTATTATTGCATTACTGTCACCTTTTCCCTTTGTGTATGTTAATATTTGCTTTGTATATTTACATGCTTCTATATTGTGTATATAGCTATTTACAACTACTACATTCTCTTGTTGGATTGATTCCCTTATCATTATGTAATGTCCTTGTTTGTCTCTTATTAAAGTCTTGGCTTTAAAGTCTATTTCTGATACATATCTTGCTACCCCAGCCTTTTTTTAAATTTTCATTTCCATTTGTAATATCTTCTTCGGTTTCTTTATGTTCAGTCTTTGTATGTCTTTAGGTCGGAAGTGGGTATCTTTAGAGCTGTAAATAGATGGGTTTTGTTTTCCTATACATTTATTTAACCTGTGTTTTTTGACTGGAGCATTAGTCCATTTACATTTAAAGTAATTATTGATGAGTCTCTATTTATTGCCATTTTGTTAATTGTTTTCTGTTTGGGAGTTGTTGTTTTTTTGTTTTTTGCATTTTTTGTTTGTTTGTTTGTTTTGGGGAGGTATTCTCTTTTTATTTCTTCTTCTGTTCTCTTCCCTTGTGGTTTGATGGCTTTTTTTACTGTTATACTTGGATTCCTTTCTCTTGAATATTTATATATCTGTTATAAGTTTTGGAATTTTTGTTACCACTGGTTTCACTAATTACATTCTTTGTGTCTAGCAATATATATTAAATTGATAGTCGCTTAAGTTTGAACACATTCTATAACCGCTATGTATTTACTCCTCCTTCCACATTTTATGTACGTGATGTTGTGTTTTGCGTCTCTTTGTGTATTCCTTGACTGATTTTTTGTACACAATTGATTTTACTACTTTTGTGTTTTATCGGTCTACTATGTTTACCTAATGTTTGCTTTTACCAGTGAAGTTTTTACCTTTTATGGTTTTCTTACTTATAGTTATGGTCATTTCTTTCCACTTAAAAGTTTCCTTTAACATTTCTTTAAAGCTACTTGAGTAGTGAACTCCTTTCACTTGGTTTGTCTTGGAAACTCTTTATTTCTGTTTCAATTCTGAACGATAATCTTGTTATAGGTTTTTTCTTTTCAGCATTTTGACTATATCACAGTACTCCCCTCTGGCCTGTACGTTTCTGCTGTAAACTCAGTTGATAGGCTTATGTGGTTCCCTTATAAGTAACTATTTTCTTTTCTCTTGCTACTTTTAAGATTTTTTTTTCATCTTTAGCTTAGACATTTTAATTATTATATGTCTTGGTGTGGATTTCCTTGGGTTACTCTTGTTTGGCATTCACTGTGATTCCTAGACCTAGTTGTCCTTTACCTTGCCCAGTTTTCTGATTAAGCAAGTTGTCTGCCTTCCCCCCAACTTCTCTTTTCTTTCTGGAATCCCTATAATGTGAATGTTGTTGTGCTAGATAATGTTGTCAAGGAACCTGAATATATTCTCATTTTTTATTGCACTTTTTTCTTTTTGCTATTTAGCTTGGTTCCTTTCCATTACCCTGTCTTCCAGATCACTGATCCCTTCTTCTGCAACTTCTAATCTGTTGATTCCCTCTAGTGAATTTTTCATTCCAATTATTGCATTGTCCAGCTCTGTTTTTTAAAATATTTTTTTATCTTTGTAAGTTTTCAGTGAGCTTATCCACTCTTAATTCCAGTGAGTATCTTTACTTTGAAATCTTCATCATCGGGTAGATTGCTTATCTCCATATTGTTTAGCTCATTTTCTTTGATTTTATGGTGTTTAGGACATACTCCTCTGTCTCTTCATTTGGTGTAACTCCATGTGTTTGATTCTCTGTATTAGGTAGGTCAGCTGCATCACCTGGTTTTGAAAGCTGTGTGGCCTTCAGTGTAAACCCTCCCCCCCCCGGCCAAAAGGATCAGGCACCCCAAGAGGAGGGGTACCCCGTGTAAGGGCTGCATGTTCACTCCTCTTACAGATAAGTTAGTTGCATTTGCTCTGGACATGCTGGTGGGGGGAGGGGGCTTGCCATCAGTCTGGCTTGCTGCAATGACCCCCATCACCTCCTGCAAGTATACTGGGCAGTGTTTTTGTTTTTGTTTTTGTTTGTATGTTGTTGAGAGGCCCGGATGCAGAAGTCTTAGGCACACTGATGAGCAGGCTGTCACTCAGCCTGGAAATGTGCAGATAACAGCTGTGACAGCTACAGGTGCACTGAAGGTTAGGGCTTGCTGCCCACATAATCAGCTAAGACGACAAGCTACAGGAACTGTGGACATAGAGGTATGTGGGGTTATCTTCCCCTTCCCCCCTTCACCAGGGCAGGAGTTACTTTGTTGTGGCACTGGTCCTGGCCAGGGCTACCAACCAGGTGTTGTGGGACAGGAGCTGCCTGGGGGAAGAGGGTGTCTGCTCCGACTGGCAGTTTGGGTGGGACCTGTCCTTAGGGGTCACTGCAGTGAGACACATGGTACTAGCATGACAGATAGTGTTAGCACTGGCTCCTGCAAGCATATGGCTACCTTGGCACCAGAATGAGCAGTTTTGTTCCTAGAGAAATGTCCCGCAGATCCCTGCTCCTCTAGCACATACCCTAAAAGTGGTCAATAAATCCCCTTCAGGTATACCATGATGATTTTCAAACCTTTGCTTTTGTGTTATGTCTCAGGCTGAGTTACTTATCCTACTGCCTTTTTAAGGGCAGAGTGTCAGTTTCTTATAGCCTTCTGGCTCTTCTGGAGTTAAGCCCTGCTGATTTTCAAAATCAGATGTTGTGGGGACTTATGTTTCCAGTGCGAGTCCCCAGGGCTGGGGGTAGAGGTGCGGGGTCTGATCCTCTTGATGCTTTGTGTCTGCGCTATATGGTCCCATTTGTGGTTAGTCTCTCAGGGAGTTTGGTTCTCAGCCCTGTCTTTGCCCCTGCTAATGTGGCCTTCTCTCTAGGACTAGCTGTGTTAGGTATGTTCCACTAGTCTTCAGGTTGTTTTCAAAGTTTGTTACAATACATTTGGTTGTTGCTTTGATATGTCAGTGGGATGACATGAACTCAGGATCCTCCTACTCCAAAATCTTTCCTGCACCCCCCTAGTTTCACTTTATAACGACCTTATTTTTAGGTCCTTCCTAAAATCCTAGAGCTAGGGCAATATGCAATGTTCACCCACCTGGAAGCCTTAATGACCTAGAGATGCAGAGGCTTGGCCCCTTTAGACTTGGCATATGTTCTCTAGTTGATCAAAATTCCCAGCACTTGTGACTGTTACCCCTGACTTGTCTTCCCGGCCCATGAATTCTTGGGTCCTACTTAGCATGATCCAATTTTGTGTATGCATGAAATGTTACCAAAATTTCTCTCAGAGTAGTGGGAGAATGGGTGATTTTCATTTTCTTCTGTATAGTTTTTGTATTTCCTAAATTGTATTACAAAACATGTATTGGTTTTCTGATTAAAAAAGAGTAACTTATTTTTTAGATGTAAATCATTAAACACCATACAGCCCCATGCTAAAATATAGATGACAGATGTTAACATTATATTCTTAATGGAAAATTACATTTCTGAATTCCCTTAACCAAAATAGTGGACCAGGTTATTGATGATTTTTTCATTCACCGTATTTTTTCCCATTATTTAATAAAAACACATCATTGAAATTTAAATGAGATGGAACAATCTTACTAAATTGCTTTTTTTTATTGCAGAGTATTGTACCTTCACCCCAATTCTAAATGAATAATAGCCTTACCTTTAAGAAAACCATTTTGCTCTCTGTATAAGTAATAAATACTCCTGATAATATGAGGCAAAGGAATGAAATTGTTACCATTCAGATTTTTTTTTTAATTTTATTTTTATTCTTTGCCCAAGGGGTACAGGTCTGTGAATCATCAGGCTTACATCTTTCACAGCATTCACCAAAGCACAAACCCTCCCCAAAGTCCATAACCCATCCACCCTATCCCTACCCTCCCACCATTCAGATTTTTGATTTCATGGAGAATATGTTAAACTTAAATTTTTATTAAAATACTAGTGGGTTAGAAAAACTAACTGCAACATAAGCAATATGCAGTATCTCTGAGTTGGTGATCTAAAACATTCCCCCCAGGTTTTGGTGAGCCATGATTGACATATAACACTGTATTAGTTTAAGGTGTACATAAGGTATACATAATGATATGATACATAAATATATGGCAAACTGGTTATCACAGCAACTTCAGTCAACATTCATCACTACACATAGCTAGGAATTTTTTATTTTGTGATGAAGAACTTTTAAGATCTACCTTTTTAGCAACTTTCAAATATATAATACTATATTATTAACTATAGTCACCCTACTGTACTTTATATCCCCAGGACTTACTCACATGATAACTGAAAGTTTGTATCTTTTGACCATCTTCATCCAATTGTCCTATCCCTTACTCCCTGTTTCTGGCAGCCACCAATCTGTTCCTGTGGGTTTCTTTTTTTAGATTCCACATATATGTGAAATTATACAGTATTTGTCTTATCTGATTTCTCTCACTTAGCATAATGCCCTTAAAGTCCACCCATGTTTTCACAAGTAGCAGGATTTTCTTCTTTGTTAATGCTGAATAATATCCCTATTATTAATAATATCTATCTATTCAAAAATGCCAAGGCCAAGAGAAGGTTGAGAAACTTTTCTAGATAAAATTACACATTACAACTAAAAGTGATAGGTCATCCTGGTTTTGATCTTGGACCATCAGAAAAATGGCTGTAAAGGTCATTCTTGGAACAACTGAAAAACTTGGAACATGGCCTAAGAACTAGATAATGGTACTGTATCAATAAAATTTCCTGAGTTTTATAACTGCATTGTGGTTATATAAGAGGCTGTCCTCATTTTTAGTAAATTCACTGTGGAAAAAAGTGAGTGAAGGAAAATACTGTCTACTACTTACTCTTAAATAGTTCAGAATAATTTGCATACAAATGTAAGCATACACATATCTATCTACATTGTAATCTACCCAGGTATGTGTCTTTCTGTCTATGAAAATACAAAGAGGTAAAACTAAAGAAAAAATAGAAACGATTGATGGATCTGGTAAAGTGTACGTGGAGATAGTTTATACTGTTGTTGTAAATTTCCTGTAGCTAAAAATTATATCAAAATGAAAACTCCAAAAATATTCTAGTCATAACATACCCTTTCTTATCTCATCGACATATATATGCCCAACACTGAGCTCCAGCTTCATTAGACAACTTACTTAGACAACCGTCTGTTTTCTAGGCTCTATACTTCTCAGCGCACTGTTTGTCTTCCTCAAAGTCCTTCCTTTGTCTTCTCTGCCTATGTAAAGCCACATAATCTTCAAGACGTAGGACAGTGGTAATTACGTCTCAAAGACTTCTAGCATACTTCTTGAAGACTTCTAGCCTAACTCAGATTGAATTGACCTTTCTCTCCTGGTACACATTATCTGATCCTTGTTGCTAATATAGTTTGTCCTTTAGAGTAGACTAGGTTGTACTATGGAAACAAGGCCGAAATCTCAGGGTTAAAACAGTTGAGGTTTCTTTTTCATGATAGTTAAGTGTTTTAAGGATGAGTGAGTTGGGCTTTGCTCATGAGGGTCACTCAGGGCCTGAGGATGATGGAAAGTCTATCTTGACATGTATTTCCATGATTCCACATCAGAGGGAAAGGAACATGGGAAATCATGAGCTGGCTCTTAAAGCTCCTCATTAGAAATGACTAAGTCACGGTGTTCCTTTCTCTTTGGTTAAAGAAGTTATATGGACATGCCTCATTTTACAGGGGGTGGAAAGTGCAATGTGCCTAGAAGGGGACCATGAAGAGCTCTAAGGATGTTCACTCACGAGGTTTATTGCATCACACAAATGTTACTGTGCATGCCACTATTCTCTAGTGCATTGGGATAGCATCTTACATCCGATTCATCTTTCCATTCAACCCTTCAAGCCCAATGTTTAATACAAAGTCACTGCTTAATGCTTATTGTCTCCTGGAGTGTCCATCGAGAGACTTGCCCAGGGTTGTGGAAGTTCTGTGACTTAGCTTCATGTCTAGGGCATTTCTAGCTCTGTTCACTACAGGAAAAACAAAACCAAAAAACCCCCACAGACTTCCCTAACAGCGTCCCACCCTTATTAAGTTGCAATCTACCAACAGGAACTACAGCTACTCTACTATACTAGTTAATATTTTACATCCCTCAATCTATATGCAATAACCCATTTTAGAATTTTCCAGCAGCCAAAGAATACCAAAGGAATATATTGATTAAAACCCCATAAATAAAAAGGCTTTCTTTTTTTCAATCTGCCATGAGTTCTCACTTTTGCTTTTTTTTTTTAAATTGTATGCCTTTTCTTTTTTTTTTTAAAGATTTTATTTCTTTATTTGACAGAGAGAGAGATCACAAGTAGGCAGAGAGGCAGAGAGAGAGGAGGAAGCAGGCTCCCTGTTGAGCAGAGAGCTGGATGTGGGCCTCAATCCCAGGACCCTGAGATCATGACCTGAGCTGAAAGCAGAGGCTTTAACCCACTGAGCCACCCAGGTGCCCCTCACTTTTGCTTTTGAGTCTTTCTCTCATCACTCCTCTTTCATGGCTCTTTTCATTCAAAAAGTCCTCAAAAGTTATAGGGAATGTCAAAGTCTAAAACAAGTCTTCCAAAACAAATTCTACCAGGCTGGCGTATGTTCTTGGTTAACTCATGAAATTAAAAATCTGATTGTGGTTAAATCAGATTCCCACCCCTCTTTTTTTTTTACTCATTCCTCAGGTCCTATCGGAACACTAAATTACTAAGGGTGTATTTCTCTCTCTGGGAAAGAGAAGAGTGGAAATCGGCTGTAGCAAACGTGCAGAGGAGTAAGATGCTCAGAGAGAATTTGCCCGTTAGGTATATTGAATCATCATCACTTCAGTGAAATGCAACAAAATAGGCAATCTTTGCAGATCAGCATGGTTTTTCAATTCAAGTCAGAATTTCAATGCGTGGCATAGAATGAATAGGGATGATGAATGCAGGAGGCAGTATGCAGGAATCACTCAAATGCAAAGCATCTGTCGTTGCCTGGATCCCAGGAAGCTGGGTTATGTGGAGAATTTCTTATTGTGCCATAATGTCTGCCATGTTGAGGCAGGTCAGAGATTGGATTCGTGTTGTGGCTACTTCTACCACCAACCACGGAGGTATGACAAAAGTGGAAGTGTTTGCCTAACTCAGATTTCCGAATGCAAAATGGAAACAATTTGGGTATCTTGCATTTCAAATAAAGCTTCCATATCTCCCTTTGAGGGTGAGCAATCTCTCAGTGACAGATCATTTTATGAGGTTTCTAACTAAGATGAGCAAGCCTGTTTTGATAACATAAAATTGGCAGGAACTTGAGCTCGAAATCTGAATAGAGCTCAAACTGAGTATCTGTACAAGTTTGAAGAGGCACAGATGATTTTATGCAAATTGTTTGTTTAAGGAGTACTTCCCCTGGGCACATCTGCAGGCTCACATGGGCTGAAGGTGGAAGAGGAGATAGAAGCTCTTTAGTTAACATGGCTACTGGCTTTTTTGTTTGTTTCTTCCTAGTAATTAGAAATCAGATTGAAAAATTAATAATATTGAACATTTTTGGAGCAGTATTATTGTGAGAGGACCTAGGATAGGTGGTTTGAAATTACTTAGGGGTGCTACTACTGTTCCCATTGTCCTGATGAGAAATGTGGGTCTCATGTATGTCCGTGTTTATTCAGTGCCCATGCCAGTAGGTGGCAGTAAGTGGCAGGCAGGGTTTTGAACTCAGGCACTCTGTTTCCAGAATCCACTCATCTAACTTACGCAGTACTATAGAGACCTGCTTAGATAAAACAGAGTAACTCTAGGGAATTATTTAAAACTCAGATTGAATAGTCTGAGGAAAAGAATGACAAAAAATTCAGAATATTTTAAATTTGTCACTCTTAGTAAACTCTGCAGAACATTCTTTCTGAAATCGGACAGCTCTGCTCATTCCCAGGAAATCGATAGGCTACCTTATAAATGAATAGGCCTTTAGATTTGTGACTGTCTAAGCAGTCTTCTATAACACCATCAGTGAGAAGGGTGGAGAATTCCTATCTTTCTCAGTCTGATACCAACAATTTAACTATTAGGATTATTGAGGTTAGGTATTTGTTGCTTTAAAAAACCTGTTAATGGTTTATTTGATTGCACCTACTCTTATCTCTATCTGCCCCCTCGCATGGTATGAATTTTGTAAGTTGAGGTGTTGTGTCAGGAGGATGACAAAAATGGAGGAAAGGGACTTGAGAATTTACTGCAGTTTCATGGCTTATAAAATCCCCGGGATCTCCTCTTTGTGAGTAAGGTTTGTCCAGGTCTCAGACGCTAGAATCATCCCTGACTCAGGGTCAGTCCCACGTTAACTTCTCACCAGGACTCCCGCAACACCGCTGTACCTGATAGAACTGCAGCCTATCCTTCTCACAGGGGCGAGTTGGAGATTCTTCTACATTGCAGGTTGTATCTGCTACCTCTTCCCCCCAAACCCTCTCAATGGCTTCCCATTTCACTTAATGCCTTTCGGATCTCTCTTCCCTCACTTCCTGTCACCCTCCCTTCCCATGTTCTGCCCCAGCCACACTGGCATACACTCCTAGCTCAGAGCCACCTGTACCCAGGACCCTTCCCTTGCCTGAAACCCTCATCTCCTGGGGCCGCTAAAGACTATTTCCTCACTTCACTCAGATTTGTAAATATTAACTGAAACACTCTCCCTCATTCCTGTTTCTTCCAAAACAATGCCTTTGACCACTCTATCCCATTACTGTGATTTATATTTCTTCTTAACACTATCACATGAAATAGTCTATATTTATTGTCTGTCGTCTTCAAATAGAATGCAAGTTCGATGAGAGTTTTGACTTGATTTGTGTACTGCGTAGTGTTACATAAATAAATGATTGAGCTTTTCATGGAACAAAACCATAGGAACCAGCAACATAGTTTTAATGGGTATTAGGCTTGGCAAGTTGTAACATATAAAATTAGGGGCCAGAAAGTAGAGGATAAAATTAACGCTAATGTGTAATGTGTAAAAACAAAAAAAGCACAATCTATAGGCACTCCCAAAACAACATATCCCATAGGCAAAACAAAATCATATACCATAGGCATCCAAATTGTTCCTAAAGATTTAGAAGGTCTAAATTAAATTTTGATGGATGTGTTTCAAAGGGAGAAAGGAGTTCTGAGGAAAATTCTACCATCCAAAGTCTGTAAGATAAAGGTAAAATGAGTCTGTTAAGTTCAACCTGGAGTCTGGGATTTTTTTGTGCCTTTAAGACACAGCTTAGGGGTGCTTGGGTTGCTCAGTGGGTTAAAGCCTTTGTATCAGGTCATGGTCTCAGGGTCCTGGGATCAAGCCCCGCATTGGGCTCCCTGCTCAGCAGGGAGCCTGCTTCCTCCTTTCTGTCAAATAAATAAATAAAATCTTAAAAAAAAAAAAAGACACAGCTTATACTCTATCACATTTGTTGATCACCTACTGGATGTCACAGACTGTGGGAGATACCTTAGGCTCTCAAGTCTGTAACTCACAGAAACTGTGTGATGTGGGCCCCATATAGTTGAGAGACTGAAGGATCAGAGAGATTAAATACTGTGTCTGAGAATGAAGAACTGCTCTAATGACTCTCCCTTACTAAGCCTTACCCAGTGACTTTGGATCTGCAGGGGAACGCTTCTGCTTTCTAGCTGCTGGACCATCTAATGGGCTTTGACCATATACTGACATATTCTCAAATACTGCATACCTGTGTCATCAGAACATGTTGGATTACTTTTAAAAAGCTATTTTTGTTCAAGTACATGTAGACTCCACAAATAGGATTGGACATATCCTATGAATGCCATATTTCTTTGAATACAAAAACCAATCTGTATAAAAAAGAATTCCATTTTCTAGGAATGATTGATTTTAAAAGTATTGACACTTTGTGCCTGTGGGTTTTTTTGTTGTTTTTTTTAATATTTTATTTATTTGTCAGAAAGAGAGTGCACACACAAGTAGGGGAGCAGCAGGCTCTCTGCTAAGCAGGGAGCCAATATGGGACTTGATCCCAGGACCCTGGGATCATGACTTGAGCTGAAGACAACTGCTTAACCAACTGAGCCACTCAGGCATCCCAGTATTGCTACTTTGAAGTGACCACTGGTTTGCAATAGTTACTCCCCATAAAAGGTTGGTCATCGCTTCTATTAAAGCATTCTAACAGTCTTTCTATAGATAGAAATATATGATAAGCTTTTGTATTTTAATAAGGTGAGTGATACTTAGGCTATTTTAGCTTTTATAAATGTGCACAGTTTAATGTTAAGAGAACCAACTGTAATATCAAAAGTACACATTTTAGAAATAAGGAAGGGAAGAGCTTTCTTGCAGCCATTCTAATGATTCCAATTAATTCCAATTCCAATTAATACAGAAGAGGTCAAGAGTTAACAGTGTAATGGTTAAGGACATTAGTTTGGCCCACTAACTGTGACATCTTCAGCAAATTTCTTAACACCTCTGGGTCTTAGTTTCTTCACATCTGTAATGAGCTAATGCAGTCAGGTCATTTACCACAGTGGTACATAGAAAGCACTCTGTAAGTGGTACTGGTTATTGTTTTTACCAACATTACGAAAAGGAAGTGCAATATGACAACAGATCAGAGATCCTACTCCAATTCTACCCGTAATCTCAGTCCTCAAAACATGTACAGTAATGGGAATTTTGCTGGGATATCACATAAATCAAAATTAACAGAACTTGAGTCCTTTAAAATGAAATAAAAACAACTCAAGCGTGATGACAGAATGTGAGCAATTATATGGAGTTTCACTTCATGTGTGCCCCACTAGAAAACAAAACAAAGCTGAAATGGAACATGTCTCTGTTGACATGGAACATTACCACTTCTCCCCATTGACTACCCAGGTTCTCTGTTGTGCTGTTTTAAGCCATGTTTTGTGGTGCAGTGCTCCTCCCTGACTTAGTCCGTTTCCTCAGAAATTCTGCTAGGAGATCTAAGAGCAGATGGTGCCTTATTGTTAAAGAAAGTGGTATTTTTGTTGAGTGTTTGATCACATTGTTCTGTTGGGGACTGGCTTGTCAGCAACTTGTGCCATCAGGATAAGATACATGCCAGGGAAAATGAAAACAGCATATTTGTGAAGCCTGTCAGAGGATATATTGACAATTGCATCAAAACCTAAAACCATAGTTTCAATGGTTAAAACAAATGAAGGAGAGTTTTCACTATGTTAAAGAAATCCAGCATTTGAGGCCATGTATGTACCATGACAAAATGAGGGCAGCAATCCAGATTGTGAGCCTAACTTGTGAAAACAGCCACCTAATATAGAAAGGATGGAGATTACTTCATTCATTCGACAGCCATTATTGAATACACACTGTGTCATGCATTGTCCTCTGCAGTGCAGGTGGGGAAGGTACAGTCCCTAACTTAGGGTGATCTCAGTCTTGCAGGTGAGAAAAACCAATTTGCAGGTGATAAATTAAGCAGTATGGCTATTCTTTATTTTCCTGCACCGTAGACTCATTCTTTGCATTTCTTCTGTGCTCTGGGAGGGAGGCTAGCGTCAGTGAATTGCTCCCTTACCAACCGGCTGCAAGATGAGTTCGGTCAATTGTATTTTCTCTTCCACTCCTCCCTGTTTGGACATCTAGCTTCTGGCAGTGCCTCTGGCTTCCATGGCTGCTGCTCCTCCCATCCTCTCCTCTTCCTGAGCTCCAGCTCTCACCGGGTTCTGGGAAACGCTGCTTCCTTCTCCCTTGGAGGGTGGGAGCCTTCATTTTTATTTTGTCAAATAAATCCATTCTTCCTGCTTCAGCTCTCTTGGTGGTAGCAACTTGGATTGCTGCTATTCTCTGAGTGTCTCAACATGTCTTGTTTATTCCATTAAGCATGCAATACCACAGAAGTAGGCCTTTATTGTAACTATCTCCACTCGAAAGAGTGGAGCGGAAATCTGTTTCTTGACAGATGCAAGGGCTGTAACAGAGAAGCTAGATTGTCCAACATTCATTCTATCATAGACTATTGCGTGCCTATATGTGACAGTGTACTAGTCATAAGGTATAAACTAGTACTTTCTACTAGAACTTGACAGAAATATTCAGCACTGCTCCAGATGCTAGTGAGTAGGCATATGTGATGGACGAGCCCTTCGAATATGGCTAATGTGACTGAGCAATTGAATTTTAAGTTTTATTTAATATTAACTGAAATTTATGTAGCAACACATAGCTATTGGTTAGTGGCTACTGTACTGGACTTACATGTGTGGACTAATTTTAACAAGAGGCTGAATAACTCTTTTGAATAGAGATAAGTATGGAGAAAGATCAGGATTTGTTCTGAGATAGGGCTAAGAAGGTGACATGTGGGCTGCTCTGTGCATGAGTAGGTTCTTCACCAGGCAGAGAAATGTGGAGCTTGCATTCTGGGCAAAGGGAGCATCTTACGTAAATGTGGAAAGGCTTTGGCATATGGAAGGGAAGCACAGAGTATCACATAGTCTTCAAAATGGTTAGATTATAGCAGTCAAGAGGGATGTCTTGGAAAAGGAGATGGGAATGTTGTGTTGGAGTTTTATGTTGATGACTCTTCTTTTGTGCCCATCTTTCACTGTTCTTTTATATTCCACAGTAATACCATCATGCAGATCATCTTAAAACATGAATATTCAGCATGATAGTAATAATGTGTACATATTCCTTTTAAAAATTATTCCATTGAGGGGGAACCTCGGTGGCTCAGTCGAATAAGCATCTGTCTTTAGCATCGGTCATGATCTCAGGGTCCCGGGATCGAGCCCCAACTCAGGCTCCATGCTCCCTACTCTGCTTCCTCCCTCTGCTCTTGCTCATTTGCTCACTCTGTCTCTCAAATAAAATCTTTAAAAAAATAAAAATTATTCCATTGAGCTTTCAATTTCGGTAAACATTTTAGCGATTTTCTATAGTATGCTCAATTTTGATGCCCCCCATTCTTTGGGGTTTTGCTAGAAAAGTGAATTCACTATTGCTTATACAATAGATAATATGTTAGTGATCTAGCTTGATACAAGGATGTGCAAGATGCCAAGGAGAACAAAGGAGGTACTTAGAGACATGACCGAGAAAGATCAGGAAAGAATTCCTGGCTAAATTGTGAAGCCTGTGCTTGGCTTGAACAATTGGTCAGAATTTTCTAGGTGAATTTGTATAGCTGTGGGGGTAGGGTATTGGAAGAGAGGGATGATGGGAGTAGAATGGAGTGTGTTTCTGTCAGAAAACATTAAATAGGAGATAATGACAGGACTGAGAGAAAGTCGGAGTGGTGTGAAGGATCAGATCTACCAAGATCTAAGTTATAAAAGGATCCCTCTGGATGAATGTCTTTGGAGAGATGTAAAACTGGAATGTCATTTAGAAGCCTGTAACAGCAATGCAGGGAAGACATAATGATATCTGAACACAGGTTCTGAGAAATGAGATGTCTCACTTGTGATCTTTCATGCTTCTAAAGTTTGTTTCTCTAAAAAATAAAATGACAACTCCGGTTTTACTCTGGGTCATAATAATAATAACAACGGCTATTTACTAAGAAATTACTATGTGTCAATCACTCTTCTAAGCCTTTACATGCTATGTATTAATTCACTTAATCCTTATTACAAACCTATGAAGCACGTACTGATATTATCCCCTAATTTTACAGATGAATAAATAGAGGTTCAGCAAAGTTGAGTCACTCTCTCAAGGTCACCCTTAGTCATTTACATTGAATATTGAGTTGACCTGGAAATAACATTATCTAATACCGAATGAATGCCAAAAAAGTCATACCTGTCTTGTAGACTTTAAACAGGAAAGGATGATTATTTTAAGAAGGATGGAAAAAAGCAAACATGAATATAGCCAAGATCATCACCATTAAGCCATCCAAGATTATTCAGTTTACCATGTTTGTCTTCCTAATATTCTTATTGATCAAAATGCTTCTCAGTTTAAATATTTCAATGTGAATAATATTAAATGTGGAATATGATTTTTTAAATCAATTTTAAGGGGACATACTTGACAGGTTTTGAAAATATCTTTTCTTTTTATAGACCAGATCATTGTCACTGAATACTAAAATATATGAGTTTCTGGATGCTTGATGAATACTTATAACTATTAGGATCTGTGTTTATAGGACTTAGCTTAATATCACCCCCTGCAATGTAGTATTATCAGCTTTCATTGGTTTATTTTATAAGGACTTACCCTGCCCAAAGACAGAATTCAGTAAATTGAGGCAGAGAGCCATGTAGTTGACTATTTTAATAGAAAATGTCTTGTTCTTAGAAAAATTACCAAAAGGATTTAATATAGGATCTAAATTTCTTCTCATTTCAATTATGTTGTAAAAAGAATATAATTTGGTAAGAGATGGGATGTTGTCTGGGTTCCCCAAACCCAACACTCATTTAGTTCCCAGCTTAGAAATCTAAGAATTACTCCCACTACTATAGCATTCACTTACATGTCCTGGCTGTCCATCAGTCTTGTAAAATTCCATCATAGTTACATTAGATGGCACTCACTGAAATCGAATATGCCAACCCATTCAACCTTATAAACTTCCCACTTTCCCACTGAACCTGGCATTGCATTGATTTCTTCTCACAATAACCTGTCTTTCTGATAAATAGAATTCCATTAGTTTTCATTAAAATAGCTATAAGCCATAAGCCAATTGGATGAAATCAAGTCAGGAAGAAGAGCTTATGACATTTGCCATCTTTAGCACTCTCCCTAAATGAATGCTTTGGATCTCATTCTTTAGTTGAGGATTGCATAGAAAAAAATCACAGCACCGTCTAGTTTTTAGAATAATAATGGCAAGTCAATATTTATAGACATAATTTTTTTAGGTGCAGAAATAGTAGACAGCATGATATGTTTGAGGTTCCAGGACCATAAGAATTTTGGTTGTGCTGAAACATAGAGAATGTGGAAAATACTACTCAGAAATGAGGCTCTAAAAGGATGTCACAGCCAGGTCATGAAAGATCTTGTTCCATGCTAAGGACATTGGATTTTATCCATCTATAGTGCACAACTGCTGAGGGCATTAGCAGAGAAATTATATAAACAGAAAGCCCCTTGGACTTGGATGATAAAACTTATCTAGAGCTTCCTTATCATCTGACCTATAGGAGCATAGGATTTGGGAACTCATTACTCCATTCTGGACTTGTGTGTTACGTAACTCAAGGACTAGAAGGCTATCACCTGTAAAGCGGTCTGACAGCACTGACACCAGGTTTGGCACATGGGGATGGTTAGTTTGGTTGGAGCTGAGAATGCTTACTGTACCAGGGTCTCTCAGTGGAGTTCTTTTTCCAGGGAGCCTTGAACCAAGAGAAATCAGTTGAAATCAGGTCAAGTTATCATTAGTGAGTTAAAATCACAAGAGTGGCTAATCAACTGTTGTCAAGGAAAATCTTAAGTCAAACATATGGAAAATGAGACTTATGAATCATAGCACCAGCTTGGCTTCAGCCCTCAGCAAATGAAACTCAATCAGTAAAAATATATTCAGTAGAAACATGACTTGTTCTAATTCTGTCTAAGGTACCTCAGGTCCAGAAGCAGAGCGCCCTCCACAGATCTAAAGACAACAATTGTTTCCTTACCTCTAAAGTCAAACTGGAAGTTTGATGTTGGTCTGACCCTCTCCAGCTGTGCAAATGTTGGACAAGTACCTTACGTGCTCTAATTCTTATTTTTATCATCTTAAAAAATAAAATTTAAAAATAGCCGTATCTGCCTCAGGGGGGCTTTAAGCTCCAGGAGGGCAGGGACTAAGTCTGTCATCTGCACAGCTGAATCTCTACTGAATAGCACAAGATCAGGCACATGGCAGGCATCTAACATGTCAGTGGAAGAAGTGAATTAGTGTGGAAGGAGAACTAAATGTCATAGTACATCATGAAAATGCTTTTGGGCCATAGAATGCCATACGTATGGTGATATTCTGATGTTTCAGATTCTAAGTTCAGTAAAAATCTATCCAGATTCGTTCAAAAGTACATCACATAATTAAAAGATCTTCAGTCACTTTTCCCCCTAGCACCAAAAAGCAACAGCTAAACTAATTGTCACTTATTATTTGGCCCAATTTATGGATGAGGAAATCCAGCCTGAGGTAGGCAATGTAAACTCCTCAAGATAGCAAAGAAGTAGGAGGTCCTACTAAAACTCAAATTCAGGTCTGTCTGCCTCCAGAGCCTATGATCCATGCTACCTCTCAAGTGAAAAATCTTAGACTTTCTTTATTACTCCAACATGTATTGTAGTTAAAAAAAAATCCATGTCAAACTGTCAGGTCCTACTGAATGAGTCTACTTGGTGCAAATGGAATCACTGAATTAAATAGGGCATCACATTTTTTTTCAGTATATGTCTCCCAAACTCTAATTCTTTATACTCTTTCTTTCTAAGGACTCAACTTACTTGGCTTCATCTTCATAAAACAAATGTGGGAGAAATGTTGGGTTCCCCATTCACAGACCTGGGGTTCTATGATTTTTTGTGTGGGTGCCATTCCACTTTTTGTCTATTACTTTTCATTTGTAAAGCATAAAATTCTCCTTAAACAATATCCTTCTCTAGAAGACGGTAGTTTGTTCTTCATGCAATTATATGTTTCTGATGGTTTTAGAAGTTGGAGCCATCATCCTAAAAAGAAAAAAAAAAGGGAAAATACTGCCTCAAGATGTAGGATATTATCTTATTACAATGAAGTCTAAAGTGCTTCAAATCAAGCAATAAGGAAGCCTCTTATATGGGGGAAAGTCATGGATGCCTTTTGCCAGAATTATTGCCTGTCATACCCATTTTCTCTCTGCTTCTGTCCTCACCTTTTTTTAAAAACTGTTCTCCTGTCCTTTCCCAGCTCATTCCTTTTCTTATGGCCAGCTGTAGGTGCTCAAAACAGTGAAGTCTTAGCTTCTGAACCTGCTTCCCCAAACCAACTCGCTCATTGTTGTAGATGGTGTTTCAAAACCATGGGGAAGATAATCTAGTCAGGAGCCATTCTTTTCCAATCACTTTTAGTGAGGCCAGTTGTGTTCATCTACCATATCTCATGGGATACTTAGAAGCACATACACACTCTTTGGTAAGGCAGTAGCCTCCAGGGAAAAAATGATAATGCTAACATAAGGTGGCTCTTCTGAAAATGCAGTCCAGATCATTAAAAGAACGATTAGAAACTTTTTTGAAAGGGAGGTCTGAGGATGTCATATCCATATATGCTTCAAAGGAGACTAGATCTAAATTTTCAGCTTCAAAAACGAAGTTAATTTCTCTAAAATATTAGTTCATGTATAAGCCCAAGGAAGACCCAATACATGTTATCCTTTGAATGCATTTATTTAGTATAGACCAGAAATATATTGACCCCAAGTAGTTTTATGAAAAATGAAAATACCAATTACTAAGTTGATTTGGCTACTTAACAAAAATAGCTGAAGGAAATACTATCTGAATATACAAGTGCTATAAATATTTTATATTTATCATTAGATGAGGACTTGTCTCACATACTTTTACTTGTAGTTCCTTTGGTCAGAATAGCTCAATTTACCTTGTATAAGGTTTTTTTTTTAATTTATTTATTTGACACACAGAGAGAGAGATCAGATCATAAGTAGGCAGAGAGGCAGGTAGAGAGAGAGGAGGAAGCAGGCTCCCCGCCGAGCAGGAAGCCCGATGCGGGCCTCGATCCCAGGACCCTGAGATCATGACCTGAGCCAAAGGCAGAGGCTTTAACCCACTGAGCCACCCAGGCGCCCCTTGTATAAGGTTAATTAAACCTTTTATTGAAGTCTGTTTCCCTGTTAGTATCCAAAAAAGTTACCAAGAGAAATGGGAGCTCATCTAACCTTAATTCCTAAATACTTCTTTTTCCCTTAGAATCTTTGTTAATCATTTCCTTTACCTGTTATGAAGGTAAATGAAGATCTATCCATTTGACAAAAATTATTTTGAACACCTACTAGCTGCAAAGTTTGATACTAGTTATTGAGGTGCATGTATGGCTTGAACATTTTTTAAAGGATTTGAGTGTCAAGGAGCTAAAACATGGAATGAATTTGGAAAGAATAAATTCTAATACACAAAATATTGTTATTTTCCTTTTTTGGATCCCGTAGAGTATCTGAGGAAATATAAAAGCCTTTTGATCTTCCGGGCAACTGAAAATGGAAAGCTGCCACAGGAAGAATCAAGTGCACAAATAGTGATTAATATGAAATAGCTAATTGGACTGAGCCCCTGGAGAAAGTTCAAAAAGCTGAGAGATGGAGAGATGCATATTGCTCTGTTTATTCTGGCAAAATGAATGTCTTCTCCCATTTACATTTCTTCTTATTCATATGCTACATGGACTGTTGGCATATCCCATTCTATTCTGTTTGCAGGGCTTTAAGAAGGTGACTCAGGCGCAGCTAATGAAGAATGACAAGCACCTAATATCAGTCAAATGTTTCATTATTCCTTTTACATTAATCTCCCTTTCTGCAAAGATTAGTTGAAGTGCTTAGCTGGAGAAACTAGGAGGAAATATGGACAGCAATGGAGATCAGATTAATCCTGGCCTTTTGAACACAAGTATAGAATTTGGCTGCATGTTGAAAAAGTAGTAAAACCAGATTCCATTTAAACAAGAGCAGTTTAATCACGACACAAAGCAGAATAGTCTGCATCTGGGCATCCATGGCTTTAATTGAACTCACGAAGAACAGAGTATTTTATAGATTATGTGATTCTTAGCTCAAGTCTGAACTGGCAAATAAAAAGTCCTGCACCTTCAGGCTGAATTATAAACTCAGTTTTTCCTTTCATTTTTTTTTTTAAAGAAGTTTTCCTCATTATTTCTAGACACATATCTCAAGCACAGGAAGTAAACTGTCAGCAATTAATTCTCCAGGCTCATTGGACAAAAAGTTTTCTGCTCTTTCTCCCAGTTCTTTTATCAGAGAAATCCAGGGTGCTCATCTGTCTTTGGACAATGGAGGCAGTTTCATGAGAGCTGGGAAGAGCCTTGGGAAGAGAGGTTGGAATAAAGTGGACTCAGTTTACCCATCTGAACCAGAGGTAGAGACTGGGTTCTTCCAGAAACATGATCCTGTTTCTTTTCCACAAGTCACTAGCCATCTTCTGCCTAAAATGACAGTGAGTGCTAAGTAGAAAGAAGGCTGTTATAATAAGCCATTTATTTGAGCTCTTGCTGTTTACTAGAAACTGAAGAACTTTAACCAAGGCCTTGATTTAGGCTTCAAATGGCATCACTATGTTTTTTTTCATTCTATTGATAAAGAAATTGCTTTTGTGAAGAATACTGGATGCTGAAGTAAAATGTGATTACTGATATAGAGATAAGTCCTTCGGGAACAGAAGTTTAAGAAACCAGTAGCAAGACTTCTCTCCAGCTGATGCTCCCTTAGCCTTCGTAAACCTACCCTGTGAAATGAATGTAGGCAGTCATGGCATTGTTCTGGGAGAGGGCTGTAATGTGCAAGGGACTGGGGAATTCTAACTTTGAAGCAAATGAAATCTATATAAAGTCCATCTTCTTTCTCCTAACACGGTGCTTTAGCTTATATTCAAACTGTGGACAATATTAAGCAACCAAAAAAACCCCTTCTGTTTCCACTGATCAAGTGGCCCTTTTAAATTGTTATTTTCTGGAATGAAGGGGCCAGCTTTAGAGAGGGAGAAGTATACTGGCCTTTTAGCACAGTTTTCACATTCAGATAATTGGACTCTCAGACAGATTCTTTAAACCCTTGCCATGGAAACGGGGGTCCAGGGAGCGATGGCATCAGTATCACCTAGCAGTCAGCTAGATATGCAGAATTTCAAGCCCTACTCCAGGACCCACTGGTTCATAATCAACATTTTATCAAGATCCCCACAAAGTTTGCATGCATCTAGGAGTTAAATGGCATTGCTGTCATTACTTCTTTGGTGTTCAATCCAGAGGGGCATCAAAATCACTTTGAAGTTTTGTAGATCTGCAGTCTTGCCAGCCTCACTGTATACATTTGGGGTGAGGGGGGCCCTACATGGGCTTGCTAAATTCCACATGGGATTTTGATATTTAACCAAAGTTAGCTCTGACTTCAGCCTTGGAGATTTTTTAGACAGGTAACAGAGATCTGACCAAGGATGGAGAAGCATCTCTCAGGACCTGCAGACACTCTCTGGGTCACATTTTAGATGGTGGCCGCAGAAAATCTTGCGTTCTCTCCTGGGCCTTAAATTTCTTCTCTGAACTTTAGAGATGCCTAAACTTTTCCAAAGCCATTCTGTTGAGTCTTTTATCACATTCTCTTCCTCCTTCCACACTTTTATCTCTTCACCCTCCACTGATGAATGAGGAGAGAGAGAAGCAAGAGAGCACGTAGGTAAAGCACAGCAGTTCTCTTCCTTCAAGTTCTGCTTCTGGAGAAGGAATGGAGCTAATAAAAACTGGGAAGACCTCCTGCCGTATCCTTCTTTATGCTTTTAAGGTCTACTTCGTGTTTTGTGTTTTTTTTCTTTCAGTAACCCACAGAGGTCCAAACCCTTTGTCTTTTATGCGCCCTGCTTCATCTGTATCGATAATTCATCTGTATCGATAATTTGTCTGACCCAGGATGTATTCTGAGAAGATGAACATTTCAAAAGTGGGTTGTTCAGCAATCAAACCCATTTACTCTATCCAAGACAAGAGAGCTAAATGTCTGTTGAAATAACCACTGTTATTTATTTGAAATTTACACAAAAATCCACATCTGAACTTAGAAACAAGCTTCTCCATTGGCAGTGGTTATGTATTTGTATTTGAGTCTCTAGCCGTTTGTAAGCACTTGATGTGGAATCTCCTTTTCCAGAACTATCTTCTAAGACTCTCCTAAGGTGATCTTCTAAAGAACAGAGAGGAGGCACTTAAAGAGTAAGTGGTAGTGATTTGGCAACTGTAATTTCAATAATTTGCTTTTCTCCCACCCTTACAAATTATCTCTTGGTGATGTTTATATTAATAGCTGTGATTTTAATAACGTTCACTTTTTGGCACCATGGGCTTTAGGTGCTGGAGCAAAATTTGTTGAACAAAATGAAAAAAATGAAAAAAATGAAAAAATTCACCCAATAGGATTGTATCTTTTCTCTTCTTGGGGCCATTTTTCTTTAATGGACAGACTTCTTCACTACACAGAAGGCTATTAGTTGGACATAGTATTGAAATAACTTTGATTTATGTCAGAGTTGAGTTCTATTTCTAGCTGCATCGGTCTCCATCTGTCACCTAAGATTCAATATGCCTCCTCATCTGGAAAATGGTACCTATATCATTAGAGTTGTTGTGAAGGATTAATGGTATCACTCATGACAAGTCTTCACCCAGTACACACTCTGTAGATATTAGTTATCAGTATTTTATTGTTTTTGTTACTATCACCTGAAGTAAGATTTTGGGTCTCTAATGTCATCATCTATTTGGGGGCCATAGTCAATCTGATGGGAAATGATACTGTAAGTAGAATGAAAGTGAAATAATGTGTCAAGGTTCTAAGACTTGGGTGAAGTAGCTGGGGTATGTATGGAAGGCTGATAGAATCACACATAAAGCAACAATCGAAATTGTATTTGAGAAAGACAAATAATACTGAATTTTTAAAAATATTTCAATTAAATGTCAATTTAATTAAAATTGAAATATTTGAGTATTTCTATTTCAATCTAATATGAATTTTGATTGAATTCAAATTCAAATATTTCAATTTAAGTAAATTAAATATTTCCTATTTTAATTGAAATTAAATTTCAATTAAATCAAAATATTTCAATTTGAAATTTGAATTTCAAAAATATATCAAGTATTTTTTAAATATTTCACTTAGGTTCATGAAATTTCAATAATACATTTCATATATTAGTTTCTGATATACAATAATGATTTGATATTTATGTACAAGATACAGTGCTCACCACAAAAAGTCTAGGCAACATTGGTCATCATAAAAAGTAACTACATAATCACTGACTATATTTCCTATGTTGTACTTTTCATCCCCATGACATATTTATTTTATGGCTAGGAGTCTGTAGCTCTTATTCCTCTTCAACTGCTTAACACACACCTCCACCCACTCTCCTGGCAACAAATTATTCTCTGTATTTATAATTTCATTTCTTTTGTTTGTCCATTTGTCTTAGTTTTTAGATTCCCCATGTAAGTGAAATTATATGTTAGTTATCTTTCTCTGACTTAGCCTAGTACTCTAAGGTCCATCTATGCTCTCCTGAAGACAAAGCTTTAATTTTTTATGGCTGATGAATATTCCATTATACATACATAATTTATATATGTGTGAGTGTGTGTGTATATAAAATACCATCTTTATCCGTCAGTTAGTGGACACTTGGATTGCATCCATGTCTTGGCTATTGTAAATAATGTTGCAATAAACATAGAGGTGTCTATATCTTTTCCAATTAGTGTTTTTGTTTTCTTCTGAATAATACTCAGAAGTGAAATTACTAGATCATACGGTATTTCTATTTTTAATTTTTGGAGGAAACTCCATACTGTTTTTCACACTGGCGTCACCAATTTGCATTCCCACCAATAGAGCACAAATATTCTCTTTTCTCTACATCCTTGACAATGTTTGTTAATACTAGCTGCTTTCACTCGGGTGAGGTAATATCTTGTTATTGTTTTGATTTGTGATTCCCTGATGACTAGTAATGTTGAGCATCTTTTTATTTGTCTTTTGTCCACCTAAATGTCTTCCTTGGAAAAATGTCTATTCAGGTCTTCTGCTCATATTTTAATCAAATTTTTAATTTTTTGGTGTTGAGTTGTATATGTTCTTTATGTATTTTGGATATTAACTCATTATTGAATATACTATTTGAAAATATATTCTCCCATTCGGTAAGTTGCCTTTTTGTTATACTGATGATTTCCTTCACTGTGTAAGAGCTTTTAGTTTTATGAATTTCCAATTGTTTATTTTTGCTTTTCTTTCCCTTGCCTGGGGAGACATACCCAGAAAATATTGCTAAGGCTACTATCCAAGAGATTACCGCCTACATTTTGTTTTAGGACTTTAATGGTTTCAGGACTCACATTTAGGTCTTTAATCCCTTTTGAGTTTATTTTTGTGCATGGTGTAAGAAAGTGGTCTAGTTTTCTCCACATGATTTATTGAGGAGACTGTCTTCTCCCCATTGTATATTCTTACTTCCCTTGTTTCAGATTAACTATATAAGCACGGGTTTATTTCTAAGCCTTTATTCTGTTATATTGCTCTCTGTATCTGTTTCTGTGCCAGTACTATACTGTTTTGATTACTAGAGCTTTGTAATATAGTTTGAAATCTGGGATGTCATAACTCCAGCTTTGTTCTTTAATCTCAGGATAGTTTTCATTTTTTGTGTGTGTGGTATTTTGTGGTTCCATACAAATTTAAGGATTTTTTTTGTTCTAGTTCCCTGAAAAATACTATTGGTATATTAATGGGAATTGCATTGAAGTTATAGATTACTCTGGGTGGTATAGGTATTTTAACAAAATTAGTTCTTCCAGGAGTATATCTTTCCATTTGTGTCATTTTCATTTTCTTTCATATACATCTTATAGTTTTGAGAGTACAAGTCTTTCATCTCCTTGGTTAAATTTATTCCTAGGTATTTATACATTTATTTTTTTGGTGTAACTATAAATGGGATTGCTTTCTTAATTTCTCGTGCTGCTCTTTTGTTATTAGTGTATAGTTTTGTATCCTGCAGCTTTACTGAGTCCCTTTATTCTGATAGCTTTTTGGTGGAGTCTTTAGGTTTTCTATATAGTGTATCATGTCATCTGAAAATAGTGATAGTTTTACATCTTCCTTACCAATTTGGATACCTTTTATTTCTTGTCTGATTGCTATGGCTGGGACTTTAGTATTATGTTGAATAAAAGTGGTGAGAGTAAACATGCTTGTCTTCTTCCCAATCTAGGGGAAAATCTTTGTTTTTTTACCATCAAGTAAGATATTAGCTGGGTTAGTAATATGTAACTTTATTATGTTAAGGTATGTTCACTCTAAATCTATTGTGTTGAGAGACTTTATCATTAACAGATGTTGCACCTTGCCAAAGGCTTTTTTTTTTTGCATCTATTGAGGCCATCATGATTTTTATCCTGTATGTATTTTGAGAAGAGGAGGGGCAGAGGGAGAGGGTAGAGAGAATCTTAAGCAGGCTCCATGCCCAGCACAGAGCCCAAAGTGGGGCTTCATCTCACAACCCTGAAATAATGACCTGAGCTGAAATCAAGAGTCGGATTCTTAACCAGCTGAGCTGTCCAGGCACCCCATCATTTTGTTAATGTATATCACATTGATTAATTTGCAGATAGGGAACCATCCTTGCACCCCTGAAATAAATTCCACTTGGTCAAGGGCAATGATCACACATTTTGAAATTCAATTTGTTAATATTTCGATGAGGATTTTTGCCTGTAGTTAGTTTATTTATTTGTTTGATCAAGGTAATGCTGGCCTCATAGACTGAATTGGAAGCATTTCTTCCTCTTCTATTTCTTGGAATAGGTTGAGGAGAGTTGGTATTAACTTTTCTTTAAATGTTTAATAGAATTTGCTTGTGAAGCCATCTGGTTCTAGAATTTTGTTGGAAGTTTTTTATTTCTGATCAATTTCATTACTAGTAGTGGGCCTTTTTATATTTTCTATTTCTTCCTAATTTAGTTTTAGAAGACTGCCTATTTCTAGAAATTTCAACATTTTTTCTAGGTTGTCCAATTCATTGGCATATAATTTCTAATAGTAGTCTCATAATCCTTCCTAGTTCTTTGAGGTCAATTGTAACTTTTCATTTCTTTCAGGTATTATTTTAGTCCCAGCTAAAGGTTTATCAATTTTGTTTATCTTTTCAAAGAGCCAGATCTTGATGTTTATTGATCTTTTCTATTGGTGTTTCTATTTCATTTATTTCTGCTCCTTTATTCTACTAACCTTAGGCTTTATTCTCCTCCTAGTTCATTTAGGTGTAAGGTTAGATTGTTTATTTGAGATTTTTCTTGTTTCTTGAGGTAGGCTTATATTGCTATAAACTTTCCTCTTTGAACTACTTTTATTACCTCACAATGATTTTGAACCATTGTGTTTCCACTTTATTTACTCTTGAGGTGCATTTTTATTTCCTTTTTGATTTCTTTGTTGACCCATTTATGGTTTCATAGCATGTTGTTAGCCTGTACATTTTTCTTCCCTCCCACTCCCATTTTTCATTTTCTTTTTCTGTGATTGAATTTTAGTTTCATGCTGTTGTGGTTGAAAATGATGCTTGATATGATTCCTGTATTCTTAACTGTATTGATCCTAACATGTGATTTATCTTGAAGAATGTATCATTTGCACTTGAAAAGTATGTGTACTCTGCTGGTTTTGGTTGGAATATTCTGTGTATATCTTTTAAGCCCACATGGTCAAGGATATGTTTTAAAGTCACTGTTTCTTATTAATTTTCCATCTGGATATAAGTGGAGTGTTAAAGTCTGTTTCTATGACTGTATTATGGTCACCTTCTCCCTTTATGTCTGTTAATATTTGCCATATATATATATACACACATGTACTCTTGAGTGCATAGACATTTACAATTATCATATCCTCTCGTTGGATAGATCCCTTTATCATTATTTGTTTTAAAGTCTACTCTGTTTAAACAACCAGTGGGTGAATGAAGAAATCAAAGAAGAAATTTAAAAAAATACAGGGAGACATATGGAAACAAAATGAACCAAAATCTTTGGGACATAGGTAAAGTAGTTCAAAGAGGGAAGCTTATAGTGATAAGAAAAATCTCAAACGCTGTAACCATATTCCTAAAGATTGGAACAGAAAAAAATAGAGTTGTGTCTTAGCAAGGAAAAACTACACTGATAAATCTTTAAGTAGACTCATCAAGAAAGAGAAAAAAACCCAAATAAGTAAAATCAGAAGTAAAGAGAAGAATAGTAACAGATATTACGGAAGTAGGATTATAAGGCTGCTATGAAAAATTGTATGCCAACTAACTCAACAACCTAGAAGAAGTAAATTCCTACCAATATAATATTTCAAAACTGAATTAGGAAATAAAAGAAAATCTAAACAAGATCATTTACTAGTAACAAAATTCAATCAGTAATCAAAAAACCCCCAACAAAGAAATGTCCAGGACCGGAGGGACTCATAGGTGAAATTATACCAAACATAAAGAAGTGTTAACACCTATTCTCCTCAAACTATTCCGAAAAATAGAAAAGGAAAGCTTCCATATATATTCTATGAGAACAGTATTACCCTGATGCCAAAACCAAAGAAAGACACTTAAAAGGCCAGTATCTCTGGTGAATGAAGATGTAAAAATCCTCAACAAAATATTAGCAAACCACATTCAATAAAACATCAAAAAGATCATTCACTATAATCAAAATGAATTTAGGGGCGCCTGGGTGGCTCAGTCGTTAAGCATCTGCCTTCGGCTTGGGTCATGATCCCGGGGTCGTGGGATCGAGCCCCACATCAGGCTCCCTGCTCTGCAGGAAGCCTGCTTCTCCCTCTCTCACTGTTTTTCTGTCAGATAAATAAATGAGATCTTTAAAAAAAACACAACAAAAAAATGAATCTATTCTTCAGACACTATGAGAGTTCAATATTTGCAATCAATCAACATGGTACCCCACATAATCAAAATGAAGGAAAAAAATTGTATGATTATCATAAGAAATGCAAAAAAGTCAAGTCATAATTTAACATTGGTTCATGCTAAAAACTCTCAGCAAAGTAGAGTTTAGAAGGCATATACCTAAACATAATAAAGGCCATCTATGATAAACACACAATTGGGATCATCCTCTGTGTTGAAAATTTGTCCTCTAAGATCAGGAAGAAGACAAGGATTCCACTCTCACTATGTTTATTGAACATAGTACTGGAAGTTCTAGCTGCATGTAATAAGTAAAATTTATCACTATTTTCAGATGATACCAGACAGAAAACTCTAAAAACTCTAGCAAAGACATAATAAAACTAATACATGAATTCAGTAAAACTGCAGGATAAAAAATTAATATAAAGAAATCTGTTACACTAATAAGTAGCCCAAAGAGAAATTAAGAAAACTATCACCTGCAACAGAAAGAATAATATCCTTAGGAATAAACTTAACAAAGTAGGTGAAAGACCTGTAACTGTGAAAACTATAAAACATGAAAAAAGTTGAAGATAACACAAAAGACATATATAGACATATCATGTTTATGGATTTGAAAACCATATTGTTCAAATGTCCATACTACTCAAAGCAATCTACAGATTCAGTCAATTCTCATCAAAATACCAACAGTATTTTTTTATAGAAGAAATAACCCAAATATTTGTAGGAAATGACAAAAAACCTGAGTAGCCAAAGTAACCTTGAAAAAGAAAAAAAAAAAATTAAAGTATCAGAGTCCCAGGTGTTTAAGTATGGTATTGGCACCAAATAAATAAATGCAGAGAACAATGGAATAGAATAGAAAATCCAGAATTAAATCCAAACCTATATGTCAGTCTGTGACAGAGAGGGCAATAATATATGGGAAAAGACAGTCTCTGATTAATGGTGTTGGGAAAATTGTATGGCCGCATGCAAAAGAATGAAACTAGACCACTTTCTCACGCCATATATACAAAATAAACTGAAAACTGAAAGAATCTAAATGTGAGTCCTGAAAACATAAAACATCTATTTTTCATTTATTTGACAGAGAGAGAGAGGAGGAAGCAGGCTCCCTGCTGAGCAGGCGAGCCCAATGCGGGCCTCAATCCCATGAGCCAAAGGCAGAGGCTTTAACCCACTGAGCCACCCAGGCACCAAACATAAAACATCTAGAAGAAAATACAGGCAGTAATCCTTTTGATATCAGCCTTAGCAACAGTTTTCTAGATACGTATCCTAAAGCAAAGGAAACAAAATTAAAATAAAACTATTGTTATTACACCCCCCCAAATGCTTTTAGGCAATGAAGGAAACTATCAACAAAAGAAAAATGCAACCTACTGAATGAGAGAACATAACTGCAAACAAGTTTCTTGTCTAACATAAATCTTGCTACCTACCTTTCCTCCCACCCCCATCTGTATGTGTCTTTAGGTCTGAAATGAGTCTCTTGTAGGCAGCATAAAGATGGATTTTGTTTTAATCCATTCAGTCACCTGTGTCTTTCAATTGGATCATTGAGACCAATGCATTTAGAGTTCTTACTGATAGGTATATACTTATTGCCATTTGGTGGGGTTTTTTTCTGGTTCTAGTGTAGCTCTTGATTTTCTTTCTCCTCTTGCTGTCTTCCCTTGTGATTGATGACTTTCTTGGGTGTTATGCTTGAAGGCCTTTCTTTTTTTTTTTTTTTTTAAAGATTTTATTTATTTATTTGACACACAGAGAGAGATCACAAGTAGGCAGAGAGGCAGGCAGAGAGGCAGGAGGAAGCAGGCTCCCTGCTGAGCAGAGAGCCCGACGCGGGCCTCGATCCCAGGACCCTGAGATCATGACCTGAGCCGAAGGCAGAGGCTTTAGCCCACTGAGCCACCCAGGCGCCCTGAAGGCCTTTCTTTTTATTTTTTTATCTATTGTAGGTTTTGGTTTGTGGTTATCATAGAGTCAAATATAATACCCCCTGTACATGGTAGTCGATATTAGGTTGATGGCCTCTTAAGCTTGAACACATTTTACTCCCCCTCCCACCTTTTATGTTTATGATGTTATATTTTACATCCTTCTCTTTTGTGTATCCTTTGACTAATTTGTGTGTGTCTTGTAAATTGATTTTACTACTTTTATCTTTTTATACTAGCTTTTCAAGTGACTGATCTACTATCTTTATTGTACATTTGCTTTTACCAGTGCAATTTTTCCGTTTAAAAACTAGTTCTAGGTAGGGCCTTTTCTTTTCCATTTAACGAAGTTCCTTTAACATTTCTTGGAGGGAGGCCAGTCCTGATTGAGGCTGCCCCTAGGGTCTTGTAGGAGTTACTATGGAGAGGTTCCTCTTAGGACAGGTGGATTGGGCAAAGTGAATCGGCAGAGAAACGTCTAAACTGGCTAGGCAGTGCAAGCAAGGTAGATGGAAGGTGTCAGACCTGGTTTCACAATTATCTGGCTAGTGAGGCTGTAGGAGGGCAAGAAAAATGTCACCTGCCAGCACTTCCATTCCCAGAGAAAGCTCCTGCAGATCCCTTCTCCTCTAGCATGTGTCCTAAAATTAGTCATTATATCATCCTGTATACTCAATTTTCACACTGCTGCTTCTGTGCTGGGTCTCAGGCCTAGTGATACAGCATGTAATCTGAATTTGATTACAGAAATTCCCTCATACAGTTACATGGCCCTTTAAGAGTAGAGACTCAGTTTCCTATAGCCCTGCAGGGCCAAGTGTTAAGCTCCCCTGATTTTCAAAGCCATAATCCTGTGTGGGCTTGTCTTCCTGAAGCAGGTCCTCAGAGCTTGGGGTGTTTAATCTGGGGCTCAATCCCTTGGTTTCAGGGAGTGACTCTATGCCTATGGTATTCCTTCCTCTTGTGGGCTCCACTGGGCCAGGGGTTCATTTCCCTACTAGTCACATATTGGCTGTGTGACCTTAGCTGGGTCATCTCTGATTCTCAGTTTTTACATGGTTGAAGGGGAATAATACTACCTCGTGGGACACTTCCAAAGCCTGTTGTAAAGAAAACAAAGAAGTGTGCACATGTCATGAGTCTTTGTTCATAAATTCAGATGTGCAAAAATATCAAAAAACATTTATTTAAAATTGAATCCTCCCAGTGGGCTGGCAGAGGATTCAGTCATTTTGAGTCTTCCTCCTCCCTGCACTGGTAGGAAGGTGTTTTGGAACCACTACAGCATTGAGAGGTCTCCCTCAGGCCACTGACCCTTTGTTTACTCTTACGAACAGTGAGACACAGACATTGTCTTTACTCAAATTTTCCTTATTTCTGTGCTTCCCTACAGACAGGGAGATGCTTGGTGACTTGCTCCCCCCATTCATCCCCATGCAGTAGTCACTTCCCAGCCAGGGTAATGCTCTCTTTTTTCCTACTCTGTAAAACACCCGTTATTTAAAAAAAAAAAAAAAAGTTTTGAGGCCTTTCATCAAAACTAGAAAGATTTATTGCAGTCAAGCAGATTTTGTTTTGCTTTCTACCCTGCAAAACTGGATTGAGACGGGGGGATTAGAAAATACATAGGACCTGGCTACATCCTCAGAATGAAGAAGGAAAAAATAGAATAATATAAATTTGTGTATTAATAAGTTATTTCATCAAGGGACAAACTCTGATACATGCATGCGTTTGTGGTTAGAATTCCCCTCTGAGTTACAGGTAACTTTGTGGAGCAGTGGGTAACTAACCAGAAAAGAGACACGTCTTCCACCGTTCACAGATGCTGCTCTTTCTCGGTTGTAGTTCATGTCACGGTCATTACATTGTGGATTTCATCTTTGAAGAGGCCTCCAGAGCCAGTATAGATCACTGAGTCTTTGATTAAACTCTGCTAAGGCCTAATAGTCTGGAATGTTTCATTATTTTCTTGGCAGGACTAGTATGTTATTTTTTTAGCCGGCTGTAGAAAGCAGAAGTTGGGAAAAGGCGTATGCCACTGTTTGGGGATCCACAAGCAAGGGGCCCATTACAGTGCCTTTAAAAAGAACATATTCACCAGTAGACTTTGCTCTTTTCTGTGTTGGAGTCTCAGTTCCATTTTCCTATCTCCCCTACCCATCCAGCCAATGTCCAGCAAAATGGGCCATGTAATAATAACTTCCACAAATTTAGTGCTTACTCTGTGCCAACCTTTGTATTTAGAATTTAAAAGGCCCCTACTATTGTAGTGGGTTAAAGTGTGCTCTCCCCCAAAACTGTATTCCCTAAAAAGATGTATCCAAGTCCTAATTGCTCATGCCTGTAGAAATAAGGTCTTTGCAGATTTGTAATGGGTTTGATGATGTCGCCCCAAAGTTCTTGTATATCTCAAGCCTTAGAATGTGACTTTTAGGAAATAGAGTCTTTGCAGATGTAATTATTTAGGGATCCAAAATTCACTCATCTTTCATTAAGGTAGGCCCTAAATTCAATGACTACTGTCCTTATAAGAAGAGGAGAGCATAAAGACTCAGACAAACATACAGAGAAAGTAGGTTATACAAAGATGGAGCTATGCTGTGACAAGCCAACAAATGCCAGGAACCTCCAGAAGCTAAAAGAAGCAAAGAAGAAATCTCTTCTAGAAGCTTTGGAAAGAGCAAGGCATCTTGATTACAGACTTCTGGCCTCCAAAACTGTTGGAGAATAAATTTCTATTGTTTTAAGCCACTTAGTTTGGTGGTACTTTGTTACCTATCATCCCTAGGAAACCAATGTAAGAAATAATTAAGTTAGGATCTCAAGAAGAGATTGTCCTCAGTTTAGAGTGGAGCTTAAATCCATAAGGACTGGTATCCTTATACAAGGCGGGGGTGGGGGGAAGGAGATCTGAAACATAATAACCTAGAGGTTAAAACCATGCGAAGACCAGGGCAGAGAGGAGTGATGGGTGTGCAGACAACCAACAAAAACTAGGGAAGGGGCTTGGTGTGGATTCTCTCTCAGAGCCTCCAAAAGGAAGCAATTTTGTCAATACCTTGATTAAAGACTGGTTTCCTGAACTGTGAGATAATATACTTCTACAGTTTTAAGCCACCAAGTTTATGGTAATTTATTACAGCAGCCCTAGGAAACTAATACAACACTTTAATCCCGACAATAGCCCTGTGATAAGTAATCTCATCCCCATTTCACTGAAAAGGAGATTAAAAAGAACAGTGGTTAAGCAGCTCGACGGTGTACAAATTTCAAGCGCACAGCTAGAATTCAAACTCAGCGTTTAAGTCTAGCTCTTCTCAATTCTGAGCCCACATGCTTCACCCTTTTACTAAATCAGTTTTCTCTTATCTACTAAGGGAATATCTCTTTACCCCCCCCCAAAAAAAAACCCCACTAAATAAAAGTCTATTTCCTTGAAACATGTATAAGAGAAGGGAAAAGAACCAAATCTACTTCTTTTCTTCCTGAGTTGAAGTCTATTTTGTCCAGGTACTATACTGTATTCTGAGGAGACAAAGGGGGGAAAGGTACAGTTTCCATCTCTAAACTATTAGATGTATTGACTCAATGAGAAAAACTCGTGATTCCCAGGATGATGTGGGGGCCTTGAGAGGCATACCCAGTGGTTGTAATACGTCACAGTAGTGAAGATAGTGCTGTCTTGAAATGTGAAAGGGACTTACTTCATCTGTAAGGAAGTGGAATCCTGGTAGGCATAGGGTGGGGACAGGGAAAAGGACAGCATTTTTGATGGAAGGCATATGCATGCACAAAGATGAGAGGTGAGAAAGATTATGGCCCGTTTATGGTGTGTTGCCTTGTGACCAGAGACTAAGCTAGGAACAGAGCAAGGAGCCAGATCTATGATGAACTCTGGATGCCAGGATGAAATGAATTCTCAAAGGAGAGAGGAACTCCAGGGAAAGACATGGGGAATGCAACATTTCAGTGAGATAACTGTCTTTCAACAAACAGTGTCTGCCTTGTAGATCCTCTGAGCTAAAAGAGCAAGGTTGTGATGTCCTATATAAATATTTCTCTTTTAAACCTGAACTTTATTAGTACCTGTAAAAGAAAAATTGCACTGGATAAGTGAAGCAGGCAAGAGAGACTTTATTCAAAATTACTGCCATAGGGGAGAGTGAATGAACCCCACTCTCCTAAACCAAAAGGCAGGACTTTCTAAAACACTGATGTGAGATAAAGGAAAAGTCCTGGCTGGAGTTTAGGGGAGAGTTTGGTCAATGTGATTAGACCATGAGTGTTTGCTAATTGGTACTATTCAAAGTGAAACTCCTACCCTCCCACAGAGACTGGGATATAGAAGCAAGATCTCCTTATATAATTCCATTTCAAAGGCATAACTCCTCAGTGTCAAGAAAGACCTTCCTAGGATGTAAAACTGCAAGAAGCTGGAGAAGATTTACATCTCAAAGAGGCAGAGAAAGGACTTATAAATGAGTTTTCTAAAGTAAATGCCCCAAAAAAGTGAGGGTTGGCCCACTTTTCGTTAGGAAGCAACCTGTCTAAAGTTTAGTCAAGTTGAGGGGAAATTTAAGGCTGTCTTGATCATAGGGAACCAGTTTGATGTTTTTGTTTTTAAACAAACAAAACACCAATCAGTTTAAGTCACGGCAATTAGGGTGACAGAAAAAGCTTGGCTCTTTTCAACAGGAAAATCTAGATTTTTATGTCCATGCTTCGGCTAGATGACTATGGATGCATTACTGACTCTCATAGATTCTGTCTCCTCATCTATAAAATAGAGGAGGTATTTTATACATACTTTGCGGGGTTGCTTTAAGGATTTATAAATCATGCACATTTAATAGAAAAATTACAAAATCTGGCATTATTTATAACATGAATATTTGGCCAATTTAGGTAAGTGTCCGGTTGATGGAGATTTCTAATCTGCAACCAGTTGTACAATCTATGGGGTATTATATTTGTTAAATGAATATGCCACTTCTATTTCCATCCAGTGATATTTTGGATACTAAGTCATTTAAAAGCACAATACCAAGTGAGAAACAAGGACACAAAAAAAGAATTTGTTCATGTGGAATAATGTCTTCTGTTGATCAGTCAGTGTAGGGTTCTCTTTAGCCATGCCACAAGCAGAAATTGGTCTATAGGACCTAGTGAGAGAAATTGGTCTATAGGACAGAGACATTCATGTATGCAAATGAACCCCCCCCCAATTCCCTGGGAGGACAAGAGTCAGGGGACTTAGAAACTGTTGGTGGATATGAATGCACACTGGTACAGTCACTGTGGAAAACAGTGTGGAGGTTCCTCAAAAAAAACAGAACTATACTACGATCCAATAATCATACTGGGTACTAACCCAAAGAATAAAAAAACACTATTCAAAAAGACATATGCACCCCTATGTTTATACCAGCATTATTGACAATAGCCAAGATATGAAAGCAATCCAAGTGTCCATTGATATAGGAATGGATAAAGAAGATATGGGATACATACACACAGAGGAATATTACTCAGCCATAAAAAAGAATGAAATCTGGCCATTTGCAATGACATGGATGGATCTAGGGAGTATAATGCTAAGTGAAATAAGACAGAGAAAGACAAATACCCATATGCTTTTACTCATATATGTACTTAAGAAACAAAACAAAAAGACAAAAAAACAGACTTTCAACTATAGAAAACAAACTGATGGTTACCAGAGAGACGGTAGGGAGGCAGGTGAAATAGATAAAGGGGATTAAACTCATAATGATAAGCACTGCATAATATATGGAATTGCTAAATCACTATCTCGTATACCTGAAACTAATGTAACGCTATATGTTAACCATACTGGAATTATCATTTCTATTAATGCCTCATTCCCAAATTTTATCTGTATTGTTTTGAGACCCGAAAGAGAGCCACTGAAATCCATCATGGGAGTACATCCATTTGAAATAATGTATTCCAATTGCATCACAAATTTCAATGCAGTTCTTTTTTTCTAAGGAGAATTTGCAAAGCGTAAGCAAGGAAAAAAAAACAATTAAGATTCAGAAAACAGTCCACATGGTGCCCTCAATAGCATTTAAGTCCCTGAGGGCCACATTTTCTTTTTCAATCTTTAAACTCAAGCCTCTTTTACTCCTGTGCCTTCAGCTCTTTTCATTTTAATGGACTATTTCACCACATCTTAAAATACACATCTCTTGAAGATACAACTGTCTGCCCTGCTTCGAATATTTTCATTACATTTTATTACAGGCTTGGTTCAAGAGGAGTTTTACACCTAATTTGAAGGACCTGCCCTGTCAGTTTCATTTTCCTTCACAACTTTTATTAGGCTAATTTGATTCAACTATGAGTTGTTCTTTGTAGATCCAAAGCACTCTGTTATTCCTCTTACTTTAAAAAAATATATATAGTCTTTTCAAAGCATATGAGCACTACTCCAGCCTTCCCATTCTTATTTTTGCAGAATTGTGCATACTCTGAGCTATATAATGTCTAGTTAATCTTTCAGTAACTATTTATTGAGCACATCTAATGTGTCAGCAATACCAAGACGGTTCAGAAAACATCCCTAACTGAAGAAGATCATACTTTAATGGTGGAGAGATCATACTTTAATGGTGGAGGCTGCTATGAAAACAAATAAATATAAGGCATTGATATGAAGGCAGTAATGGAGCTATCTTCAAAGCAGTCTGGGAACACTACCTTGTAGGAGAGAAATAGTTCCATAAATTGGGTGCTATTAAACTACATTAAGGCAAGAGGTACTTTAAAGGAAATTCATAACAAATATTTTAATAAATGAACCAATGAATTTCAAAACTATAAATATAAATCTTAAATTTGCTTAAGCTATGATATTAGTATTCTCCAAAATATATTCCTTTACAGATCCTATACTGGTTTAAACTCCATAATCAAGTAAATTTCACAAATGAAGCATACTTTAGTGTCTGTTAGTGTTTTAAAGGGTCTTAAAAGTTCAAATTGTTTGTTTAACTTTAGTAAACTCGGCATTTTTCAACTTACTTGGCCACTGAAACTTTTTTTTTAAGAGTTATTAACATCCCAAGAACTAGGGTTCTAAGGAATATACTTTGAAAGATGTTCTTTTTCATAAGTATTCAACTTGTAAGTCAGTGGAAAATGTCAGACCAGTCCAGACAACCAGACACAGTGAGTTTTAATGTTTTAATAAGGCAGCTCCTGACATCAAATAATACCAAGAATTATTTTATCATAATAAAGGGGGAAGAAAAACCCCACAACTGCCTGGCCACCCAGAAATAGCTACTGTTAACTACTCACTTCTTTCCAGTCATTTGCTCTTACATTTTGAAATCTAGATATAAGAAAGCATATACAAATTTTCATGTCTAGTGTGCTGATTACAAAAATAACCTAGTCTCACTCTAGAGCAACAGAAGTTTAGAAAATAAAAATGTGGAAGAGGGAGGTTCCTAGACGGTAGCATGGGAAAACTCTGAACTTACCTCCTCCTGTGGACACAGCAAATTTGTACCTATGTATAGAGAATTACCTCCTAAAGAAGAACTGAGGGCTGACTGAAAAGCTTTTGTACAGCAAAGGACAGAGGACCACACAGAGAGTGGACTAGAGATGTTCCTGCATAGGCTCACTCCTTTAAGCCGGGAAAAATTAGTTGTTCTGCCAATTTCATAGAAGCAAGCACAAAAAGTCAAAATGAGGAGACAGAGAAGTATGATCCAAACAAAGAACAAGACAAATATTCAGGAAAAAGAAGTAAATGAAATGGAGATAAGCAATCTACCTGATAAAGTGATCAAAGTAATGGTCGTACAGAAGCTCAGCAGACTTGAGAAAGAGTGGATGAACTCATTATGAACTTTGACAAAGACATAGAAAATGTAAAAACACAAAACAAAACAAAAAAGAGCTGAAGAATAACTTGTAAAAAATACTCGGTAAAGAACTAACAGCACATTAGAGGATGCAGAAGAATGGATCAGTGATCTGGAAGACAGAGCATTGGAGAGGACCAAGGTGAGCATGAAAAAAATGGAGATAGGTTAAGAGACCTCTAGGACAACATCAGGAACACTAACATTCACATTATGGGATCCCCGAAGGAGATGAGAAACGTTATCTGAAGAAATAACAGCTGAAAATTTGCCTAACCTGGGGAAGGAAACAGACATTCCAGTTCAGGAAGTATAGAAAGCCCCTACCAAGATGAATCCAACGAGGTCCGAACAGAGACACAATATAATTAAAATGTCAAGCATTCAAGATAAACAGAGAATCCTAAAAGCACCAAGACAAAAGCAACTGGTTATATACAAGGGAAACTCCGTAAGGTTATCGGCTGGTTTATCAGCAGAAATTTTGTAGGCCAGAAGAGAGTAACATGATATACTCAAAGTGCTGAAAGGGAAAAAACCTACAATCAGGAAAACTCTACCCAGAAAGGTCATGTTAAAGGAAATGTTAAAAGGACTTCTTTAAGTGTAAAAAAAAAAGGCCATAATTAGACATAAGAAAGCTATGCTTTAAATTATGACAGCATATACATAAAACATGGAGGAGTAAGAAAAAAATGTTTTTGGAATGTGTTTGAATTTAAATGACCATCAACTTTAATAAAGATTGCTATGTACCTAGGATGTTATATATGAAACTCATGGTAACTACAAACCCAAAAGCTGTAATCGAGATAAAAGAAAAAGAAAGCCAAACATAATACTATGGAAACTCATCAATCATGAAGAAATGGCGCAAGAAAAGAAGAGAGGAACTATAAAACAACAATTAACAAAATGGTAATACCTATCAATAATTACTTTAAATGTAAATGGCCTAAAGGCTCCAATCAAAAGATATATGGTCACAGACTGGATTTAAGAAAAGTAGTCACATCTATATGCTGCCAATAAGACACTCGCCTCAGGCCAAAAGACATGTAGAGCTGAAAATGAAGGAATGAGAAAATAGTTAAGCATTTGGAAGCAAAAACAAAAACACAAAAAAGAGCCAGGATAGCAATACTTCTATCAGACAAAATAGACTTTAAAACAAAGACTGTGGCAAGAGACAAAGAAGGGCATTACATAATGATAAAGGGATTAATCTTATAAGGGGAGATAACAATTGTAAATACCTATGCACTCTATATTCGAGCACCTAAATACATGGAACAAATATTAATGGATATGAAAAGAGGAACTGATGGTAATACAGTAACAGTGGGTATAATTCAGTTAACACCTAACTTACATCTGTAAGAAGATCTTCCAGGAAGAAATCAATAGGAAAGCTTGTCTGTGAAAGACACTGAGACCAGATGGACATAACAGATGTATATAGAACATTGCATCCTACAGCAGCAGAATATACATCCTTCTCAAGTACACATAGAACATTCTCCAGAATAAATAACATATTAGACCCCTGAACAAGTCTCAATAAATTTAAGAAGACTTAAATCATACCATGCATCTTTTCTGACCACAACGGTAAGTAATGAGAAATCAATCACAAGGGGAAAAAAAAGAAACCGGAGAAAACACAAATACATAGAGGTTTAAGCAACATGGTACTAAACAACCAACTGGCCAATGAAAAAAATCAAAGAAGTTAAAAAAAAGAAAAACCTGTAGATAAATTAAAATGGAAACAAAAAGTTTTAAAATCTTCAGAACGCAGTGAAAGCAGTTCTAAAGAGGGAAGTTCATAACAATACTGGCCTAAAAGAAGAAATAGCAAAAACCTTAAATAAACAATCTAAACTTACGCTTGAAGAAACCAGGAAAAAAGAAAAGAACAAAAAGCCTCAAATTAGTAGATAAAATAATAAAGATCAGAGTGGAAATCAATGTAATAAATACTTAAAAAAAACAACCTAGAAAAGATCAATAAAAACAAGGGCTTTATTTTTCTTTGAAACAATTGATAAAATTTTAGCTAGACTCAAAAAAAAGTAGGGGGACACACAAAAAAAGATTAACAAGAACTGACACCACAGAACTACATTATAAGAGACTACTGTGGAAAATTCTATGTCAGCAAATTAGACAACATAGACAAAAATGGATAAATTCCTAGAAACATACATTCTTCAAAAACTGAGTCAAGAGAAAATAGAAAATCTGAACAGACCAATTACTACTAACAAAATTGAATCATTAGTCCAAAAACCCCCAACAAACAAAAGTCCAGGATCAGATGGATTCACAGGTGATTTCCACCAAACATGTAAGATTTAACACTTATTCTCAACCATTCCAAAAAAAGAGAAAAGAACGAAAACCTCCCAAATATATTTTACGAGGCCAGCATTAACCTCATAACAAAACCTAAAAAAGACACTGCAGAAAAAAAAAAAACGGGCCAATATGCCTGATGAACATAGAAGCAAAAATCCTCAACAAAATACTAGCAAATAGCATTTAACAATACATTAAAAAGACTGTTCACCATGATCACCTGGAATTATTCCAGGCATGCAAGGACAGTTCAGTATTCATATAGCAAACAACAGAATGAAAGATAAATATCATATCATCATCTCAATAGGTGCAGAAGAGGCATTTGACATCCATTCATTATAAAAACTCTCAACGAAGTGGGTTTAGAGGGAACATACCTCAACATACTAAAGGCCATATATGAAAAACCCACAGCTAACATTATACTAAAAAAGTAAAAGCTTTTCCCCTAAGAACAGGAACAAGACAAGAATGTTCACTCCTGCTTCTTTTATTTAACATAGTACTGAAAATCATATCCACAGCAATCACAAGAAGTAAAAGGCCTCCTACTTAGTAAGGAAGATTTATAACTGTCACTATTTGCAGATGACATGACATGATAATCTATACAGAAAACCCCAAAGACTTCACACAAAACAAACTATTTGAACTAATTAAGTTAATTTGTAAAATACAAAGTATTTCTATACAATAATAACCACGTAACAGAAAGAGAAATTAAGACGACAGGGCCATTTACAATTGTACCAAAAAGAGTAAAATACCTAGGAATAAACTTAACAAAGGAAATGAAAACCACTCTGAAATCTATAAAACAATAATGAAAGAAAATGAAGAACAGCAGAAACAAATGGAAAGATATTCCATGCTTACGGATTAGAAGACCGTTGTTTAAATGTCCACACTACCTAAAGCAATATACAGATTCAATGCAACCACATTACAATAGCAACAGCATTTTTCACAGAACTGGAAGAAATAATCCTAATATTTGTATAGAGCCACTATAGACCAGGAAGCCAAAGCATATTTGAGAAAGAAGAACAAAGCTGGAGATATCACAGTCTCAGATTTCAAGTTATATCACAAAGCTGCAGTAATCAAAACAGTATGGTACTGGCACAAAACTAGACTCGTAGGTCAGTGGAACAGAAGAGAGCGCAGAAATAGATGTACACATATAGGGTAAATTAATCTAGGATAGTGGAGGCGAGACTATGCAATGGGAGAGAGATAGTTTCTTCAATAAATAGTGTTGGGAAAGATAAACAGCTATATGCAAAAGAATGATACTAGACCATTTTCTTATATACAAAAATCAACTCAAAGTAGATTAAAGCCTAAATGTGAAAATGAAACCACAAAACCCCTAGAAGAAAATACAGGCAGTAATTTCCTTGACATGGGTCATTGCAACATTTTTCCTGGATAGATCTCCTCAGGCAAAGGAAACAAAAGCAAAAATAAACTACTGGGACTACACTGGAATAAAAAGCTTTTTCTCATGGAAAGATACCAACAAAACAAAAAAGACAACCTACTGAATGGGAGAATATAGTGCAGATCATATATCCAATAATGAGTTAATATCCAAAATATATAAAGGACACATACAACTCAACACCAAAAAAAGCAAATAATCTGATTTAAAATGAACAGAGGGCCTGCATAGGCATATTTCCAAAGAAGACGTATAGAGGGCGACAGACATATGAAAAGATGTTCAACATGACTAATCATCAAGGGAGTGCAAATCAAAACCATAATGAAATGTCACCTTACACCTGGAAGTATGTCTAGAATTAAACAAGACAAGAAATAACAAATGTTGGTGAGGATGTGGAGCAAGGGAAATTCTCATGTAGTGCTGGTGGGAATGTAAATTGGTGTAGGCACTGTGGAAAATAGTACAGAGGTTCCTCAAAAACTTAAAAACAGAATACTGTATAATACAGTAATTCCACTACTGGGTATTCTCTTGAAGAAAACAAAAACACTAATTCAAAAAGATACATACACCCCTGTTTTTATTATAGTACTATTCACAATAAGGAATATATGGAAGCAGTTCAAGTGTCCAATGATGGATAAATGGATAAACAAGATGTGGTATATATATAGAATGGAATATTAGCCACAAAGAAGAATGAGATCTTTCCATTTTCAACAACATGGATGGGTCTAGAAGGCATTGTGCTAAGTGAAATAAGTCAGAGAGAGAAAGAGATGCCATATAATACCACTTATATCTGGAATCTAAAAATCTAACCAAATGAATAAACAAACTAAGAGGCAGAGACAGACCCATAAATACAGAATGGTTGTCGGAGTAGTGGTGAGCAGGGGAGGTGGCCAAAATGGGTGAAGGGGAGTGAGGGATGCAGTCTTCCAGTCATGGAATGAGTAAGTCACAGGGATAAAAGATACAGGCTAGGGAATATAACCAATGATATTGTAATAGCATCGTATGGTGACAGATAGTAGCTACCCTTGTGGTGAGCACAGCATACCTGAAACTATGGCAACATTGTCTATCAACTATATTAAGCAGAAGTGAGAGAAAAAGAAAACTCAAGTTTACTGAATCCAAATTCAGAAATGAAAGAGAAGTTGTAATGGATACCACAGAAATATTAAGGATTATAATAGAATACCATAAAAAATTACACGCCAACAAACAAACTGGACTATCTGGAAGAAATGGATAAACTCCTAAAAATACAGTCTTCTAAGACTGAATCAGGAAGAAATAGAAAATATGAAGAGACTAATTCGTAGTAATGAAATTGGATTTGTAATTAAACTCCTGACAGATATAACATTGTGTATTAATTATGCTTGAGTAGGGGGGAAAAAACTTGCTGCAAATAAAAGCCTAGAACCAGATGGCTTCACAGGTGAATACTACCAAACATTAAAGACTTAATACCTACCCCTCTCAAATTATTCTAAAGAATGAAATGAAAGTGGGGCGCCTGGGTGGCTCAGTGGGTTAAAGCCTCTGCTTTCGGCTCAGGTCATGATCTCAGGGTCCTGGGATCGAGGCCCGCATCGGGCTCCCTGCTCAGCGGGGAGCCTGCTTCCCCCTCTCTCTGTCTGCCTGCCTCTCTGCCTCCTTGTGATCTCTCTCCCTCTGTGAAATAAATAAGTAAAATCTAAAAAAAAAAAAATCCATTTAAAAAAAAAAAAAGNCTGCCTCCTTGTGATCTCTCTCCCTCTGTGAAATAAATAAATAAAATCTAAAAAAAAAAAATCCATTTAAAAAAAAAAAATGAAATGAAAGTGGGAGGAATGCCTCATAATGGAGTCTATGATTTGGTCCAGCATCACCCTGATACCAAAACTAGAGAAAGACACCATAAAAGAAAAATATAGGCCAATATCTCTGATCAACCCATTAAAAAATCTTCAACAAAATATTAACAAACTAAAGTTAATAATAGGAGAGAACAGGCAAAATAGGTGAAGGGGATAACGAGGTACAAAATTTCAGTCAAAATACAGAGATGAAAATTACGGTATAAGGGATTTAGTCAATAAGATTGTAGTAACTCTGTATGGTGACAGATGGTGAGAACATTTATTCTGCTAAGTCCTGTGTAATGTATAGAGTTGTCAAATCACAATGTTGTACACCTGAAACTAATACATTGTATGTCCAGTATACTTAAATTAGAGAAAAAAAACCTAGAAAACAGTCATATGAAAGCCCCTTATCTATATTTAAGTCATACATACAATTAAAAAATGATTCTAGATAAAATTTAGGAAGGGACGAGGGCTTAATTATGCTCTGCACTGCTTTGATATATATTTGTCAGAACTAACTAGTGTATAGAACGTGGTAAAAATCATAAATACCTTATGCTTCTCTATGGAGTGAGGGGCATCTCTGATGCCCGTTCTAGTTACGATTTCTGACAGGGAACTCTCCCTAAGGGCTGGTCTAAGAAGCTGCAGCTGGACAAAAGGGCAGCTCTACTATCTTAGACAGTTTCCTTGTTTATATGGTTCAGAAGTATTCCATTTAACAGCAAGTCCCTGTGTGGGTTTTGTTTTTTTCTCCAAGGTCTGCTAATCTATACTCATCTGCATGTGGCTATCATTTAGCCTGGCAACTTAATTGTATTGCTTCTCTGAAATTAGCATCACTGTACCATGAACAATTCCTGGGCAGCACTTCCCATGGCTACTGTAGCTAAATTCCTCTCCCTGGCCACCTTTCACGTTCCTCCCGGATCTGTTTTGGTTTTTCAGTTTGCTCATTGGGTTGGCAGGCATAATTTATAGGGCCACTGGCTAACTGTGGTTTAAGGCTACTTAGATCCTCAGCTTTCAGGCTTGGTGGCTCTGCTAGTCCCTGCATTCCCTAATGTCCTCTTCATTTCAAATTTCCCTGTTTGTATAAACAAAGCCAAAGTTAACTGAGTCTGACTCTAATCCCTTTGTTGTTCTGTGGGGAGTAGAAAGAGAGGGGATAATAGTTTGGTAACCAAACAAACAAAACAAAAGAAGAAGAGAACTTTGCTTGGAAAGAAATGAAGCCAGAGAGATTTCAACTCAGCTGAGTGATTCTAATGACCAAGTACTCAGACTCTTTCATCTGGACTTTAACTTTTGAAGAACATGAAGTATCACACAGAGAGCATGTTGAATGAGAAGGCAGGTAGGTAATGTGAGAGTGCTGGCGGGGCAGTCAAAATGGGAAAACTCTGGTTGAATCTGGGGGACCCATGTGGACCAGCAATAAGAAAATCACATTGAGTATTGCACATTTAGTTGTCCTGTCAAGGGGGAAAATGCCATTTCCCTTTCTTCTTTTAGGTAAAATAGTTGAGCTGCTGGTCTCAGGAAGTTGACATGCACTCAGGATCTTAGAAATCCAGTGACTGGACTCGACAGGACAATAACCTGTTCTATAGGTGATTTCTGCATGTATAATAATTTTTCCAGGTTGATATGATTCCAATTTCCAAGGTGAAAAAAGAAAGGAAATCTCAGAGACCATAATTTTTAATAAATGGAAGTGTGCAATTTCAGTAACTGGTAGACCCTAATTTGATAGAACATTTATGTCTCTGAATTCCATGTTCTTACCACTAAAGTAGCTTTATTTTTATTTTGTTTTTATATTGGCTCATTGACTTTTCAAGGTCCTCATGAAAGTTTTGAATCTTGAGCATGGAAAACTGCATATGGGCCAACATTTTCCTTTGGGTTTTATGGCCTCCAATGGTTAAGAAGCCCTTCATTTTGCCACTGTTCTTCCTGCCAAAACAAAGGGGGCTCAAAGTGCGGAAGACTATAAACTGTGGTATTTGGGGATACATATGCTTCTTTCCTAACAAAAGTAATTCCGGAAACGGAATGACTAAAGGAAATGATTGGAGTTGAGGTCAGCCTCTCTTTTGTACCCCTGACACGTATGCCTCAAATCTCACTGGGAATCAACGTTGTCACTGCGTTTGTTACTGATGGGACTGCATCTTGTTCTTTCAGTGTATTGGTGTTAAGAAACAAAAAATGTTGAAAATTTCTGTCCTGATAATATCTGGCTAAATCAAAATTATCTGTCTGTTAGCATAATGTCATGTCACATACTGATGCAACTTTTTGGTTAACGCCTACCTCACAAATTTTGGTGGAAACAGACTTTAGGTGGTAATTCTTATACTTGAAATTTCGACATCCATCATCTTTTTCTTTTCTACTTAAAAGACCATGAAAAGTGTATGTTGCCAGTCTTACCCCATTCTGCATGGAAAATGAAAAGCAGTTTTCTTTCCCCTATGTCCTGATTCATGTTCTAGCCCTGTCCTTTTGGATGTGGTAGGGAAAGGACGTGCTAAGGTAACTGAGAATCAGCAGGTAATGCAAACACTCAGTTACCTGCTGAAGGAGGTATTCATCACCCAGACACAGTGGAGAGATACTGGTGATTTCTGGGAATGCTGGTTGTATGACTGCAGATCTGACTCTACAGGAAGTAAAGAGAATCCATCCTCACTCTGAATATAAGCTATTCATGAACTTGGGGATGAAAGGCATGTGGATGGGCTTCAGAAATACACAATGCCTCATGTTGTCTCTGTGTCAAGGTGAAACACTTTTATCTTCATGAAAGAGAGAACAGAAAGAGAATGCTTTTTCAAAAAAAAAAAAACAAAAACACAAAACAACCGAACAAACAAACAAACAAAAACCCCCACAACTTTGGTATTTTCCATGACACACATAGTACAGAATTAGTTTTTTTCCCTCTCTCTCTCCCCTAAATCTTTTCCACACCTCCAAACATCTTAGAATCTTAACATTGTGGAGTTAGAGTTAAAGAACAAAGAATGCCTCAAGTGAAAGACGAAAATGTTTAAAATGTACATAGTAATATTTCATGATGTTGAGCCATTCTAACAAAGTGTGTGCTTGCCATATTATTTGGTTTTCTCTGTCACTGGCATCAATTTTATGGAATTATATCCTGGTAAGAAAAATAGCAAGCACTGATGTTTATTGATGCCTATTCTGTTCCAGGCATTATGCTCTAAGCAGATTTTTGAACAGACTGCTTGAGACAGTAGTAGACAGTAAGAACTGATCCCCTCTATCTGTTTTACCAATGGAGAGACTGAGGCCCACAGAGATTAAAACAGAAAATGTCAGACCTGCAAATGCAATGAAAGACCATGCCTTAATAGGTAATAGTATAGGCTGCCCAATTTATACTTGCTTACCAGATAGCATCAGAATTTACTCCTAACATCATTGACTCCAGAACCTGTGCTAGAAACCCTTCCTACTCAAAGTGTCCTCTGCGAATCAACAGCCTCACAAAGAAGCTTGTTAGAAATGCAGAATTTCAGACCTTATCCCCCTTTGCAGTCCTGGTAAATGTTTTACAGTCAGCTTTTGGGGGGACTGTGTGTGAAGGGGGTCCTTTGTAGTATTTGCTGATTTCTATGCTATGCTGTAAATACTGCCACCGTGCCAGACTACAGACTGCCGACATGACGGAAATCACTAACCACAGAGTAAGGGAGAGATGTTAATGATCTGTTCTATCAAGGTGGTAGGAGCCAATTCCCAACACCACTGCACTTCAGACCTGCTGAATCAAAATCTTCATGTCAACAAATTCTCCAGCCAGTTCATACATTTGAGAAGCACCGGTGCAAACCACTGTTTCGCACTGCATTGTTTCGTGGGTTCCAATGGTTCTGGTTCTTGTATGGTGTTTTGCTGCCCCTGCAGCTCCCATCATTTGGTGACTCCCAGGACAGGGATCCATGGGACCCCTGGGGCAATGCTGAGTCAGAGCAGCAAATGCAGTCTGGCTTCTGAGCTCCAGAACTCTCTCAGGAGAGCTAAAAAGCCAGCTCCTTGCACTATTATGCAAGGCTTTTCCTGACAGAGAAGAGCATGTACACTGCAAAGCATCTGGGGATCAGAAAGTTAGGATTTTTTGCTTTTTTTTTTTTTTGCGACTGCATAAGCCGTTTTGTCATGGCCAGATGCATTTATTCCACATGGACAGGGGAGAGAAAACATGGTAACAGTAAGGCTTATATTTTGCAGTATTGTACATGCCTTCTATCTGGAACTCAAATAACCTTAATGCAAATGCATTTTTTCTTGCTTTGTGTAGAAAACGGATCTATCTAAGGAAATATTTTATAGGATGCCAATTGAGAGTAAGATGTATTGTGCTCAAGCTCTCACATTCCTTCTACCTGCAGACTGCAGTCTACTAGCTAATGAGTAGAAGAAAATGCCAGAGAGGAGAAGCAATTTAAAAATTATCTGAACAAAATCTCTCTTATGAGAGATAGAGAAGCTAAGGCCCAAAGAATTGGAGGAATGAGTTAAGTCATTTTTTTGTGGAGTTGATTAGTGATGAGGCCAATAACTCTTCTAGCTGCTGCCTCTTAGACTCCTTGGTAGTTTACCAAACTTACAATGCCCGCTGCCACCCCGCTTTCCCATACAGGATTGTCTCCTATAATTTCTTCCCTTTTCATCCAGTCTGATGACGTAAAGACTGTCTATAAATTGGTGAATCCCAAGTCAGTTCTCCAGCCCAAATGTCATTAGCCTATTAGATTCCTTCCCATGAATGCTTGGATGCCTTCAATTCAACTTGCGTTCCCAGTTCTTTTTTAAGGCAGTTTTTCCTGTGTTTCCATAGCACTCACATTTCTCCATCAGAGTACGTATAATACTATATTTGTCAGTGAGCTCAACTGTATATAGCATACAAGCCCATGGTAGCAGCGGCTATGTTTGGTTTATTGCTTTATCCCTAGCACCTAAGCATAAAACTTCACATGTGGTAGAATGATCACAAAGTGCCTAGTACAACCGTGGTGAATTATCCTGACTTCCTCAGAAGGCAGAGACTGAGGCAAGGAATAATTGCTACTACTTTGTTAAGGAGTTCAATCCACTAGACTTGTTACGGCAACTGAGAACCAACAGGTAATACAAACGCTCAGTTAACTACTGAAGGGGGTCTTCATCACCCAGATGCACTGGAGAGGTACACGTGATTTCTGGGAATGCTGGTTGTGTGGCTGCAGATTTGACTCCATAGGAAGTCAAGAGAACCTTTCCCCCTCAACCTAAGATATTTGAAGGGTTAGGGTCAGGGGTGGTTAAGCTGAGAAGAGAAAGCCAATGCAAGCTGGCCACTCAAGAAGTTGTTTATAAACTAGTTTCAGGGAGAGAAAAGGGAAATACGTTATCCCTTGGCTCCTTTCTCCCAGTGGATATAGATTTGTTTCATAAAACACGAGCATTTCTTCACTTCTAGTTACTCATGGGTGGGTATCAAGTGGGGTTCTATTACTTGTCACAACTCAGAGTCAACAGGGTAGCCCTGGGACAAAAGGCAAGAGGTATCTGGAATGGTATATGCAGTAATGCCCAAATTAGGTCTCAGGGCCCATCCTACACCCTCTCTCTCTTTTGGGCCTTTCCCCACCTCCAGTAAGTCAACATAATTTTCTCTCTCTGTTCACCTCTGTATCATCTCTCTGTTCCTCACTTATGTTTATGCCATAATCTTACTTGATCTGTCTTCAGCCTTGCCCCACTGTGCACCATTTCTCTGATTCTAATCCTTCAGTGATGCTTCATTACTACAAAGATAAAGTTTAATCTCATTAACATGACTAACAAGAATTTTTACTTTCTGATTCATTGCATATGACCAGCCACATCTGTGCCCATATCCCTCCTCAACCACAGCAGGATCATTAAACTTTGGCAAAATTGAATGGCTTACAAACCCCTGCTGTGGTTATGCTCTCTCACACCCCTGGGGCTGGCAAGGTTGCTTCCTTTCCTTGGAACAGTGGTCTTTGTCCAGGTAGCTTCTCTTCATCCTTCAAAACTCAACTCAGGTATTAGATCCTCTAGAAATCCTGCCCTAAGGTCTCTGCTCTAGATCAGTGATTCTCAAAATTCTGTGATCAGAGTCACCTGGAGGGCTTGTAGTAACACAGATGGTCAGACCCCATCCCCAGAGTTTCTGATTCAATATTGAATATTCACTTCAATTCTGGGGTGGGGCTCGAAAATGTGCATTTTTAACAAGTTCCAGGTGATGCTGCTCGTTCAGAACCCCACTTTGAGAGGCATAGCTCTGAAGAAACACCTGTATTTTTCTCTCACATACCATTTTACACATCATCTATAGTAATTTGTTTACTGGTTTCTTTCCTCAATCAGCATGTATTCATTGGAGGGCAAGAGCAATGTCTTACTCATCTCTGTAATAAGGCACTTGGCACTGTGCCTGGCACACGGGTGTTATGTTAATAGAGGAAACGGGGTAAAGTAGGAAGAAAGACACTTTTTAATAAGACTGGAAAATAGAGAAAATTACGTACAGAAATCTTCAGAAAACACCCACAGACCAATGTTTTATAATTTTGGCATAAAATACTATTACACTACTAACCTGGTATATTCCATTAAGTATCATGGAGTGGTGCCAGTGCAAGGTAGTGGCTACCAGTATGGGCTCTGGCATCCAACAGCCTTATTTTAACTCCTCATTCCAATATGTGATGCTAGTCCTGTTACTTGATCCCTCCCTCAACTTTAGTTTTTACACTTATAAAATGAGAATAATAAAAATGGTACCTAATGGGGTTGTTCTAGTGTTTAACTGAGGTAATGCATGTTTTTTAGCAACCCTTAGGATATTAGAAGCACTCAATAAATGTTAACTACCATTTTATTATCTGTTCTTTAAATGCTTAGTGGCAAAATGATGTGATTTTAACAATTCAATAGACATGAGCACCAAAAAACCCTGAATATAAGTTAAGTTGCTTTTTCCTTAGGAAGAACTGGTGTGCTCTGAAGCAGTGTGTTTAAAGTCAAAATAAATAAATACAAATAGAAATTAGAGAGAGAGTGAGTGCACGAGAGTAGGGAGAGGGAGAAGAGAAAAAAATCTCAAGCAGACTACCTACTGAACGTGGAGCCCGAGGTGGGGCTCAATCTCAAGATCCTGAGATCACCACCTAAGCTCTAATCAAGGGTCAGGTGCTTAACCGACTGAGCCACCCAGGAGCCCCTCTAAATATATTTTTATTTCAGACAGTTCTTACTGAGGTGGAAAATGGATTAAGGAAGAAAAGGACTTGGGTTTGGTAAGATAAATTGTGTATTTTCGACTTGAAATTCGTTTTTTAAATATTCACATCCACAAAGGGGGAAAAAAATCTTCAAAAGGACCTATCTGCTGAAAGAGTATTTCCAATGAAATAACTTAAGGTTAAACACACTTTTCTTGAAAGATCTCTAAGGACTTATCAGTCATGAACTAAATATCCCTCCAGAGTATCTTTGACACATGATACACCAATTTTTGGTTAGAAAACGTCTGTCAAATGAAAACATGCATAATCAGGATGTCAGTGTTCCCATTGGCAGCCTAGGTCAGAAGGTGAAACACTATGAAAGAGAATGAAACTGAAAAGAATTTTTAGACACCTGTACTGAGGGGTCATCTGTAGACCTTACATGAAGACAGCTTTCTCTCAATGACTAAAAGTATAGGGGAAATAATTTTTAATACTGTTCCTCCTTCTCTTGCTCTTCATTTATTCATTCAATAAATACTTAAGAGTCTAATTTGTTCAATGGTGTGCTCGTCATTTCTCTTACATCACCTCTTTTAATTGTCCTACCTATTTATGAAGGAAATACTGTGATTATCTCCACTTATAAAGCAGAAGATTGTAGGGACTTGGAAGTATTCCTCAGTTGCATGGTGGTTGGAGATGTGAGTTTTTCTAACTCCAGGTGCCAGGTTCTAATTCCATTGCTACTCCACAGAACTGAAGGTGCCATGGCAGCCAAAACTTAAAAATGACTGTCGGAATGTGAATACATAAACCGTAATTTAATTACTTATGCATTTTAAAAAAGCATATTCTAAAATTTGGAATATAGTTCTCCCCCCCCCAAGTCTCATTTTTCATGGAAGTATCGATTTAAATTCTGGGCATGCATCTTTTTTGCCCTCATAAGGACTCAGTTTTAAAAGTTTTCTAACAGCTTTCCAAAGCAAATGATTTTCACTTCTGTCTAGAGTGTTTGGTGTTTGTGACAAAGCACTTTTGGTATCTGTGTCTCATATTATCATAAATATGTTATTCAAAGCCACCAATACTTAATTGTATGGTTTTGATGGCTGTTTTTCTTATTCATATTTTAATATATATATTAATGCATATGTTATAGTAATATATATAATAGTATATAATGTATTTATTATAATGGAGTGTATATAAATATTTATATATTATACTATGCAGCTTAATGAATGAATACTGAAAAGCTGATACAACGTGTTTCTTACAATGATGTTCAATGCTTTCATTATAAAATACTAACCCCCCAAAATAATTACTGAATTCATGTTAAATTTTTCTTTTTTTTTTTTTAACTGATTCTGTCAAGCAACTTTTATGTACACCCAAAACTAACATCATTTTTCAGGCTAAGATAACTTACTCAAACATTTTTTTCCAAATGAAGTTATTTAAGAGAACTTCTTTCATATAAAATACTTGCTAGTTCTAGGGTGCTAACAAAAGCCATCATTTTCTTTTCTCAGAGCTGTTTTTTTTTGTTTGTTTGTTTGTTTTGAGGGGTGAACTATAGATCTTATTCCTTTTATTTAAGCATTTTCAGTAACCATGGTATTCCAGGGTAGAAGTTTTATGATGATTTTGAAAAGTGATCCAAAAGGGTCATCCTTATTTCTAGTCTTTTATCTTTCTGTCTCCTACATTATCTGTTTCATCCCAAGACTGATTCTCCTTCAGCCACAGAGTAGCTACCAAAGGTGCTATGAATATGTGGAAAGAGAGGAGTGAGGGAGAAATGTGTTCCCTACCATTTAACAGAAGATTTACTTTAGTCTGATGGGGCTAAGTTAGATTACATGCTAACCCTTGCATCAACTCATGTGACCACAGAAATGTCAAGCATAAATTGACTTGTGCCAGTAAGGGTTCACTCGGTAGCTGGAGATGGAGAAATGCTCTTCCAACAGCATAGCTATTGCACAGGAGGGTGGGGTGAAACAGATGCTGGGATGTTCACTCTGTGTTTCAATGTAGCAATACTGACTCCATGTTGACAATGCTTACTAAATCCCATAGCACTGGGGCGCCTGGATGGCTCAGTAGGTTAAAGCTTCTGCTTTCGGCTCAGGTCACAATCTCAGGGTCCTGGGATCGAGCCCCGCATCGGGCTCTTGCTCAGTGGGGAGCCTGCTTCCTCCTCCCTCTCTGCCTACTTGTGATCTCTCTCTCTCTGTCAAATAAATAAATAAAATCTTTTAAAAAATAAATAAATCCCACAGCACTGTCATGCCTTCTCTCTCATTTGATTTCTAAAGCAATTCCAAAGTGATGGGGTATTAAGTAGGATCGTTTCCATTTGATGACTAAGAGCAGTGAATTCAGTGTAGTTAACCTAAACTCATATTTACTTTTCTTTAGCTCCAAGTTCAACACTTAGTAGACACTTGATCTTGTTGTCAAAATAACTGGTTGAAAAGTGAATAACTGAATCAGACCACACATCACATTGGCCATCACGTTGCCTAAAGAAACTCGCTATGTTGCATTTTTAAATTTTTGCTGTCCTATTCTTCAGCAATAGTAACAAGTGACAGGAGACAATGTTGCTTAGGGGGATGGAGGGAGAGTCAGAAATCAAACCTCCTTTGGTTTGCATCTTTGTTTTCTAGTAGTGCAGTCCTTTAATAGCCTCTCAATTAAAGAGGATCACAGATTGTAGTCTGCTTTCTATTTTTGTCTTAGAAAGTTTGCTGCCACTTTTCTACTACTGTAATTGAGAGAAATCCAAGATGCCAATACGTCAGGGGACCTAGAATCCATCTATAAACTTTCCAATGCCCACAGGGAGGGTTCTATATGACAATTTGCCAAGAATAGAATAAATATTCCTAAATAAAAACTCAAAAGGAAAAAAATCTCCAAATTGGGAGGCTTGCTTATATGGCCTCTCCTGATAATGTCCCTCCACTATTTAATGTGGATATTGGTGATTATGGTAGAAAGTGGATGGAATGAGAGGAAATTGTGAAAATACCACAATTGGGGCCTATATAAATATAGAAATAATTAACTGCTAATAATGGTATTAATAGATTCCATTATTTGCTTTCATAAAGGCCAATAAATGCCATGATATCAACAATGCTCCCTAAAATTTTTGTGACATGCATATTCTTTTTTCTCTGTTATCTTAGTTCCCTAAAGAGATTACGACTTTATGTGAGATAGACTTTGAAAAGGTAGTTTGTGTAGCAGACAAACACTGAGAGTAGAATATGCATAAAATATACATACCCATAGATAGATGTTCCTATCAGAAAATGAAAAATATTCATTCATGCAACAGAGATCAAGCACTGTAACTACTAGGCAAGGCTCTTTTCTAGATGCTAGGAATAGAGGAATAGATCAGATCTACTCATCCCTCTTTAATCAAGCAAAGCAGGGACTCAGATATACAAATACATGGGACTATATTTAATGATAAGAATTTGTGTGATTTCCAAATTCAGCAGGGAATAAGGATCTACTTGACCAAACTAAGAAACTATGAAACAACAGTACAGATGAATTTCAAATATGGGGTTCTGTTAATGATAGGGAAAATCANACTACTAGGCAAGGCTCTTTTCTAGATGCTAGGAATAGAGGAATAGATCAGATCTACTCATCTCTCTTTAATCAAGCATAGCAGGGACTCAGATATACAAATAATACATGGGACTATATTTAATGATAAGAATTTGTGTGATTTCCAAATTCAGTAGGGAAGAAGGATCTACTTGACCAAACTAAGAAACTATGAAACAACAGTACAGATGAATTTCAAATATGGGGTTCTGTTAATAAATGATAGGGAAAATCGGATGACGGTGGCTCTTGAAGGAATATTCTCAGAAGAGATGGGATTTGTATGAAATATTTATGAATAGGAAAACCCCTGACAATAAGAAGGTTTTCTCTGAGTCTGCTTATGGTAGGATGGATGAGGTTTGTTTAAGGAGAAAAGTGCTTGAGTTCAGAGGTAGTTTAAAAAAAAGGCGGTGGTGGGCGGAGGATGGTTCGAGGCCCAAAAGCAATATGCCTTTGGGAAAAGACTGAGCTCCATAAGTCCCTTATCAGAGTTGCTGCCTGGTGTTAGTAATACTTCTTTTACTTCCTGGAGGTTAGGAATGTGAAGACACATGCTTACATAGAGCATTTCCAAGGTTCTTCAGCATCACATGATCATCTTCTTCAAAACACACACATACACACACATGTACACACTATTCCCTGGATTATATTTTCTATTCTTCTTTTCTTGGTAAAGATTCATCTTCTCATCTACACAGGCAATTTTGAATTTCTCTGCTCATATTTCTGGCTTCAGATACATTATTTCCCTTAGCTGGTACCTCCATGATTTTTTGCTGCAAATAGGACTTTATTTCTTCCCAGTCTACTTTTTTTCCATGTTGCCACACTGTTGCTGTAGAATTTAAATCAGTAATGCATTTAGGTAGACAGTTTCTATGAAAAGCACAAATCAACATAGAGTCATAGCATATCCAATTTGCTGTGCACAGTTGGTATTTTATAAAGGGCTGTAACTGAGAAGAATTCAACTCCTGTTTTACGCTCTCTTCTCATGGCAATTATCATGGAGATTTAGAACAGTGGAACAAAACAAAACCTTCATTTTGGGCTGAGAAGTCAAGTAAATATGAATAACTATCAATAGAAGAGATTACATATATGGGGTGGTGCTGATGTAATGAAATGGGTTGTATCTAAATATAAGTCAATATTGTCTTCAAAATCTGATCTTTGAATAATAAGATAATCTAATTTAAAACTTTATAAGGTTTTTAAAGGCTTAAAAACAAAAAAGGCCAGAGGAGAAGGGTCCAAGATGGCAGCATAGGAGGACCCTGAACTCAGCTCATCCCCAGACACACCAAATCTATACCTATATAAGAGCAATTACTCCTGAAGAAGAACTGAAGTCTGACTGAGCACTTTCTACACTACAAAAGATACAGGGACCACCCAGAGAAATGGCAACAGAGATGGAGACATAGTAACGATGGGAACCCCACTCCTAATGGGCACCTTGCAGGAGGGAGGGATATCCTTACTGAGGGACCTGTTACCACATTTGTCTGACTTGGGGCACAGCAGTTTTCTTTCTGCGAAACAAATAAGACGTAAGTGAAGGAAACCTATTTACTAATAGTAAAGGTCTGCCAAACAATGGGAAAATTGCTGGAACTTTCTACAGGGTTGGAGGTACTAGAAAGCACCATTGTCTATGTTCCCCTTTTTAGCATGGAGGAGAGCAACTCCACTTGTTTTAGCTAGTCCACCATCTCAGTGAGCCCTGGCCTCTATCCCACATCAATTCCTGCCATTCCTCCAAGATAGCCTCTACTGCTCATGCATGTCCTAGCTCCAGCTGTCCCACCAAACCTGCCCTGGCATGGGGCACAATGGAAAACCCCCTGCTTATGCCCACCACGGTTCCAGTCATCTTACCAAGGCAGCCATGATATGAAAAATGCCAGGACACCCCTGACCCTTACCCACTTCAGCTTTGGCCATCCCACCAGAGAGTCACCTGTGAGAAGCACCCGAGCCTGCACCCACTTCAGCTCCAGTCATATCACTAGGGTCTCCTCTACGCAGAGTGATACAGCCTGTGCCCCACCCCCAGCTCCAGCCATTCCCACCAGGGCAATACTGGTGTGTAGCCCATTAGGACCCACCAGACCATGCCTACTTTCATTCCAACCAGCATGCCAGAGCACCCCCTGCAAGGAATATCCCAGCCCATGCCTTTCCTGGTTCCATTCTCCCACCTAAGTGGACCCAGTACAGAGGTACAGAGTGCTCTGGGACCCTGTAGTCTCTACCCACTCCAACTCTAACCATCCCACCAGGGTGTTCCCAGTGCCTTGGGAATTCTAGCCCATGCCCACTACAGCTCCAGCCAGCCAGCTTAAGCTGCCAGGCACACAAGTATACATAGGGGACATTCCTACACACAGTCACTCCTTCAGGACTGGAAGAGGTAGCAGTTTTCCTAATTCATAGAAACAAAAAAACAAGGCAAACACAATGAGGAGACAGGGGAATACGCTCCAAATGAAAAAAATAAGATAAAACTTCAGAAAAATAACTATGTGAAATGGAGATAAGCAATCAACCTGATAAAGAGTTCAAAGTAAGGGTAATAAAGATGCTCAAAGGCCGGAGAGAAGAACGCATGAACTCAGTGGGAACATCAACAAAGATAGAACATTGAAAAAGAACCAGAGTTGAAGAATATAATAACTAAATTGGAAAATATATGAGAGGGTACCAAAAGCAGATTAGAATATGCAAAAAAACAAATCAGTGATCCAGAAAACAAGTTATAGTAAGGAACTCAAGTTGAGTGGCAAAAAAAATTTTTGCTTTGTTTTTATTTTGTTTTAAACATGGGGATAGGTTAAGAGATCTCTGGGACAAAAGCAAGGGTACTAGCATTCACATTATAGGAGTCCCAGAAGGACATGAGAAAGAAAGGGGCAGATTACTTATCTCAAGAAATAATAGCATAAAACTTCCCGAACCTGGGGAAGGAAATAGACTTCCAGAAGCACAGAGAAATCCAAACAAGATGCACCGAAGGAGGCCCACATCAAAAAACATAATGATTAAAATCCCAGAGACAAAAAGAAAAGCAGCTAGTTACATAAAGGGAAACCTTATAAGGCTATCAACTAATTTTTCAGCAGAAACTTTGGAGGTCAGAAGGAGGTATCATGATGTATTCAAAATGTTTGGAAAAAAAAACCTACACCACGAATACTCTACCCAGCAAAGTTATCATTCAGAATTGAAGGAGGGATAAAAAATTTCCCAGACACACAAAAGGTAAAGGAACTTATTACCAATAAATCAGCTTCACAAAAACTGTTAAAGGAACTTCTTTAGGTGTAAAAGTCCCTAACTATAAGTAAGAATCCATGAAAAGAACAAATTTTACTGGTAAAGCAAATATATACTACAGGTAGAAGATCAATTACTTATAAAGCCAATAAGAAGNAAGTTTGCTGCCACTTTTCTACTACTGTAATTGAGAGAAATCCAAGATGCCAATACGCCAGGGGACCTAGAATCCATCTATAAACTTTCCAATGCCCACAGGGAGGGTTCTATATGACAATTTGCCAAGAATAGAATAAATATTCCTAAATAAAAACTCAAAAGGAAAAAAATCTCCAAATTGGGAGGCTTGCTTATATGGCCTCTCCTGATAATGTCCCTCCACTATTTAATGTGGATATTGGTGATTATGGTAGAAAGTGGATGGAATGAGAGGAAATTGTGAAAATACCACAATTGGGGCCTATATAAATATAGAAATAATTAACTGCTAATAATGGTATTAATAGATTCCATTATTTGCTTTCATAAAGGCCAATAAATGCCATGATATCAACAATGCTCCCTAAAATTTTTGTGACATGCATATTCTTTTTTCTCTGTTATCTTAGTTCCCTAAAGAGATTACGACTTTATGTGAGATAGACTTTGAAAAGGTAGTTTGTGTAGCAGACAAACACTGAGAGTAGAATATGCATAAAATATACATACCCATAGATAGATGTTCCTATCAGAAAATGAAAAATATTCATTCATGCAACAGAGATCAAGCACTGTAACTACTAGGCAAGGCTCTTTTCTAGATGCTAGGAATAGAGGAATAGATCAGATCTACTCATCTCTCTTTAATCAAGCATAGCAGGGACTCAGATATACAAATAATACATGGGACTATATTTAATGATAAGAATTTGTGTGATTTCCAAATTCAGTAGGGAAGAAGGATCTACTTGACCAAACTAAGAAACTATGAAACAACAGTACAGATGAATTTCAAATATGGGGTTCTGTTAATAAATGATAGGGAAAATCGGATGACGGTGGCTCTTGAAGGAATATTCTCAGAAGAGATGGGATTTGTATGAAATATTTATGAATAGGAAAACCCCTGATAATAAGAAGGTTTTCTCTGAGTCTGCTTATGGTAGGATGGATGAGGTTTGTTTAAGGAGAAAAGTGCTTGAGTTCAGAGGTAGTTTAAAAAAAAGGCGGTGGTGGGCGGAGGATGGTTCGAGGCCCAAAAGCAATATGCCTTTGGGAAAAGACTGAGCTCCATAAGTCCCTTATCAGAGTTGCTCCCTGGTGTTACTAATACTTCTCTTACTTCCTGGAGGTTAGGAATGTGAAGACACATGCTTACATAGAGCATTTCCAAGGTTCTTCAGCATCACATGATCATCTTCTTCAAAACACACACATACACACACATGTACACACTATTCCCTGGATTATATTTTCTATTCTTCTTTTCTTGGTAAAGATTCATCTTCTCATCTACACAGGCAATTTTGAATTTCTCTGCTCATATTTCTGGCTTCAGATACATTATTTCCCTTAGCTGGTACCTCCATGATTTTTTGCTGCAAATAGGACTTTATTTCTTCCCAGTCTACTTTTTTTCCATGTTGCCACACTGTTGCTGTAGAATTTAAATCAGTAATGCATTTAGGTAGACAGTTTCTATGAAAAGCACAAATCAACATAGAGTCATAGCATATCCAATTTGCTGTGCACAGTTGGTATTTTATAAAGGGCTGTAACTGAGAAGAATTCAACTCCTGTTTTACGCTCTCTTCTCATGGCAATTATCATGGAGATTTAGAACAGTGGAACAAAACAAAACCTTCATTTTGGGCTGAGAAGTCAAGTAAATATGAATAACTATCAATAGAAGAGATGACATATATGGGGTGGTGCTGATGTAATGAAATGGGTTGTATCTAAATATAAGTCAATATTGTCTTCAAAATCTGATCTTTGAATAATAAGATAATCTAATTTAAAACTTTATAAGGTTTTTAAAGGCTTAAAAACAAAAAAGGCCAGAGGAGAAGGGTCCAAGATGGCAGCATAGGAGGACCCTGAACTCAGCTCATCCCCAGACACACCAAATCTATACCTATATAAGAGCAATTACTCCTGAAGAAGAACTGAAGTCTGACTGAGCACTTTCTACACTACAAAAGATACAGGGACCACCCAGAGAAATGGCAACAGAGATGGAGACATAGTAACGATGGGAACCCCACTCCTAATGGGCACCTTGCAGGAGAGAGGGATATCCTTACTGAGGGACCTGTTACCACATTTGTCTGACTTGGGGCACAGCAGTTTTCTTTCTGCGAAACAAATAAGACGTAAGTGAAGGAAACCTATTTACTAATAGTAAAGGTCTGCCAAACAATGGGAAAACTGCTGGAACTTTCTACAGGGTTGGAGGTACTAGAAAGCACCATTGTCTATGTTCCCCTTTTTAGCATGGAGGAGAGCAACTCCACTTGTTTTAGCTAGTCCACCATCTCAGTGAGCCCTGGCCTCTATCCCACATCAATTCCTGCCATTCCTCCAAGATAGCCTCTACTGCTCATGCATGTCCTAGCTCCAGCTGTCCCACCAAACCTGCCCTGGCATGGGGCACAATGGAAAACCCCCTGCTTATGCCCACCACGGTTCCAGTCATCTTACCAAGGCAGCCATGATATGAAAAATGCCAGGACACCCCTGACCCTTACCCACTTCAGCTTTGGCCATCCCACCAGAGAGTCACCTGTGAGAAGCACCCGAGCCTGCACCCACTTCAGCTCCAGTCATATCACTAGGGTCTCCTCTACGCAGAGTGATACAGCCTGTGCCCCACCCCCAGCTCCAGCCATTCCCACCAGGGCAATACTGGTGTGTAGCCCATTAGGACCCACCAGACCATGCCTACTTTCATTCCAACCAGCATGCCAGAGCACCCCCTGCAAGGAATATCCCAGCCCATGCCTTTCCTGGTTCCATTCTCCCACCTAAGTGGACCCAGTACAGAGGTACAGAGTGCTCTGGGACCCTGTAGTCTCTACCCACTCCAACTCTAACCATCCCACCAGGGTGTTCCCAGTGCCTTGGGAATTCTAGCCCATGCCCACTACAGCTCCAGCCAGCCAGCTTAAGCTGCCAGGCACACAAGTATACATAGGGGACATTCCTACACACAGTCACTCCTTCAGGACTGGAAGAGGTAGCAGTTTTCCTAATTCATAGAAACAAAAAAACAAGGCAAACACAATGAGGAGACAGAGGAATACGCTCCAAATGAAAAAAATAAGATAAAACTTCAGAAAAATAACTATGTGAAATGGAGATAAGCAATCAACCTGATAAAGAGTTCAAAGTAAGGGTAATAAAGATGCTCAAAGGCCGGAGAGAAGAACGCATGAACTCAGTGGGAACATCAACAAAGATAGAACATTGAAAAAGAACCAGAGTTGAAGAATATAATAACTAAATTGGAAAATATATGAGAGGGTACCAAAAGCAGATTAGAATATGCAAAAAAACAAATCAGTGATCCAGAAAACAAGTTATAGTAAGGAACTCAAGTTGAGTGGCAAAAAAAATTTTTGCTTTGTTTTTATTTTGTTTTAAACATGGGGATAGGTTAAGAGATCTCTGGGACAAAAGCAAGGGTACTAGCATTCACATTATAGGAGTCCCAGAAGGACATGAGAAAGAAAGGGGCAGATTACTTATCTCAAGAAATAATAGCATAAAACTTCCCGAACCTGGGGAAGGAAATAGACTTCCAGAAGCACAGAGAAATCCAAACAAGATGCACCGAAGGAGGCCCACATCAAAAAACATAATGATTAAAATCCCAGAGACAAAAAGAAAAGCAGCTAGTTACATAAAGGGAAACCTTATAAGGCTATCAACTAATTTTTCAGCAGAAACTTTGGAGGTCAGAAGGAGGTATCATGATGTATTCAAAATGTTTGGAAAAAAAAACCTACACCACGAATACTCTACCCAGCAAAGTTATCATTCAGAATTGAAGGAGGGATAAAAAATTTCCCAGACACACAAAAGGTAAAGGAACTTATTACCAATAAATCAGCTTCACAAAAACTGTTAAAGGAACTTCTTTAGGTGTAAAAGTCCCTAACTATAAGTAAGAATCCATGAAAAGAACAAATTTTACTGGTAAAGCAAATATATACTACAGGTAGAAGATCAATTACTTATAAAGCCAATAAGAAGATTAGAAATCAAAAGTAGTAAAATCAATTATATCTCAAAAATTAAGGAATTCACAAATAAAAAGATATAAAATATGAAAACATGTATGTAAAACAGAGTGGCAGTAAAAATGTACTTTTAGAATTTGTTCAAAGGTAACTGACCATCAACTTAATATAGACTGCTATATACAGATGTAGTATTTAATGCTCATGATAACCACAAACCAAAAACCTATAATAAACATATATAAAATAAAGAATCCAAGCATTATACTAATTAAAATTATCAAATCAAATGGGAAGAGGGCAAGAGAATAAACGAAAAAGCAATAAGTACATACTTATCAATAATTAATTTAAATTATCTAATTGCTCTAATCAAAAGATATAGGGTGACAGATTGGATTAAAAAAAAAACTACACCCATATCTATAAGATGGTTACAANCATACTTATCAATAATTAATTTAAATTATCTAATTGCTCTAATCAAAAGATATAGGGTGACATATTGGATTAAAAAAAAAAACTACACCCATATCTATAAGATGGTTACAAGAGATTCAAATTCAGAATAAAGACACATGTAGGCTGAAAATGAAGGGATGGGGGAAAAAATACTCCATGCAAATGGAAGCAAAAAAAAAAATAAATATAAAAGTAGAGCAGCAATACCTTTATCAGACAAAATAGACTTGAAAACAAAGACGATAACAAAAGACAAAGAAATGGATAATGATAGTGAGAACAGTCCAACAGGATGGTATAACAATTGTAAGTTGTAAATATCTATGTATCCAACATAGGAGTACATAAATATGTAAAGCAGATATTAACAGACATAAAGGGTGAAATCAACAGTAACATTAAGAGTAGAGGACTTTGCAATCCCACTTATATCAATGGATAGATTTCCCAGACAAAAAATTAATAAGGTAAAGAAGATGTGGTCCATATATACAAAGGACTATTACTCAGCCATCAGAAAGGATGAATAGCCAAGTTTTGCATCAACATGGACGGGTCTGGAGGAGATTATGCTGAGTGAAATAAGTCAAGCAGAGAAAGAATTATACGGTTTCACTTACTTATGGAAGGTAAGGCATAACATGGAGGACATAAGGAGAAGAAAAGGAAAAGTGAAGGGAGGGAAATCGGAGGGAGAGATGAACCATGAGAGACTGTGAACTCCAAGAAACAAACTGAGGTTTTTGGAGGGGAGGTGCAGATGGGAGGAGGGGAGGTGCAGATGGGAGGANGAGGGTTTTGGAAGGGAGGAGGGTGGGGGGATGGGTGAGCCTGGTGGTGGGTATTAAGGAGGGCACGTGTTGCACGGAGCAGTGGGCATTATATGTAAACAATGAATCCCAGAACACTGCATCAAAAACTAAAGAAGTACTGTATGGTGACTAACATAACACAATAAAATTTTTAAAAATTTTTTTAAATTTTTTATTTTATTTTTTCATTGTTCCAAGATTGTTTATGTGTACCACACCCAGTGCTCCATGCAATATAGGCCCTCCTTAATATCCATCACCCATTCCCACCCCCCACCCCCACCAAAACCCTCAGTTGATTCCCAGAGTCCATAGTCTCTCATTCCCCTCTGATTCCCCCTCTTCATTTTCCCCTTCTTTCTCCTAATGTCCTCCATGCCACCTTTACTTTATTCTCATTTTTTCTGAACTCCTTGAGAATAGCTGATATCCTCCTTTGACCTAAATACGTCAGTGTGTTTCTTAAAATATTTACTGCATATTTTCTAAAAGCCAGGGCATTCTCTTACATAAGCATAATACAATGATCAAAATCAGGAAGTGAGCATTGATACAAGGGTATAATCTTCAGATCTTACTCAGATATTATCATCTGTCCCAATAATTTCCTTGACAGCAATTGAAAACCTGTTTACATGTTGCATTCAGGTGGCATATCCCTTTAGTCTCCTTTACTCTGGATACTAATCTAATACTATTTTGTAGTATATTTCTTAGTTGGGTTTAAATGTTTCCTCGTGATTAGAATGAGGTTATGAACTTTTGGCAAGTATACAACAGATGTTATGTGTTTTTCTCAGGACACCCTCCCAGGAACACATGACGCCAATTTGTTCCATTACTGGTGATATTAATTTTGATCACCTGAGTGAGGTAGTTTCTGTGGTTTCTCCATTGTAAACTTACTCATTTTCCCTTTGTAGTTAATAAGTATCTTGTGGTGGAACTTCCTGTTTCTCCACAATTTTACCCACACGGTTTAACACCCAGTGATGGTATTGTTTTCAGTTATAATAACTGACAAATGTTGATATTTTTTTAATTCATAATCTTTCTGTATTATTTAGCTCATTTCCTATTATTAGAGCTTTCTCTTATTTAAGTGCAGGCTGATGTTTTCTATTTGATAATAGCCCTTTATCATCATTATTTTGGTGTTCATATTGTCCCAGATTTGGCCAGTGGAAGGTCCTTCAACCTGGCTCCTTGTCCTTTTGACAGGTTCATTTTAGTATATACAGAATACTGTCCAGGATAGATCACATAATAGGGCATGAAGCAACTGTCAATAAATTTAAGAAGACTGAAATCATATTGAGCATCTTTTCTAACCACAATGTTATGAAACTAGAAATCAATTGAAAAACAAAAATGGAAAAAACACAAACACATGGAGGCTAAACAACATGTTACTAACCAACCAATGGGTCAATGAAAAAATCAAATAGGAAATGAAGAAATACATGGAGACATGAAAATGGAAAAAAAAGCAGAACAAAATCTTTGGGATACAGCAGAAACAATTCTAAGAGGGAACTTTATAGTGTTATAGGACTACCTGAAGAAACAAGAAAATACCACCAATAAGCAACCTAACCTACACCTAAAGGGATGAGAAAAAGAATAAATTAAGCCCAAAGGTATTAGAAGAAAGTAATGAAGATCAGAGTAGAAATAAATGAAATTAAAAACCCAATAGAACAAATCAATGAAACTATAAACTGGTTCTTTGAGAAGATAAACAAAATTGATAAAATCTTTACCAGTATTCATCAGAAACAAAAGAGAGGCCTCAAATAAGTAAAATCAGAAATAAAAGAGGGCATGTTACAACCAACACCAAAAAAAAAAAAAGCAAAGATTATGAGACTACTACAAAACAACCATATACCAAAAAATCTGACAACCTAGAAGAAATGGATAAATTCCTAGAAATGTACAATCTTCCAAGACTCAATCAGGAAGAAACGGAAAATCTGAACAGGCCAATTACTAGTAATAACATTGTATCAGTAATCAAAAACCTCCCAACAAACAAAAGCCCAGGACAAAATGGCCTTACAGGTGAATTTTACCAAACATTTAAAGAAGAATTTACACCTAACCTTCACAAACAGTATCAAAAAAAAAAAAAAAAAATAGAAGAGGAAGCAATGATTTCAAATTGATTCTATGAGGACATCATTCCACTGATACCCAAACCTGACAAAAACCCTAAGGAAAAAAAAAATTATTGGCCAATATTCCTGATGAACATAGATGCAGAAATTCTTAATTAAATGTTAGCAAACTGAATTCAATAATACATTTAAAAGATCATTCACCATGATCCAGCAGGATTTATTCCAAGGATGCAAGAATGGTTCCGTATCTGCAACCCATCACTGTGATACATTACATTCACAAAATAAAGAATAAAATCATATGATAATTTCAATAGCCAGAAAAAGCACTTGACTATTTCAACATCCATTCACAATAAAAATATTCACTAGAGTGGGTTTAGAGGGAACATAGCTCAACATAATAAATGTCATAGATGAAAAACCCCCAGCTAACTTCATACTCGGTGTGGAAAAACTGAGAGCTTTTCCTCTAAGATCAGGAACAAGACAAGGATATCCACTCTCACTGCTTTTATTCAACAGTGTACTGGAAGTCCATATTTTAACTCTCACATGTAGTAATAAAAGAACTATTCTTGCCTTAAAAAAATAAAACCCTCACTACAACTCTGGTTATCTCCTCGGGAAAGATTTCTAAAACAGGATTACGAGGCTAAATTTTTTAATGGTTCTTAGTACTATTTGCAAACATACTTGGGACAAGATAATTGAGAATACGTCCCAGGATGCCATAATTCACACCTCCATCTGTGTTTTAAAGGAGGAGGGAAAGGCAGTTGTTTTCCCATTTTATAAGGCTAAAAGGTATGAAAGTTGTGTTTGTTTCTTATGACATTGTTTTATTAGTAAAACCACTTCTCTGCCTGTAGGAGTTGATTGGGAAGGCTACAGAACAAGAGTAGCAGTTACCTACTTTGTCTCATTCATATCATGAACAAGCAGCTTATTAATTGTGACATTTGAAAGGGCATTTGATACCATAATTAAGATGAAAAATAAAACTCAAAAAAATACTGTGTTTGTACAATTTTGGAAGGGATGATTCCAGTATTATTTTATGTGGATTTACAGCTTACACCCAGAACACCATTCATACTGCATGTGATCTTGCCTTTGTCAGGACAGCTTCAACTCAAACACCCAGCCCACCTAAAACTTCACCAAGGGAAGCTGCAACGTTATTAAAACATTCTGGTTGGGACCAGCAGATGCTTGACTAGATGGGCAGCAGCCCATGCTCTATTGCCATTTGGGTGCTAATAGAGTGCAGCGCACATAGTTTTGGACTGTGCTCCTATAACCCATTTTCTGAATTGGGAATACATAAATCTCTGCTACTGGGGATACACATGTAGTAGACAAATGCCAGGGTCTTTGTTAGCAAATTCATGTTGGTTTATCAAAGTTTTCTCTAACTTTCAACTGTGGTTTTATTAAAAGACTCTCAAATAATATTTGCCATTGAGTAAGTAACCTGAATATCTGTGGGTAGAATTCTACTACTTTATTCACCCAGATCAAAATATTCTTAGACATAAATAAAACTCTTTCCTAAAGCATTCTTATTACAATACTTCCTGGCTTTTTTCTCACTGCCTCAGTGATTTTTACATATGCACTGGTTAACTCTTCACTCCCTCCCTCCTTCCCTCCATTCCTCATTCATTCAATCTATCTTTTTTTTTAAGTTTTATTTATTTATTTATTTATTTATTTATTTATTTATTTATTTATTTATTTATTTATTTGACAGAGAGAGAGATCACAAGTAGGCAGAGAGAGAGGAGGAAGCAGGCTCCCTTCTGAGCAGAGAGCCCGATGCGGGCCTCGATCCCTGGACCCTGAGATCATGACCTGAGCCAAAGGCAGAGGCTTTAACCCACTGAGCCACCCAGGCGCCCTCATTCAATCTATCTTAATGGCCTTCATATTGCTTGGTCCAAGGATTGTATTAGGTCTTGGGGAAGACCCAAGTCTCTGCTCTCATAATGCCAACACTCAGTGGGGGATAAGAAAAATACCAAAGAATCCAATAAGCCAAACAATTACAATTTGTGTAAGTTCTATTAAATAAGCCAACAGTGTGACTTATGTGATCACTGAAGATGTGATTAAAGTGTTTGCAATTTAAGTGTGGTGATTAGAACCACTTCTTTGAGGAACTGAAGAGTACACTGAGATATAACATGAGAAGAAGTCAGACAGAAGTGGTGGGGAAAAGACTCCCCTAGGCTGAAATGAAAGCCGGTGCAAAGACCTTGTCCTGAAAAAGAAGCTGGTGTGTTTGTACAACCAAAAGTGGGTCAGACCTTGGGATCATCATTAGAGTATGAGTCTCTGTCCCAAAAGCTGGTAGTCACCTTGAAAGCAAAAATTGCACCCTATACACAAAATCTTTCCTTTTGCAGTTAGGGACTCTGATACTTCTGTGGAACACTTGAAGAATTAAATAAATGGCTGTATTTATGTGTAAATCTTCTGTGTAAATTTAAATGTGTGATGATATTGCTCAGGAACACTGACTGACCCTTTTCTCTCAGCACTGACATCTTCAAGGGACTTCCAGTGGCCATATGGAATGATCGTGCGTCTGTGTTCGGAAAATGATTCCCTCTATCTCTTGAATATTCCAAGTATGTTCTAGCCTCCATGACTTAGTGACAAAGTTCCCTTCCTTCCAGAAATGCCCAAGCACTGACACTCCCATGTTTCTAGAACTTCAGCTATGCATGTTCAACTGTCATAATCTTACCGTATCTGAATTTCACCTACATTGTTGTTATATGTGTGATTATTTGACTGATTTTAAAAAACTTAAACATTAATATCTGTAAGATTATATTCAATACCATACCTATATTTTTCTACTATGCATTAAAATAAATGCATAAATATTAATTTTTTTTATAAAACACATCTATGATTTACTCAAAATTATATCCTCTACTACCAAAGTTTACCCATAGCACAGAGTATCCTATTCCAATCTATAATGATTTAAGTTCTGGGCTTTCTATTTCTAACTCAAGCCCCATTTCATGTGGGAAGGCTTCCTTCAGCACTCCCAATCCTAGTGACATGATGCTTTTCAGTGTTGCATATTGTGTTCTTGTCATTTGTGTTAGGCTGGGCCAGGGAGAAGAATAGAGAGGAAGCAGGCAGAGCAGCAGGCAGGAGCCTTACTGCCTAAGAATCAGTAATAGATTCACTGATTGTGGCTGCACTGCATTGGCCTCAATGCTCAAAGAGATTAGATGAGATCTTTAAAACTGATACCTTGTAAAAGTCACTCTTTACCATATTGGGGTCACAGACCTCTTTTAAGAAGCTCTTGAAAGCTGAAATTTCTCCCTGGGGAAGAATGCACATGGAGCATAAATGTAGCCACAAATTGTCAGGGAGGGGAGTAAGGGATCTTCTGAATCCCATCCCTGAAACTCTGTGTTGAGGTGTCATGGACCCCATGTTAAAAAAAACCAGCAAAGAAAAACAAAAGCCAAAAACCAGCCCTACCTAAAGATCAGCATTTATTGAGAGCATACTATGTATGCTCCAGGCCCTGTACTCAACAATTTGCATGCATTATGACATTTGGTGTTTTAATTCTTCTTACAATCCCCTACAGTACATGCTATGGTAACCCTCTTTTATAAACGGGTGAAGAGAGAAAGAGCTTCAGTAGGCCCAACTGTTAGGAAGTTGTAGACGTTGATTTTGGACTCTGGCAGCCTGAATCACTCTCTTATCCATACTCTGTTTTCTGTCACTCTATCACTTAATCATGATGAGGGGTGAACAGTACATTCATTTGGTGAGGGAGTGTGCTACCAGAAACTTGGATGATTGACAACAGCACCAGATGTTAATACTATGGATTCGTCCTCCAAGAATGGAAACTATCCATTCTGTGATACTCAGGGAATAATGATAGATTTGAAAAAGTGCAGGTGGTAATTAACACTCTCTCCACTACTATTTACCCAGAGACTTGTTCAGTTTCTGTCTCCTAAGATGAAGTTAAAAAAAAAAAAGTTAGAATAAAATTTGCCTTCATTCTAGTTGCAACATATTCTAATTTTAAGAGATCACAGGTTAATTAAATTCATTTAAAAACAACTTTTGGGTACTACCTTAATTAACCTTCCAGGTTTCCTTGTTATTCTGCTCCTATTCAGGGCTGTCAGTCTGCCAGGGTGAGGGTTAGAACCCCTCACCTTTTCAGGTAGGAGGGGAGGGTAGGAAATAGCATTTGCTCCTTGGTTTGATTAGTGAAGCTCATTAGCTGTCAGATATAAGGCATGAGCAGTCTATCAGAAGAGAAAAGCAACACCACTGACATTGATTACATGGCCAGCATTCAGAGTCTGCTTAGAAACCAATTTCCATTCTTACAGATTCTGTCCCTAAAATGAGACTTCTCTAGATTCATAAGCAAGCCTGATCAAAATGGCAAAGAAAGAAAATAGAAAGAAACGAAAAAAGGTCTTCAGATGACCAAAGCACAAGATTAGCCCCAAACCTTCAAGGCAGAAATAAAAGAACAAAGTTGTCATTGGCTTCCCTTTTTATTAAATGAGCCTGGGTGTTATTTACACAGCTTCAGGAGAGTTTCTGTTCTGGCGTTTTCCTGAGATTTCACAACATGAATGGGCATCAAAGCTATTTGGCTGATGGTCCCAACACACTGGAAATAACTTATCTATTTTCCCTGCTTGTCCCGAAATGGTTCCAGACAACCAACTTGAGTGAGGGTTTGGCCTGACCACACCATGGGCAGATATTTCACACGTACAACCTCAGGGCAATGACCAGGAAATCCACTGAAAGCATTTCTGCTTTTTAAGAGTGTGGCAAGGCAACAACATGGATGGAACTAGAGAGTATTATGCTAAACAAGATAACGTAGACAAAGACAAATACCATAGGATTTCACTCATGTGGAATTTAAGAAGCAAAACAAGCAAATGGGGAAAAAAAACCCAAGAGAACAAATCAAGAGAAAAACTCTTTACCATAGAGAACAAACTGATGGTTACCAAAGGGGAAGCGGGTGGGAGGATGGTTAAACTGTTGATGGGGATGAATGGGTATACTTGTAGTGATGGACACCAATGATATATATAAGTGTTAAATCGCTATACTAGTATACCTGAAACTAATATTACACTGTATGTTAACTAATGGAATTTAAATAAAAACTTTACAAAGGAAAGTATTTTATTTTTTAAACTTGTAAATATCAGCTAATTGTCCTCCTCCTAAATGATCTATGATTTAGACAAAGAAATGAACACACTGAGTGAAATCAAACTTCTTATGTAATGATCTATAGATGGCAGAGCTTTTTAAAATCTGGGCTTTAGTTCTCACTGGGCACCAAACCAGCTGGGTCTCCCACTTTTCTTACCTGCAGTGTGAGTGTATTGGATGGTATTTATCATCTCTTTTGGCTTCAAAATTCTATGCCTTTATGATTATGAGTAGTTTTGTATCAGTTTTTGTTCTATTATTTTAAAATCCTACAAGATAGACATTATTATATCCCTTACTTACAGAAGATGGGGTAGAGAAATGTGAAGTGACTCGCTCAAGGACACACGGTGACTAAATGCAAAAGGCAGGAGATGAACCACAGCAGCAGATGCCACAGCCCGCTGCTTAACCATTAGACTGTTTCCAAGATCCTGTCGAGCTCTCAGAGTCTGGGATCCAAACCCAAAAGACTCTGAGTCAATGAATTGCAATTTTTCTAAATACCTAAACCATTGGTTAAGGGGTGATTTTCTAACTACCTTAACCATTGGCCTGGTGATTTTAATAAAGACAAACATTGACAACTCATCCCCCTGTCTTCTTCTCCAGCCACTTCAGTTCACAGTGGAAAGTGGCAATGGAATAAAGCCAGAGGACACATAGCTCCCAGCCCCCACTTGATTTCTTCTGTTTCCCTCAAGAGTGGAACTGAACCAGGAAATAGAAGACTTGTATACTCAGCTGTAATACTCAAAAGAAATTTCAAGAAACTGTCTTCAACTTGAAGGAAAGATGAGTCAAGAAGTAAAATTTCCTGGAAAATGGAGCTCAGAGCAGAGGTTTTCAAAGTTCGGGATGCATCAGAATCACTCAAGGAGCTTTTAAAAATACCGATTTGTGGGAGCCATCACGGAGATTCTGATCCAATATATAGAACTCAGGCATGTGAATTTAACTTAAATTCAGTTTAGTTGACATACAGTGTATTATTAGTTTCAGAGGTAGAATTTAGTGATTCATCAGGTGCATGCAATGCCCAGTGCTCATTTCTTCAAGTGCCCTCCTTACTGCCCGTCACCCAGTTACCCCATCCCTCCCCCACCTCCAGCAACTGTCAGTTTGTTTCCTACAGTTAAGAGTCTCTTATGATTTGTGGAATTTAAGAAACAAGACAGATGGACATAGGAGAAGGGAAGGAAAAATAAAGTAAGATGAAAACAGAGGGAGGCAAAATCATAAAAGACATGTGAATTTTTATCAGGGTCTGTAAGTCATTCTGATGCAATTAAATAATGTTAAAGGAAAATTGTTCTGGAGATGCTCTGGAGTTGATTGGGTCTGCTCAGATGAAATACCATCTACTGGGTCACTTATAAACAATAGAAATTTACTTTTTACAATTCTGGAGACTAAAGTCTGAGGTCAGGATGCCGGCGTGTTTAGGTGAGCGCTCTCCTCTGGGTGCAGACGTTGTGTCTTCACATGACAGAAAGGGCTAGTGATCTCTCTGCAGTCTCTTTTATGAGGCACTAATTCTACCCATGAGGAATTCCAGCCTCCTGACTTAAGCACTTCTCAAAGGCCCCACCTCCTCATACCATCACCTTTGGGAGTCAGGATTTCAACATGTGAATTTTGTGGGAATGCAAACATTTAGAAAACTGCAGGTATTACATAGCTTGTTATTCTCAAAACATTCTCACGCTGTCCTTGAGGTCTTCCCATAGATTGGTGCTCCCATAAGTCCAAATTCACCGTTGATGTAATCGTCTTCCTTCATGGGATCTCTACCTGGCTGTTTCCTAGTCCTCTTGTACCAGCCCCACACAGAACTTCTGATATTCCTGCCCGCCACCCCCCCGCCCCAGATACCATTCACTTCCACACCTTCCCCATCACAATAAAGAGTGTCACTAACCACCTGGTTATTCAAAGTGAGCCATCCTTGTCTCCTCCTGCCCTGCCCAGATGTTCACTTTTCTATTCTTCATCCCTTGCTCCAACTTCTAATCAATTAGGAAAACCCTTTGTTCTATCTCCAAAATATATCATTTGTTTCCTTTCTTCCCACTATCATCATCCTCATTCAAGTCAACACTCTATCTCATTTGGATTTCTGAAGTCATCTTCTCACTGGTTTTCCAGTTTGAGCCCTCTAACTGACCTTCCACATAGCAGCTGGCAGTGTTTCAAATGTATCAATCAGACCATAACATTTCCCCACTTGAAACACTCTAATGGACTCTCATTGCTAACAGAATAAAACCCACAGTCCTGAAAGGCCATGGGTGCTTGGCAGCTAGTCCCTGCCTAGCTCCAGACATACCAGTTTCTGTTAGTTTGTGTATTGAGCTTTTCCCTCTGCCCAGGGCTGCTCATGATGTCATCTGCCTGCAGGTTTTTTTCCTCTGAATCATTCCTTCTGTTTCTTTAGATCTCATTTGAACTGTAACCCCCTCGAGGAGGTGGTCCCTAGTTTCTATGGACACTTCTCCTTATAATCTCTTCCACGAGGTGCTTATTATTTCCCTCCTAGCATTTATTATTATCTGAAATTATTTGTTCATTGCCTGCTTCCTCTAATATAGTGTTCCTTCCATGAAGCCATCCGCTTCATCTGACTTGTTCTCCTTTGTACCCTGGTGCCTAGCACCATACCTGGCACTAAGCAAAGAACTTATAATATTTGTTGCATTTAAATCCAACGTTAATAAGTCATTTAAACATTTCCTTGTAAAATATTCAAAAATGCGATGATGTGTGTCACGTTATAATTAATTCGGAAGGTATAATTCTGGAAAAACAAGAGAGTAGATTTTGGTGTGGTGTATCTCCTTTGTCCTTTAAATTTCACACAGAGCAGAATCTTTTAAACTAGGAGAACCCCTCTACATTGATACCATCCAGGCTGATTCTATCCCATCAGAGGGAATTTCCTGAGATAACTCTTGGCTCTCTCTTCTCCACACAAAAGGCAGCTGTTTTCCTGGTTCACGGCCCAGCTCGCTGTGCTCATGGTGGCCTCCCCAGCGTGGATATGGAGGGTCCACTGAATATAATTAAAGGTACTTGGCTCTAGACAATTACAAAAACAAATGATGATGAACTGCTTCATGTGCTTCTCTGCTGTGAAAGTCCTCATCTGCTGTTAACTCACAAAGCATCCTGTGGTGGTGATGAGATTGCACTTTCAATGGTCAGAAAATGAAACACGGGTGGGCTCCTCCAAAGGCTGCATGAGGATAATTCTCTTTGCTTAAATGTTAGACGCAAATTAAGTTAAAATGCTTTCAAACAATAAAATGATACTTCTTTTTTCTAGAGCTCACATTTAAGAGTTGGCTCACATATAAATCTCTTTGAAGGCTGCCACTTTGCATTTTCAGATACTTAAGCCAAAAGAATCAAGTAAAAAAAAAAAGCAGTAATTAACAATTTTCTTTATGTCTACAACTATTTTTGGTTGTTGTTTTCTTACCCCCAATACATTTTTCCTTCATGTGGTAGAACATCTTGATTTTGCTTTGGCAAGGAATCCTTCCCTAACTCTTAGTCCAGTGATTTAGCTGGGATGAATCCACCCTAGATATAAGAATGGAAGCAATTCATAAGCCAAGGAGCTCATCTCTCCCTGGAATTTTAATCTTGAGTAGAATAACTCAAAGACTGAAAATAGTAGGATGTGGTGGTGGGTCCAAAAGAGATTTTCATTGGTTTCTGTTAGTAAGGTTTCTAGAGCTCCTGGTTACTTATGTCTTCAGGACCTAGTTCTTAAACTTTTCTCGTAATTGTACGAACTGCTCCAGGTTATTAAAACTGTTCTGGTAACTACTGACACATAGCAAATGACCCCAGAGTTGAGTGGCACAACAGAACAGTGATTTTATTGAACCCTTAGTTCTGGAAATCGTGAGTTAGGGTAGGGCAGAGAGAAGATGGATGGCTTCTGCTCCACCAAGACTGGGCCCTCAGCTTGTGTGGTCCCAGTGACTAAAGATTACGGAGTTTCATATGTCAGTCTGACTGTCAACTAGATTTTTTATTTTTTCTCCATATCACATCTCCTGGAATATATAAAATGGTTTCTTCACTCATGGGCCTGGTACCTGACAGGACTGGTTAGAATAGCTGGAGTTGGCTGGGTATTTTTTTTTCTCACATGGCTAGCTGGGCTTTCTTACACCATGTCACTTCATGGAACAGTCAGACTACATCCAAGGTGGATGGTTTCCCTCACAGGAGTCCAAGGTGGAAGCTACAAAGCTTCATTTAACCTTGCTCCAAAAATCGATTAACATTCGTTTTTGTTGAATTCAGTTAGTTACAAAACAGTCACAGAATGAGCGCAGACTGAAGGAAAAGGAACTGCCCACGAACATGAATAGGAGAAGATGTGGTTCTTTAGAGTGGCTTTGGAGACTAGCTATGACACCAGGGAATTATTTTGAAACTTGAGTTTTTGTTTCTTACAACTAAATAACCATAATTCCTCCAATTCTGTACCTTATGCTGAAGAATCAATCTGTGGTAGCATTTCTCAGATTTTAAGTTTCAACAAAACAAAAATATTACATATATAATTTTATATAAATATAAAATACATATAAATATAATGTATGTAATCTGCATAAAATATATTTACCTATGTAATCTATTATCATCTGAATGAAGAAGAGAAAATTTAACACTACAATATAGGTGGTGCCTAGACCCTTGGGAAAAAAAAAAACTACTCATTTCATTTAGGAACAATTCATTTCTTATAAAAATCAATGAGGGACTGGGGGACCCACACACAGATTCATCCACCCTGTGGCACAGGAAAAAATGCTGCAGTTTAACCTCAATAAAATAAAGGACATGTACCAAAAACCCACAGCTTACATCATTTAAATGGTTAAAAAAATAAAAGTATTTTCTCTTAGATCATGAACAAGAAAGGATATCAACCCTTGCCACTTTTATTCAACATAGTACTGAAAGTCCTAGCTGTAGCAATCAACAAGAAGTGAAAGATCCCAACTGGTGAGGAAGAAGACTTAAAATGTTACTATTTTCAAATGACATGACACTATCTGTAGAAAACCTTAAAGGCTCCACCCAAGTCTGTTAGATTTTGGTAAAGTTGCAGGATACAAAATTAATACACTGAAATCTGTTATATTTCTGTATGCTAGTAATGAAGTAAAAGAGTATTTTTTAAAATTTCATTTGTAATCACACCAAAAAGAATAAAATGCCTAGAAATAAATTTAACTAAGTAGGTGAAAGACCTATACTCTGAAAACTATAACAGAGATAAAAGAAATTGAAAATGACACAAATAAATGGAAAGAAACAGCGTGCTCATGGATTGGAAGAATTAATATTGTTAAAATGTTCATACTACCCATGGTAACCTACAGATTCAATATAATCCATATCAAAATGCCAATAGCATTTTTTCACAGGACTAGAACCAAATAATCCTAAAATTTATATGGAACGAGAAAGACCCCAAACAGCTAAAGCAATCTTGAGAAAGAAGAACAAGCTTGAGTGTAAGAACTATACACTATAAGAACAAACCTAGAAAGCTATAGTAATCAAATCAGAATGATAGTGGCACAAAAATAGACATAGATCAATGGAGCAGAATAGAGAACCCAGAATAAACCCATGTTTATATGTCAATTAATCTAGGACAAATGAGGTAAGAATATACAATGAGGAAAAGAGAGTCTCCTCGGTAAATGGTTTTGGGAAAATTGGACAACTACATGCAAAAAATTGAAACTGGACCGCTTTCTTACATCATACACAAATCAACTCAAAATGGACTAAAAAGTGTGAGACCTGAGACCATCAAACTCTTAGAAGAAAACATACACAGTAATCTCTTGGGTAATGGCTTTAGCAACTTTTTTCTTAATCTGTCTTCCGCACACAAGGAAACAAAAGTGTCAATATGGGACTATATCAAACTCTTTTGCACAGAAAAAGAAATGGTCAATACACAAAAAGGCAACCTACAGAATGGTAAAAGATATTTACAAATGATACACCTTGTAAGGGTTAAAAATCCAAAATATATAAAGAACTCATACAACTCAACACCAAGACCCAAATACTTTAGTGAAAACATGGGCCAGGCACTTGAATGGCCATTTTTCCAAAGAAGCTATACAAATGGCTAAGAAACACATGGAAAGAAACTCAACATTACTAGTCATCAAGGAAATTCAAATCAAAACCACAATGAAATGTCACCTTACACCTGTCAGGACGGCTTAACCAAAAAGAAAAGAAATAACAAGTTTTTGCAAGGATATGGAGAAAAGGGTACCCTGTGGACTACTGGTGTAAATGTAAGTTGGTTCAGCCACTCTGGAAAATAGTATGGCTGTTCCTCCAAAAATTAAAATTAGAAATGCCATACAATCTAGTAATTCCACCATTTTCTTTTTACCCAAAGAAAACAAAAACACTAATTTAAAAAGATATATGTACTGCCATGTTTATTGCAGCATTATTTATAATAGTCGAGATATAAAAGTAACTCAAGCATCAATAGATGATTAAAGAAAATATGGTATACACACACACACACAGGAATATTATTTGGCTATAAAAAAGAATGAGATCTTGCCATTTGCAATACATGGGTGGACCTAGAGGGTATTATGCTATGTGAAATAACTCAGGCAGAGAAAGACACATACCATATGACTTATATGTAGAATCTAAAAAAACAAACAAATGAACGAGCAAACAAACGAGAAACATACTCTTTAAATAGAGAACAAACTGGTGCTGGTGCTTGCCAGCTGGGAGGGGTGGAGGATGGGTGATATAGGTCAAGGAGATTAAAAAGTACAAAGTTCTAGTTATAAGTCTTGGATATGAAAAGTGCAGCATGGGAAAAATCATAAAAAGTATTGTAATAATTTTGCATGGCAATGGATGGTAACTGTATTTACCATGGTGAGCTTCGGGTGATGTATAGAATTGTTGAATCACTAAGTGATGAAACTAATATAACATTATATGTCAACTACAATTAAAAGCAGGAAAAAATAGCAACCAATTTCTTTTAAATGAAAAACTCATTTTCTGAAAAACCTCATTTTTACTCATGTTGCCCCTGAACAGTGAAAACTTTCTCACAGATTGACAGTAGTCAGTCCATTGAAAGTCTTAGGAGTACTACTGCCCTTCAGGAGTGAAAGGCCAAAATGTGGGATCCACACAGGTTGCCACAGATATTCAGAGAACGGTGCCAGGAGAAGAGTGGTCTGGGAAGGAATCATGGAGGAGGTGGGAAGCAGAAAACAGGGAGAAACACAGTAGAGGATAGGAGAATAAAGTTCACAGAAAGGAATTAGGATGAACATTGTGGAAGGTTTGCTCATGCTAGTAGTTTTTGATGTGGCATTTCATTTAATCTTCATCACAGTACTCTGATGTGAAGATATGTGCCTCATTTAAGATGAAGCTCAGAAAGTTTGAATAACTTGGTCAAATTTTCCACTCCAGTACATTACTGAATCAGGTCTTAGATCACGTTTGGTGAGTAGCCAAGTATTATTCTACTGTGCTGTAGGGCGTTAGAAATGTGTTAAGCAGCCATATATTAACTGAATGTCTAATGTATACCAATTGAGCATCACTATGTTCTAGAAACAGAGGATATAATGTCAAGAGAGACAGACATGCTCACCTCCAGGAAATGTACAGTCTGGCATGGCAGATAGAAAGTAGATGAGCATTTATAAGACATTGTGATGAGTACCAGAGGAGCATGTGGGGTCAGAATACAGGATTCTTCTGTAGCTAATGAGGGACTAAGCTGATTCAGGGGCATCAATAAAGTCTTCCCTGAGGAGAAAATAGACATAGAGAGAAGTTAGGTGAAGAAGGAATGTGTTTGATGGGGATGGGTGGAGGCTTTCCCTGGGAACATGGGGCACTCTGGAAGTAAGAGGCAGTGAGGTACCTTTGAGGAACTGCATGCAAATTCACTATGCCTAGCGTTTAGTGTTTGAGAGCCTAGGCTGGTTGCGTAGCAGGAAATGGAGAGTTGTCAAGGGCAGTTCGTGACAGGCTCATTAGATTCATCAGTTTTCCATTGTATCCAATGAGAAAAGTGAAAAAGTGTGCTGTTGTCTGTGCTCTTCCTGCACTGACTCCTTTTCACAGCCCACAAAACAACGGTGGATGCCAAAAATAATATTTCTTAGCTTTTGTCACCTTGCTCTGTATTTCCCACACGTGCTTAAGGGAAAACTTGAGTCACCAGAGTCATTAATAAGCTTATAATGTAAGTACACTTGAAAGATTCTGAGAAGATCTGGTCATTCTTATCTCTCCCTCTCAGAAAGATTTTTGGAAAAATATTTTAATGTTTGCATGACCTTTAATCACATATAGTGTACAGTTTTAGATCTCAATAAATTACTGCCTTCCTATAAGTATTGGGGGAGGGACTTAATGGTATCATTAAGGAACACATAAATATTATTTTTTCCCCTCTTGCAGGTTTTTTTTCAGTTGTGCCTATGGAAATTAAGCAGGATTTTATTAGCAATAAAATTTTTCCAAGTTATCTTCCTTCTGGGTCTAATGTATTTCCTAGAGGCCTTCTTGAACTGTAAAAGGACTGGATTCTTCAAAATCTCTAGTTATTACTCATTACTAGCTCGTTAATATCGCCTGTTTCAATTCCTCTTTTATTCTCTTTCTCAGAAGAGCTGTGACAATGATCTGAATATTGGGACATATTTCTGTATAAGTTTTCACATAAAAAAATTAGACATCCTTTACTAGATGTCATGTCCAACTTGAAAATATAAGAATTGTATTCCAGTGTTAGCTAGGACTCTTTCTGGTTTGAAGTGACAGAAATCAACTCAATCTGGCTTGAGGAAAAAAAAAAAACAACAAAAAAACCAAAAAAACCACACAAAACATTTATTGGTTCCTGCAATAAAGAAGTCCAGGGTGCCCCAGCTTCAGGCCTGGCTATGTCAAGGGACTCAACTCACACCCATTGGAGCTTCTCTTCCATCTTCTGGGTCTTCTTCGCTCTGTGTTAGCTTCAATTTTAGCAGGTTCATACCATGTGTGGGCCATTTTATGGCCCAAAGCTGCAATGTTCTGCCAGACCAGGCAAAGAGCTTAAGAACATAGTAGTAGTTTCTTGGAACATTGAGGTTTTGTTACCAAAATAAAGGGAGATGGGTGACAGACAAAAAAATGACTGATTGCCCTATATGATTACTTTTCTTACTCGTTTGAGGATTTATGATATCTAAAATACAGCAAAACCACCATCTCATTTTATAGGCATGGTAAGGCCTTGAAATTCAGTCACTGTATTTTTGGGGTCTCAGGATTATAAATTATGTGATACATAAGCTTCGAAACTCATGTGAAGAGTTGTACAGTTTTCACAAGGGAATCTTCTCTAAATATTAGAGTGAGGTTATTATATTTAAAAAAAGATTTACTTTGTCTTCCTTTCTTTAGCCACACCGCTAACATTTTCATAAGGATAATATAGTTCTGATTTGGGCAAGACAGAGTCTGATAAATCCTAACTCTTCAGCTAAAATCTCATTTTCTTAGCAGTTTTTTCTGGTGCCAAAAAGGAATCCATTATCCTTTGCTTCATTAAATGCGTCCACATGTAATGCCTGAGCATTTTCTGGTAGATGCATCTAAAACCCTGCAGGACATCCATCAAGATCTGGGGCTTTGCCTCTAGAGTGATTTGTAATAGTTCATTTTACCTCTTATGGAACAACAGGAACATTTTTTGCCACCAACACTAATTGAAAGAGACTGAATACTTCTAATGAAATGTTGGTATTTCTTCAGATTAAGGAGTATGAAGGGAAAGTCATATTCTTTTTATTAAAAACAATGTAACACCCTCATTATATCCTTTTACTTTATAGAATTCCTATGTCTACCCTATGGAATGACTAAACTGGTGGTTGAGTTCTTCACTTACAGGAAGCAAATGGCTTTTCCCTTTCTTTCCTCAAATTTGGGTCATTTTGAATCATTTTCCTTGGCCCATTTTGCACATTAACATTTGCCTCTGTACCTACTTATTTGCAGCAAGCCCTTGAATGCTTGCCTCACTTCTTCCTTAATCAAACTTGCTTTTGAAGATGTGATTTCAGTTTCTGGACTGAATGCCTTTGGTCCTGTTCTTTTTAGGTGAAATGAAAATGGCTAATTAGCAGCTCTTTCTTTCATGATCTTAAGGTTTTCCATATGGGTTTTGGCGAGGATTCAGAATTATTATTTTTGAGGTAATTGACTAGAGAACACTTTAAAAAATTTAAAAGCATCTTTCCCTGTTTTTTATTTTATTTACTTATTTATCTATTTATTTCTTTATTTTACCAATGAATCCTCAGATGCCATCTAGAGCTGTTGAGAGGTGAATGAGATTCAGTGCTATGATGAGGTCAGACAATTGGCCACCAGCACTGATAAGGACATCCTTAACAGCACCATGGACAGAGAAAGTTATCTGTAGCAAGAGGAGAGACTGGAGAGTGAGACAGTTGTCCACCCTGACCTTTTAGCACACAGCTTCTCAAGCAGTGAGGAAATACAGATGTGAAGAGAAGACCACTATAATGTGCTTCTCATTCTAAAAGGACACATAGCTCCAGGGTTGGCTCTTCAGTGGTTAAATAAACACTCATCAAACCTGACCACTGGGCAGAGTATAAGAATAACTACATCTGCTTTGAGATTATTAGATCCAGACACTGTGTGCTGTTTAATACAGTCTACGACATTCCTTTTTTTTTTAAATCTCCCAACAATCATATTAGGTATTACTATCTTTCCCATTTTATATATGACAAATGGAGGAGTCAAAGATGTTAAGTACCTTTTTGAAGTTCACACAGTTGGTTGGTGAGTGATAGACATGAAGTTTGAATCCAGGCCCACTTCATGTCAAACCCTGTTCTTATCCATCAGATCTTCTAATTCTGAGACACCACTGGTAGATGGAACCATGAAGATGACAGAGAAAAAGCTTGAGATTCATGTTTTGGTTGTTTGGTTTTTTGTTTTTGTTGACCTATTTTTTCTTTATTGGGAACAGTGCTAACTTTCTGAGGGGGCATCTGATGAGTAAGCACATAATAATAATAATACAAACGATAATATTTATAATGTGACTTCCCACATCACACATCATCCTGTGATCCTACCACCTATCTTCTGAGGAAGGAAGAAGTTTTATGAAGTGGTTAAGGAAGGACTTCCCTTGGCCTTATACTACCAACCTATCCATTGTACATAAGAGAGAACTGAGACATAATATCAAATATGGATGGGACAGAGACATCAATCGTGCCATGATAATAACATCTATGGTGAAAATCACGACAAGAATATTTATCTGATATTTAGAACTCTGGACCAAGGTGGATCTCATCACTTCACTTATTATTTTTAACTCAACTTTGCTAAGGTATAACCACTTATGATGAACTGCATCTATTAAGAGTGTATAATTTGATGAATGGTGACAGATATATACACCTATGAAACCAATACCTCAATCCAGACAAAATATTTCCATCATCCCCAGGATTCCTATGCCCCTTTGCAGTCCCTTCTACCCTCTATCTTTGTCCCAAGGCAACCACTAGTCTGTTTTTTGTCAGTGTAGATTAATTTGAATTTTTAAAAAGAATTTTTTAATTCTCATTTAATGTAAATGGATTAATATATGATGTGCTTTTTTATTGAGTTTCTTTCACTCAGAAAAAATGGTTTGAGTTCACTCACTTTATTGTGTATATAAGTTTTCCTCTATACAGATTAGAAGTATTCCATTGTAATGGTATATCATATTTGTCTATCCATTATTTATCAACTGTTGGACATCTAAGTTGTTTCCAGTTTTTGGCTATTCTGAAGAAAGCTTCAAAAAATATTCAGATTTATGTCTTGTATGTTTTTAATTTTATTAGGGGAAAATACCTACAGTAGAATGAGACCTATAGTTGGTTTATATTTAACTTCTTAAAAAATTGCCAAATTTTTTCCAAAGCAGTTGTATAATTTTGTATTTCCATAAACAGTGTATGAGAATTTCAGTTGCTCCATATCCTCACCAATGCTTTTTATTTTCTTTTTGATTGTGAATATTTAAGGATTAAAGTGGAATCTCATGTTGCTTTAATATGCATCTCCTTCATAATTAATGATGCTGAGCATCTTTTCAGATATTTTTCACCATTCTTATATCTTCTTTTTTGAAGCACCTGGTCAAATATTTTGCAAATTTTTCTTAGATTGCTTATCTTATTACTGAGTTATAAAGACACTTAAAATATTCTGAAAACAATTCTCTTGCCAGCTAAATGTATTTCAAACATTTTTACCATTCTGAATCTTGCCTTTCCATTTTCTTGTGTTTTTCAAAGAGAAAAATTTTAAATTTTGATTAAATTTAATTTATCCATTTTTCCTTTTACTCTTTATAGCATTTCATTTATTTTAGCATATTGAATGCTCTCATCTGCTTTATATGGTACTGTAATCGTCCACATTTCTCAGGTGATCAAATTAGATCTCCCAGAGATTATGTGAGGTGTCCCAAATTGCACATTTGTAAAAGTGCTAATTCAAACCACTGAACGGATGTGCAGTCAGAGGAATGAAGTCGGGGGTTATTAGTAGGAGAACAGAACCAAGAGTCAGAAAAGTCTGTGTGGGCAAATGTGAAAAGCAGAAACTAGGGCAACATTTTGGATTCTGTCACAGTGATGATGATTCATTTCCTGAGAGGAGTTTGATATGAGGATCCATCCACTCAGCCCCTCTCCTTGACTGAGACTTTTGCAGGCTGAAGGACCCTGTTTTTTTATGTCTGATGTCCAACTTAAAATCATAAGGACCGAGATAAAGAACAGGTCTCCTTACTTCTAGTCCAGTGCTCTGTCCACCCTGCTGGGACACTATCCCTGTCACGGTCAGCAAAAACCAGACTATCATGGTTTCACATAGAAAAATCTATGATTAGTTTAAGTAGTAAGACAAAGCTGTATTTTTGTTCTCAGGGTATGAACAGGGTATGAACAGGACTCAAACATTTTGAAATGTACATGGCAAAGTAGTTTCCTGACTTCGCAAGAGTCAAAGATTGAACGGTCACAGCTCAGCTTCTCAAACGCTCTCCTGAGAGGAAAATCCATGCCAAGTCCTTCCCTCCTCACTTCCTAATATGCGGGCAGGCACCACTAATCACAATTGATTACTTCTTCATAACTGCATCCTGTTGTTTCTCTTGCCACGTTTTTCTGGCCAACTCTACACTCACATCTATTTTGGCAGATGCAAGTTCTATATTTCTCTTGCCCCTGGCTACCTTTGAATTACCATGGCTCTGCGGCACTGCTGGTCCATCACCTGAAGGTGTGACAAAGAATATTGTACAACTACCACTGATAGCAACTTTAAATGGAAATTAGATTCCTTTCCTCCCTATTTTTATGTTCCACTTTAATTTGGGCAAACTACAGTTGCAGACATCATGTTCGCTGCAATCATCCATCTTTCAGAGAGTGCAATAGTGGTCCTGCTTGCCTAAGTACTTTTCATTTTTCACGCCAGTCTCCCTCTCTCTCTCTCTCCCTCTCTTTCTCTTTTTTTTTTTAGTAGCATACCTCTGCCACAGGCAAAGGCACATTGTGCTTTCATGAATCTAGCTGCCCATTCAAGCAATAGGAAACAGGAGAGTCACCAGCCGATGAAATGCGCTGCAGTGGTCCAGGGCTCTTTAACTCCTGAATTCTATTATCAGAGTAATATGCATCTTCAGGAGAAATGCCCTGGAGCCCAGATGGATCTCTCGAAGACTGCACTTTAAACCTTACAGTACCTTTGAAAATGTAATGGTGTGGCAGTATCTAAAGGAATACCAAAAAAGTAACCAGTAAACAAACAGGAAGCCCCCCTTGAAATACTCATACTGTTTGAATAAACCGGATGCTCAAGTCCACCAACATGGTAGGCCTTATCCAATGTGAACGTCTGAAGTTACCTTGATTTGACAAAATATTTTGCTGATTTCTTAGGGAAACAAAGATCTTCTGGATCACTCTAACTCTTTCAGAGTTTGCAGACAAAGAGAATGGTTTGTGGGTTTACCGCTTACTCTCGGTTTGCCTCTACCAGATAGATCTTGCTCTTTTCTCTCTTGCTTTGTCCCAGGAAGGCTGACTTCTGTGCATGGGACACAGGCTCTTTTGCCTGGGTCACTGGGTGGGTGAGACCAATGAGAGACGCTGACAGGAGATTAAAGAGTGAGAGGAAAGAGAGGGTAGAGTATTTATTACTCCCCTGCCTGTCCTTTTCCTTTGCTCTAGTGTGGCCGTTAACTATGCTCTTCTGCAGCCATTCCATCTACCAACCAGCTACTTCTCTGTGCCTCCAGCTCTTCTGGGTCTGGTAACACCTTTTCACTCCCTGCCCCTGCAAACTTAGGGCTGATAATAGATTCCCACTGTTACCACTCTCTGGCCATCCCACATCTTGAATTGTTTTCTTCAGTCCTGGTAATACTCACATAAGTGTCCAATCATGAAATAATATCTAATTAAATGTTTTTTGGGGGGGGCATCTGTTTCCTGAAGTGATTCAGCTTGATAAAATTTTCTGCTAGGAAAACTTTCTCTTTCTTGACAGATTGGTTTTATTTCAGTGCGATTGCTTAGTAAAAGCTACGCATGCTTACTGTTAACAGTATCTTAAGTGCATTTTGAGTGAGTAAAAGTGTACACAAATTATATAATAAACATAAATTGAGTAATCACAAATGATTCCATTTATACCCAACCCCTTATCTCCTTGGCCTTTTTAGAAATCTGAGTTTGTAACCTGCTATGTTGTAACCCTGGCTTTGACAATTCCCAGTAAAGACTCAGGTGAGAAATTTAACAAAATGCTTGAAGCAGGTTTCATTTTCCTTTAGGAAGTCTTCTTTTTTTTTTTTTTTTGATGTTATGTTAGTCACCATACAGTACTTCATTAGTTTTTGATGTTGTGTTCCAGGATTCATTGTTTGCATATAACAGCCAGCGTTCATCGCAGTACATGTCCTCCTTAATATCCATCACTGGGCTAACCCATCCCCCCAACCCCCTCCCCTCTGAAACCCTCCGTTTGTTTCCATAATCTCTCATGGTTCATCTCCCCTTCTGATACCCACCTCCCCCTCTTCATTTTTCCTTTCCTTCTCTCCCTTTAGGAAGTCTTATGCTGCAGGTGAGGCGCTAGTCAAAAAAACCTTCTCCCTTGGTTCCTGGCAGGCATGATCCAACTGTCCTCTCCCTAGCTCTCTCCCAGAGTCTTAGGCAATCAGACCACAACGGAGGTTGTTTCTAAAACTGATTCACTCTCAAAGGGCTGAATCCATACATTAAAACATAATTTGTAATTTTTTTCCTGGCTTAGTTACAGTTCAGCCCATTAAAATTGTGGGTAAGGAGATCTTAAACTGTAATGGGCTTTTGGAAAACTGACCCAAATTGCTGTTTTTACATTTTACCTTGTTTTTTGGTGAAATAAAGCTAACTGGCTTCTCTCTTCCATTTTCCAATTCTGCTGTAACACATTTTTCCAATGAAGAAGATGCTTGCTTGCAGTAAAATTAAATACTTGGAAACTATGCCAATTCCTTCAGGATGATTATTGCTACCTTTGCTAATTTTCCCCACCTTCTTTTCAAGAACTTCCTGATTCAGTGGAATTTTTCTTCTGAGTATATTTTGTGTATACTTGTAGACATACTTCCCAAACATAAAATACTACTTAGTTATAAAAAGACATTTTAGAAACATTAATTCTTATAAATGCTAACACATAGGGCCTTTATGTGAGTGTCCTTTTTTAAATTGTGTTATGTCAGTCACCATACAGTACATCATTAGTTTTTGATCTAGTGTTCCATGATTCATTGTTTGCGTATGACACCCAGTGCTCCATGCAATCCGTGCCCTCTGTAATACCCATCACCTGTCTCACCCATCCCGCAACGCCCTCCCTTCTAAAACTCTCTGTTTCCTCGAGTCCACAGTCTCTCATGGTTCGTCTCCCACTCCAATTCCTCCCTCTTCATTTTCCCCTTCCTTCTCCTAATGTCCTCCTTGCTGTTCCTTATGTTCCACAAATAAGTGAAACCATTTGATAATTGACTTTCTCTGTTTGACTTATTTCATGTTAGTCTTCTGAAGCTGGCTAGAAGAATCGACCTGCTAGGATCTCTGTCACACTCAAAGCAATCACAGTAATTACAACAAAACAGTAGTTACTTGTGTTGAGCATACGGCACGTGCCAACATATGTGCGAAGAATTCACATGCTGTATTGGATTCCAGGCATGCAAGAATCCTGGGATGAAGTCACTGTCATCACCACAATGCTCACACGGGTGGAAGTGGTGGAACCAGGCAGGACCCACGCCCAGGTCTGTCTGACTCTGCAGTCCGAGTGCCCCGTCACCACAGCTCGCTGTCTCTACATTCACGATGTGACCGGGGGCCTAAACCTGCGCCAACTAACCTGTTATCAGACTGCCTTTTCCTCCTCCGCCTCCTTGGCGTCTTCTCCCCAAAGTTTCTGATGTGTCATGTGCTGGGGCACCAGTTCCCCGAAGGAGATGTTTGAGAAGCTCTCTCTCCTTCTTTTGCCATGTTTGAAGGATTTAGGGAAAGAAATATGATCGATGGTGATGGGGTCATACAGATACTGGATGATAGAAAGTGATCTTCTAAGTTTAGGTTTTCCAAATCAGTTTCATGATATTTTAAGAAGCACCAATCAAGAAACTGCTAATGGTAATTCTCAAAAAATCTTTTAAATAGTCATAGGACCAGATCTGATAGCTGAAAATGTTACATAAAGGGTATTTCTAATCTCTCTCTTTTTTTTTTTTTTTTTCAGTGAGGGTCCCTCTGCAGTGTGATTCATTTAATGAATACTGAGTACTCTTCAGCAGCGAAAACCAGTCATGGCTAGGAATATAAATGTGAAACAGGACACAGTCTCCTGCCCTGAATGGGTTCATTTGCCAGCCCATGCAGACAAATTCTAAGTATAATTTGACAAGTTCCACAAGACATCTTGGAAAATTCAGTATTTGTGGTTTCAACTGTTCCTAAGCACTGAAGTTCCATAAACCAGGATAATTCATTATTTTGCTTAAGCATGGATTGAACTACTCAGGCTTTGAGGTTGTTTTGGGAAAAGCAGCAGATCACTGATTAGTGGGTGAGCAATGCTGACATCTTATCATCCGTCCGTATCTCCTCACGGCCTTAATGCGCACGACCCACATTAAGTGATAAAACCCTTATATTTGGAAACAAATCCCAATGTAATGCTTTGGATGAATGTGAGGAGAAAATGAAGCAGTCTAAGGAAATACTGGTTCTTTACAGAATGAAGAAATGTTGGATAATTTAAGAAGTAACATGTCACATTCCTTTGCAGGTTTGGATATATGACAGAAATGTGCCACCAGCTTTATATAAGTGGCTTTCAAAAATATTTTTTATCCACAACCTGTCTAAAAAGTAACTTTTCACCACTGTCTAATAATACAACACTTGCCTTTACTGTAGGTCATATACTGTGATATTTTCCCAACGCTTTCTATTCTTATATTTTTAATGCTGATTATGATCCACTAAATTGATTTTGTAACCCACTAATGGATTGTAACCCCCAGTTTGAAAAACACTGCTCTGTATTAACAATATGAATAAATAAGCCTATAAAGAAGTCAGTTGATCAAGCTGTTTCAGCTGGGTATCCAGCTAGAATTCATTTTAACAGTATTATAAATTACCTTAATCCTGTATTTACAGAATCATTAAGGGTCTTATGGGGTCACTTAAATTTCTCATTTATTCTTCACTTCACTCTATGGGAGGAATTACATAATACAGTAATACTTGTGAATAGAGGGGTCTGCAGAGCTCTGAGGATAAAGTATAAGCTCTCTGACTACATCGGCTGAGGAGTAAATAGACCAGGGAAGGATTGTGTTTTAGCACAGTAAGAAAGTGACATTTAGTATGACTTGGAAAGATGAGTAGAATTTGACAGGAAGAGAAAAAGGAAGGATGGTTTAGACCAGAAAGGCCATGTGGACTGGAGACCAGTGAGGAGAAGGTTGTATTGAAGAAGTATGCAAGGAGATATAGTGGGGACTAGGTAAGTGAGATGGAAGCAAAATCATGGCTTATGGCTTCGCTGACATGATGGAGCTTGATGCTCCCATCCAAGGAACAAAAGGACAGCTTTCACAGACATAGATTATTTTACTACAAATGGACAGAATGGGAACCTAGAGTTCCTATGGGATTTTGTGTGGAATTCAGGAAGGGAACTGAAGAACAAAATTTATAAGATTATTTCTGTCTTAGAATGCAAACTCCATAAGGGAGTTAGAACCTCAGTTTGATCCATTTATATTTCCTAGCATCAAAAACAGGGTCTGGTGCACAGTAAGCACTCACGGTATTTTCTACATGAATAAATCACTGAGTGAATCGATAAAAGAGTACGCAGTTTGCTTTGCTGATAACCACCTGAACTCTGCTTGTCCAAGGTCCCTTGTCCTCTAATGCGGTTATTTAGAGTTTGCATTTATTTCACTTCTAGGAACATTCTAAATTCAGTGCTCTTTCTGTCTTCCTGGATGATCAAGCCTCTGTTTTATAATCATCCTTTGTAATATCCTACCTGTGTTGATTCTGTTTTCTTTACTTAGACTGTCTCTCTGTATCATAGCCAGCGTCCCCCACCCCTCCACATGAAATATTACCTTTTCCATGAAGCCTTACTTGGAATATTTCAGCTCCTATGCTAACTTTGATTCTCCTCTCATTTTTAAATTTGCTAATTGTTAAATTAAAACTAAATTAAAACTAATTTAATATTTATTAAGAATTTAGTACATATATTTTTTAAATTTAAGAATATTTGAGAAATGAAGTATACAGTATGAACAAGTGTCCATAATCTTATTCCCTAGAGAAAAGTGTTAACATTTTGTTGCTTGAAGTTACTGACATTTTAATATGTCTATAATGAATTAATTATATATGTGAATATAAATTATCAACAGGAGATACATTTTAGACTCCTTTCACTTAATGTGACTTTTTCTTCATTTTAAATATCTCTTTAATGCCTATAAAGTACTCCATTACATACGAATATATATTTAATTAAGCTTTTCATATTTTTTTGACATTTGTTTTGTTCCCAATTTTTTACTGTGAAAACAACTCTATGATGGCTATCTTTATAGTCGAGACTTTATATGTGTACCTATTATTTCCTATTTGTATGTATGTCTACTGTATAAATCATAAATAAATTGAAGTGACATTACTTGGAAAAGGGCATAAGAATTTAAATAGCATCACTAAATGTGACGTGACATCATGTCCATCCCTAGGAGACTTGCAACTTACACTCTCCTTAGTACAGTACGAAGACCTGTTTCTCTTTTTATTTTCAACTTTTTATTTAAACTCTAGGTAGTGAATATATAGTGCAATATTGGTTTCTGGAGTAGAATTCAGTAATCACTTACGTATAACACCCAGTGCTCATCACCAGTGCCCTCCCATCACCCCTCTAGTCCAACCCCTCACCTCCTTCCATCAATCTTAAATTTATTCTCTATTAGTAAGAATCTCTTATGGTTTTTCTCCCTCTCTCCTTCCCCCCCATATGTTTATCTGTTTTGTTTCTTTTTTTTTTTTAAGATTTATTTATTTATTTATTTGACACAGAGAGAGAGATTACAAGTAGGCAGAGAGGCAGGCAGAGAGAGAGAGGAGGAAACAGGCTCCCTGCTGAGCAGAGAGCCTGATGCGGGCCTCGATCCCAGGACCCTGAGATCATGACCTGAGCCGAAAGCAGAGGCTTTAACCCACTGAGCCACCCAGGCGCCCTGTTTTGTTTCTTAAATTCCACATATGAGTGATATCATGTGGTATTTGTCTTTCTCTGACTGACTTACTTAGCTTAGGATAATATAATATAGCTCTATCCACATCATTGTGAATAGCAAGAGTTCATTCTTTTTGAGGGCTGAGTAATATTCCAGTACACAGATACATATACCATATATTTTATATATATATGTGTGTGTGTGTGTGTGTGTGTGTGTATAAAATATACCATATCTTTAGCTTGAATTCCAGAATTGTGATGCTTCAAGCTTTTTCTTTTTCAGGGTTGCTTTGGCTGTTTGGAGCATTTTCTGTGGTTCCATACAAATTTTAGGACTGTTTGTTCTAGCTCTGTGAAAAATATTGGTGGGATTTTGATAGGGATTGCATTTAATGTGTAGATTGCTTTGGGTAGTGCAGACATCTTTTTCTTTACCATTTTTCCTTTCTGAGTAGAGACTCGAAGGAAATTCTGTCATGTAGATGTTATTGCCTATTTTCTTTCCTTCCCTTTCATCTATGTTTTTCCATTAGATTTTTCAGGCTTGAGTCAATCTTCCAATATGGGATTTTTTTTTGTATTTTTTAAAAAGATTATTTATTTGAGAGAGAGTGTGTGAGAAGGGGAGGACCCTGAGACCATGACCTGAACCAAAACCAAGAGATGGATGCTCAACTGACTGAGCTACCCCCATAGTATTTTTTAATATCAGTTTTTATGGAGGTATTGTTTACATATCACAGAAAGCACCCCCCTTTTTTTGTAGTATTTTTTAGAGGACCTAATAGGGAAGAGTTAGAGCAAAAATACCATTTTGGTCATATAATTTTTTTATCCTCATCTTTTATTTGATCCTTAGTCAAACATTAAACCTACTTTTGATACTGATGTAGTTTTTTAAATTACTTTCAAATTGTTTCTTGCCAAATTATTTGTTTTCTTTCATATTAGATCAGCAATTTCTCTGTCCCATGGTATGCCCTTCTCTCTGGTAAGCATTTATTTATGTTTCATTATTACTGTACTTCAGAAGTTCGGGTTTTAGAAATACTCCAAATAATTTTATGAATTTCTAAAAACGTGCCATTAAGACAGTTGGTGTAATATTAGCCTTACCTTGTACATTGACAGAATATCTAATACAGAGAACATAGCACAACAGGAGTCACAAAACAAAGTTAAAGTAATGCAAAATGCACAATATAGACTAATTATAATATGCACTAGAAATTGTTAGTATAGGTAGGAGAAGAAGGATGGTTACTAGAAAATACTGATTTTATAGGATAACAACAAACATAACTCTAGGCTTCGTAAATTTTTGATACCATTTGTATGGCAACCAAAACACAGGAGGAAAGTGGAATATCTGCACTGGGATTCATTAATTTATTAGTTCAGAAACTATGTGTGGAGACCTAATAGCGCTGAGACTGATACTAAGCACTGGGATTACAGTTTGTGAAGACTGACAAATTCTGCATTCCTAAGGAGTTTATAATCTAGATTCATGCTGTCTAATACAATAGCTATAACTCACTATTTAAAATTGATTAAGTTAAATGTGGCTATTTAAATTAAAATAAACTAAAATGAAATGAAATAAAAAATTGAGTGCTTTGGTTGTACCAGTCACGTTTTAAATGCTCAGTGGCCACATGTGGCTAGTGGCTATCATATTAGGCAGAGCAAATACAGAGCATATCTAAGATCACAGAAAGTTCTAATAGAAGGGACTATCTTTAAAATTTTGTGATTACTTTTTAAAGTTTAATACATTATCTCAAACACAGGAAAGCAAAAAAAATCACAGGCGTCTATTATAATCATTACCAAGATAAAACATATGATGCTATATTTCATATTTGTCTCAGGTGACTTTTCAAAAAATAAGATATAAAACATTATAAATAAGGAAAAATCAAAATTCCCTTCCCTTCTCCCTCTCTTCCTAAAGGTAACCATTATCCTCAACCTGGTATGAATCACCCACAAACATGTGTTTGCAGGAATATGATGATAAACAATATAAACTATGATAAATTTTTATAATTCTTAAATTGTATCAGCTATATGCAACTTGTTATTTTCAGTTGCTTGTTGTTTCCATTTAACATTTTGAGATTTAACCACAGAGATACATGTCATTCTATATATTCATTTATCTGCTCTATATTTTCTGTACAAAAACCCACTGTGTGTTTACCTACTTCCTGTATGAGAAACTGTTCGGAACTGTTCGGAATATTCTAAACATTTTATAGGCTCTGTTGGACAACCCCAACCTCTGTCCCCGAGTTCAGCAGCCCACAGATTCTAAATCTTTCAAGTAAGTGCCCTGCAGAGGGTAAAATGGAAGCCTCCCTCCACGGTGCTGTTGGAAGCCTTGTCCTGGCCTTGCTTCCAGTGGGGGGCCGTCTGAGAGGTCTTCTGTGTATATTCCAACAGGAGGATGGGGCAGGTAATCAGTGACCCTGCAGGGCCAGAGCAGCTGACCCCACTGATACTCTTTCTTGGAATCCTGCTTATTAATTCTTTCCTAAATAAATGGGTCTCTACTTAGATTAAATCCTAAGAAATAGCTTGTAAAACACACGCATTCATTTCTTGAGGGGAAAAATAAGTCACTAAATTTATGTCAGAATTTCTACTCTACCTGAATATATTTAGCTGCTATCTTTTGATGTTCTGATCTCATAAATTTAAAAGCAACACTTGGATCCTAGCTAGGAAGACAGGCAGCAGGCGCTATGTCTATTTCTCCTTCCTTTTGCCTCCTCCTCTCAAAGGATTCTGTCCTTTGTGGAATGTGAAATCAGCCTGGAGATGTTTAAGAACTTCAGTGTAATACTGACTCTGTGTTCTCCATCCTGGGTGTTTAAAGTATACTCTTCTTATTCTTTCCTGGGGTTATAGACCAAACCTGCATTCACCTACAAGATGAAACTGCTTTTGTGCCATTTTAAAGACAGGGCAACTTTGGAAACATTAATACCTATCATTTCTTTTTTTTTTTTTTTTTAAGATTTTATTTATTCATTTGACACAGAGAGAGAGATTACAAGTAGGCAGAGAGGCAGGCAGAGAGAGAGGAGAGAGGAGGAAGCAGGCTCCCTGCCGAGCAGAGAGCCCGATGTGGGCCTCGATCCCAGGACCCTGGGATCATGACCTGAGCCGAAGGCAGCGGCTTTAACCCACTGAGCCACCCAGGCGCCCAATACCTATCATTTCTACATTTTAGGCATTTTCACACTTCAGGTTACTGGTTTAGGAAAAAACATTCGCAAATTGGACGTTTCGACAAATTGAGGATCCAGAGAGGGCTCCAAGATTGATCGTTAGAACAGGCCTGGGGGTCATTTTCACAAATTCTATTTTCTAGGAAGCCTGCACAAACCATATTAGAAAAGTAATTGCTCAGCCCAATTCGGCTCAATAAGGCAGTATATACTATCTTAGTCACCTCCTAATGGCTGGGGCGTTTTTAAATTTGTCCCCCAGCAGAGCACTTTTCTAAAGTCTGATGTAAAAGTATGATACAGGTGGAAGGACCTACAACACCCTGCCCTTACTCAACCATCCCATGTCCCCACGAATTGACAGAATGCAAAATTCGTGAGAGACCCATATTCGTCAGTATTGGGAATAAAACCCCTAGATTACTTTCATTTCTCGTCCTTTGATGGACTGGTTACTCTAAATAGTTTTACAACTAAATATTCTGGATAAAATACATTTTAGACCCATTTTTGAAATATCTACCATTGCTGTGGTAAAGTGCAGAGTATTTGTAATTTGCCATGACACAAACACACACACGTACAAAAGAAAAAAAAAAAAAGAGAGAAGGAAGAGGATAAAGAGGAGAAAGAAGAAGAAGTAACAAAGACTCCTGAGAGGTGAATGAATTTCACCTTCAGATAAATTTTGTCGACTTTAGGATTCTGTTTTAATAGAAGGGCATAAAAGAATGGAAATAAAGACTAGGGCCAGTAAAAAGTAAAAACATATTAGGAAGCCCCAATATCAATCTGGAGATCCAAAGGACTACTCATTCACAGAAAGGGTGAGTAATAAATTAACTCACAATCTAGAAGATAACATGGAACCCTGTCACATTTGACCTCAATACTGGCTGGAGCCAACTGCCCACACTTAGGTTTAGAGCTAGAATTCCTGCTACCTTTGATAACCTAAATTATCTCAGCAGATAATGTAAAGTAGGTAATAACTTGAGATAAATAGCAAATCAAACGCAATATTCTTTGGAGAAACCCAACTTTAGACTAGATTTCAAAGAAGTCTTGCAGAGGCTTTCCCAAAGTATAAGACCTCATAGGCAAAAATCATATATCACCTAAACAAAGAAGGCACCATGAGTTAGAGCCAAAGAATCAACAGAGAGTTGAATCCTACCCAAAAGTCTTCAGTAGTGAAATTATCAAACAAAATTAACACTAAGGGGACGCCTGGGTGGCTCAGTCGATTAAGCATCTGCTTTTGGCTCAGGTCATGATCCCAGGGGATCCTGCTGCTCCCCCTGCTTGTGCTCTCTCTCTCTGACAAATAAATATTTTTAAAAAATAATAATTAAATTTAAGTATGTTTAATGTGTTTCAAGATTTAATAGAAAGGACTGACACCATGAACAAGGAAACTATAAAACAACCAACCATATGTGAAGAGGAACGAAATAAAACTTTAGATAAGAAAAAATACTATAATTGAAGTAAAAAAGTAACTGAAGTGTGTAAAGAACATACTAGAATCTGCTGAAAATAAAAGTAGTGATCTGGAGAAAAGATCTGAAGAAACAAAATATTTCAGAGAGACAAAGAAATGGAAAATATTTTTTAAAAGGTGGGGATCAGGAGGCATGAAGAATAGAGTAGGAAGTGATCAGAGTTCAGAAGGTGAGAATAGAGAAAATTGGGAGGAGTTAATACTCCAAGTAATGATAGAAGTTTTAGAATTGTTGAAAGGCAACAAACTAAAAAAAAACCCATGATAAAACCCAAAGAAAATAAATAAAAATACATTCACGTATATATGTAAACATATAGTCATACATAGGTGTGTATATATACATGTCTATCTATTAGTCATTTGTAAAACACAAGAATAAAGACAACATTTTTAGAGAAGCCAGAGAAGGAAGAGAGGCCACCTATAAAGGAATGGCAATTAGCCTGATAGCTGAATTATCAACAGCATTCACTGAAAGCCGGAAGCCAATGAAATAATATCTTCAAGGTATTGAGACAAACGTAACTTTTAATTCCAAGAACAAAATAAAAGCATTCAGATTTTTTTTAATTGCAAGAGTTTACTAACTAGAAGATTATCTAAAGGATCTATTTCCATGGGAAAAACAAGAAAGACCTTGTTTCAGATAGAAAGTCTAACGTATAAAAAGAATGAAAACTATAATATTGTTATCATGTAAATAAATTTTAACAATTAATATAGAAGTGTTTAAGGGTTATAAAAAAACAAGGTATCGCTTCAATAGGGGAAGAAACGTGAATTGAGGGTAGTGGAGGTAAGAACTAAAACATGTAGAAGTTTTTACATTGTTTACGGTAACAGCAAAGGCGTGGATTTATTTTTGGCCCAATTTAAGTGAGTGTATTAAAATAGTTCTTTTTAAAAGATTTTATTTATTTATTTATTTGTCAGAGAGAGAGTGAGGGAGAAAACATGCTTGCATGCACCGGGAATGGCAGGCAGAGGGAGAAACCCTCCCTGCTAAGCAAGGAGCAGGATGTGGGACTGGATCCCAGGAACCTGGGATCATGATCTGAGCCAAAGGCAGAGGCTTAACTGACTGAGCCACCCAGGTGTCCCTTAAAATAGTTTTTAAATAATATCCAAATTACTGTTCTTCAGTTATACTAGATGAATAAATTGTGGAGATCTATTGTACAATATATTGCCTAAGTTAACAATATGTTATTGTGCACTTCAAAATCTGTTAAGAGGGTAGATTTAATGTTAAATGTTCTTACTGCAAATAAAAACAAAAGTCCCCAAAGGGGCACAAGGAAACTCTGGGAGGTGCTAGATATTCCAGTTACTTTGACTGTGGTAATGGTATCACAAGTATTTGCTTATGTCCAAACTCATCAAATTTTACACTGAATATGTGCAGTCCTCTACATATCAATTATACCTCAATAAAGAAGTCTTAAAAACCCAAATGACTACTCAATTAATGAAAAAGAAAGCCAAAAAAGGAGTATGTAAAAGTTAAATAAATCCTGAAGATATATGTCAAATTTAAGGTATTAAAAAAATGATAAAAATAAATCCAAGTATCAGTGTCTTACAACTAATATAAGTTAATCTCTATAGTTAAATTACAAAAACTGTTGGAATAGACTGAATAAAAACAGCAAATTGAGCTATATATTTTTTTATGAGACAGACTGAAGCTTAAGGACACAGAAAAGCTGAAAGTACAAGTATGGAAGAGTGTAACATATAAATAATAACCCAAATTAGGCTAGTATAATTATCTGACTATCAGGCAAAATACTTTTAAGGTAAAAGATATCATTAAAGAGGGGTGTGTGGGTGGCTCAGTTGGTTAAGCAGCTGCCTTCGGCTCAGGTCATGATCCCAGGGTCCTGGGATCGAGTCCCACATTGGGCCCCTTGCTAGGCAAGGAGTCTGCTTCTCCCTCTGCCTCTACCTGCCACTCTGTCTGCTTGTGCTGTCTCTCTCTCTCTCTCTCTCTCTCTCTCTCTGACAAAGAAATAAATAAAATCTTCAAAAAAATCATTAAAGAGAAATATTTATTAAGATAAGGATAAAAGATTCAATTCATCAGGGAGATTAAAAAGTTCTAAATAATGCATGCCTAATATACTTTTAAAAAGTACAAAACATGCAGTGCCTGGGTGGCTTAGTCGGTTAAGTGTCTGCCTTTGGATTAGGTCAGTGATTCCAGGGTCCTAGGATTAAGCCCCACATAGAGCTCCCTGCTCCACAGAGACCCTGCTTCTCCGGTGCTCCCCCTGCTTGTGGGCTCTCGCTCTCTCCATCCCTCTCTCTCTCTGTCAAATAAAAAATAAAATCTTAAAAAAAAAAAAGTAGGAAACAGTGACAGAAACTTAAGCAGAATTAATAAACCCAGCTTTATAGCAATAGATTTTAAAACAACTTTCTAAGATATTGGTAAATCAAACAGACAAGTAATGCTACATTTTAGAAGATTGGTATACTCAGATCATGATGAGCATGGATCAATAGTTAGAAAACAAGACCAAAAACAATATATTGAGAATTCTAAACAATATTTGAGGCAAAGAAGAACTCAAAATGAACAAAAATAAAACAGTAAGATAGAGTAGACCGAAAGACCACATTTAACCTTCTAATGCCCATGTAAGAACATCCTTGTTTCCAAAGATAAACCTGTAATGAACTACACCCTCCTGTGCTCACACCATGGGTAGCCCTATATATACTGAATATGGGAACACTCTGTGTAACAAATACGGTTAAGATGCTGTGTGACTTCCATGGTTACATGGTGAGAAGCCTTGCAGTTTCCACCTTGGTCAACAGGAATGTATGATCTAGGATGAGCCAGTTCCCATGTAAGAGGTATAATTATCTTGGGACCACCATGCTGAGAAGAATCCAAAGTTAGCCATGTTTAGTAAACACTAGGAGAGAGTGAGATGCCCAACTAACCCTAGATATTTAGGTTCTTCCCTGGGGTGTCAGAAATATGGTTGCAGATATTTTCTTGGATATCTGCCTCTTCCTAGCTTAATGATATCTCCAGTACCAGCCCCCATCTCACTGACATAGCATGTGAGACTCCAATTTCTGGTCTAAATCAATCCATACAATTGTGAGAGATTAAAAATAAATTATTTCAGCTACCAAATTTTGGGACAGCTGATTATATAGCAGGAGATAACTGAAATAACCCTATAATTGGAGACAAAACTATCTTTACAAACAAACCTAACAGCAAGAATCATTACATTTTACATGATTAGTGTCATTCAGATCATGTTTTGTGAATGTATATCAACATAATTAGAAAAATAATAGCAATAAATGATACATTTAGAAGAAAAAGGCTTGAAACACTGTTCTTATGTCTGGAAAAAAAAAGAGGAAGTCAAGATGGAAATTTTAAAATATTTATAAATTAGTCACTTATAAAGCCAGTATAGCGGCTGAAACACAAAAGTAGGAAAATCAATTATATATACAAAAGTTAATCAAGGGATAAACAAACTAAAGAGATGCAAAATATGACATCATATACATCAAACATGGAGGAGGAGTAAAAATGTAATCCTCTTAGAATGTGTTTGAACTTAAGCAACCATCAACTTAAAATACAATGCTACACACACAGGATGTTATATATGAAACCAGTGATAACCACAAATCAAAAAACTATAATAGTTAAACAAAAAATAGAAAGGATTCCAATTATAACACTAAAGAAAGCCATCCAACAATGAAAGAAGGGAGCAAGAGAAAAAGAAAGGAACAGAAAAGAACTACAAAAACAACCAGAAAACACTTAACAAAATGGCAATAAGAACATACTTTTCAATAATTACTTTAAATGTAAATGGAATAATGTTACAATCCAAAGACATAAGGTGACTGATTGGATAAAAAAACAAGACCCATCTGTACGCTCCCTACAGAAAACTCACTTCAGACCCGATGACACATACAGACTTAGAGACTGAAAGTGAAGGGTTGGAACAAGATATTCCAAGCACAGCAAAGTGGGGAAAAAAAGGGGGTGTGTGTGGGCAGGGTAGCAGTACTTAGGTCAGACAAAATAGACTTTAACATGAAGACTGTGGCAAGAGACAAAGAAGGACATTACATAATGACAAAGCGATCAACCCCCCAAAAAGATATAACAATTGTGAATGTTTACGCATCCAACAGAGGAGCACAAACATATGTAAGTCATACGTTAACAGACATACATGGAGATACTGACAGTAATCCAATAACAGTGGGGGACTTTAACACTCTATTGACATCGATGGGTAGATCATCCAGACAGAAAATCCACAAGGAAAATAGTGGCTGTGAACAACCCATTAGATCAGATAGACTTAAGATATATAGAGAGAGAACATTCCATCCCCCAAACCGTGAAATACACATTTTCTTCAAGTGAACATGGGACATTCTTCAGGATTGATCACATATTAGGCCACAAACAAATCTCAATAAATTTAAGAAGATTAAAATCATGTCAAGCATCTTTTCTGACCCTAACACTATGAAACAGGCAATCAATTAGAAGAAAAAACTGCAAAAAATACAAACATGTGGAGGCTATACAATAAATGGGTCAAAGAAGAAATCAAAGAGAGAAAATTTAAAAATACATGGGGACAAATGAAAATGAAAAGACAATGGTCCAAATTCTTCCAGGTGCAACAAAAGCAGTCCTAAGAGGAAAGTTTGTAACAATATAGGCCTTCCTCAAGAAGCAAGAAAAAAATCTCTAACAACCTAACCTTGCACCTATAGGAACTAGAAAGAGAAGAACAAAGCTCAAAATTAGTAGAAGGAAGGAAATAATAAAGATAAGAATGGAAATAAATGAAAAAAGCTAAAAGTAAAATAGTAGAAAACATAAATTAAACGAGGAGCTGATTCTTAGAAAAGGTAAATAAATTGATAAACCTTTAGCCAGATCATCAGAAAAAAAGAAAGAGGACTCAAATAAATAAAATCAGAAATGAAGGAGAAGAAATAACAGGTGATATTACAAAAACACAAAGAATTTTAAGATAACACTATGAAAAACTATACACAAACAAATTGGACAACCTAGAAGAAATGGTGAAATTCCTAGGAAGTTACAATCTTACAAAAGTAAATCAGGAAGAAAGAAAATTTGAACACGTCAATTATCAGTAACAAAATTGAATCAGTAATCCAAGAATTCCCAACAAGCCAAAGTCCAGGACCAGATGGCATCAGAAGTAAATTCTATCAAACATTTAAGTAAAAGTTAATACCTATTCTTCTCAACCTATTTTAAAAAATGGAATATGAAAGAAAACGTCCAAATTGATTCCTTGAGCCTTGAGGCCAACATTACCCTGATACCAAAACCAGATGGAGACACCACAAAAAAAAAAAAAAAAAAAAAAAAAAGAGAGAGAGAGAGAGATAGAGAGAGAGAGAACTACAGGCCAATATCCCCAATAAACAAAGATGAAAGAATCCTCAACAGCATATTAGCAAACTGAATCCAACAATACATTAAATACATAAATCACTATGATCAAGTGGGATTTATTCCAGACATGCAAGCTTCGTTCATTATCTCCAAGTCAATCATGGTAATGTGTCACATTAATAAGAATTAAGGATAAAAACTGTATGATCACCTCAAAGATCCAGCAAAAGCAACTGACAAATACAACATCCATTTATGATGAAAAACTCTAAACAAAGTAACACAAAGATAAATGAGGAAAATAATTCATTTACAATTGCACCCAAAGAAATAAAATATACAGGAATAAAGTTAAACAAGGAGACAAAAGACAACCCTCTGAAAACTATAAGGCAATGATGAATAAAATTGAAGATGACACAAATGGAAAAATAGTTCATGCTCGTAGATGGAAGAATTAACATTGTTAACATTTCCACTAAAGCAATCTATAGATTCAATGTGATCTCTATCAAAATACTAATAGTATTTTTTTACAAAACTGGAACAAATAATACTAAAACTCATATGGAACTACAAAAGACCTTGAAGAGTAAAGCAATCTTGAGAGAAGAACAGAGTTGAAGGTATCACAATTCCAGATTTTAAGATATACTACAAAGCTAGAGTAATCAAAACAGTATAGTACTGGTACGAAACTAGATGCATAGGTCAATAGAGAATAAAGAGCCTGGAAATAAAGCCATGATTTTATGGTCAATTGATCTACAATAAATGAGGCAAGAATATACAATGGAGAAAAGATAAACTTTTCAATAAACGGTATTGGGAAAACTGGACAGTCAAATGCAACAGAATGAAACTGGACCACTTTCTTACAATATGCACAAAAATAAACTCAAAATGAATTAAGACCTAAATGTGAGACTTGCATCCATCAAACTCCTAAAAGAAAACATAGGCAGTAATCTCTTTGACATAGCCCTTAGCAACACATTTATGGATTCGTTTGCTCAGACAAGAGAACCAAAGGAAAAATAAACCATTGGGATGACACCAAAGTAAGAAGCTTTTGCACAGTGAAGGGAACCATCAACAAAATGAAAAGACAACCTACTGAATGGGAGGAGATATTTGCAAATAATTTATTTCACAAGGGGTTAATATCCAAAATATATAAGAACTTACACAACTCAAACCAAGAAAGGAAACAATCTGATGAAAATGGGCAAAGGACCTGAGTAGACATTTCTCCAGAGAAGACAGGCAGATGGCTAACAGACCTATGAAAAGATGCTCAACATCACTAATCATCAGGGAAATGCAAGTCAAAACCACAATGAGATAGCTCATACCAATCAGAATGGTTGGTATCAAAAGGATAAAAAAAAGTAACAAGTGTTGATGAGAATGTGGAGAAAAGGGAACACCATGCACTGCTGGCAAGAATGTAAACTGCTCTAACCAGTATGGAAAACAGTATGGAGGTTCCTTAAAAATTAAAAAGAGAAATCTGATATGGTCCAATAATTCCACTACTGGGTATTTACCCATAGAAAATGAAAACACCAGCTGGAAAAGATACATGCATCCCTATGTTTACTGAAGTATTATTTACAATATCCAGTACATGGAGGCAACCCCAGTGTCCATCAATAAATGAATGGGTAAAGAAGATGTGGTACACACACACATACAACGCACACACCAGAATATTACTTAGCCATAAAAAAGAATGAAAACTTGCCATTTGTGACAACATGGATGGACCTCGAAGATTTCATGGTGAGAAAAACGTCAGACAGAGAGAAACAAATACCACATGACTTTACCTATAAGTGGCATCTAAAAAACAATACAAATGAACAGACAGACTTTTAAATACAGAGAACAAACTACTGGTTTCCAGATGAGAGGTGATTGAGGGGGATGGGTGAAATACATGAAGGGCATTAAGAAATACCAGCTTTCAGTTATAAAATAAGTCATGGAGATGTAAAGTACAGCACAGGAAATCTAGCCAATAATATTGTAGTAACACTGTATGGTGACAGTAACTATGCTCATTGTAGTGACTAGTGAGTAATGTATAGGATTAGCTCATCACTATGTTGTACATGTGAAACTAATATTATATGTGAATTATATTTCAATAATAAAAAGTATAACATGGCCATAAATAAAATATCATAGATCAAATTCATGTGGTACAGCTTATGTGTAGTTACAGGTAGAGGCAATTTTATTGTATTAAATTTCCACATTTTTAAAAAGCAAGAAAGGGTGATAATTAATGAAGTAAATGGGTCCTGTTAGGAGACAGAAACCATACCAGAAATGTAAGGAGGGAACACTTAATATAAAACATTGTTAACTGAGAAAAAGTAAGCTGTTGGAAGGGTAAAAGAGTACTTTAAGACATAACAACCTAACTGCAGAAAGTAGCTGCTGCCCTTAGGGTTGGTGGAAAAATGAACAAGGAATAAACTTAGAAGAGAGGCTCTCTAATAAAATTTAGGCCTCTGAGAGATGGCACAGTTTTCCAAAAACACACAACCTGTCATGGCAATTGCTAGAGGCCACTAGTGTACCAGGACTCGGAGAGCAGCTTGCCCACCTGGTAAAGAACATTTCTGGGAAATCAGCTGCACATGGAACTGACTGCTGTTGCTGGAAAGGCTGCAGGGATCCACCATGCACCAGTCCACCTGAGACTGTGGATAACAGAACCAAGTGCCTTTTCCTTTCTCTAGCCCTGCAATCTCTTATCAGAGTCTAACTATCAGAGTCTAACATAGAGGCACCCAGAAAAGGACACATTTGCTTTTCAGAGTCCATCTCCAGCATCACAAAGTAAGGTTACAGAAGGGAGACTCTGAACTGCAAACTAATAATTAAAAACAGAAAAACAAAGGACTCAACATAAAAAGAAACTGCAGAATAAGCATCAAGAAACTAAGAGGAAGGAAATATGAAAGATAAAAAATAAAAGCAAAATAAAATAGTATCAATAGATGCAATCACTTTTATGTTGGAAAAATTAATAAGAATAATAAAACTCAGGAAATATTAAGAAAATAAGTATGAAAACATGATATAACTACAGATAAGACAGAAAATTTAAAAAATATAAATATACATTGAACAATGTCATTTTAATATATTTGAAAGCTTACATGTTTCAAATAGACTACATTCTAAAAGGCACAATTTGTCGTGACTGATTCAAGAAGGAAGATAATTTAAATTATCCTATAATCATTAAAGAAGTTGAATCAGTACTTGAAATTTTTCCAACAAAAAATTTAGACCCAATGACTTCAACCAAAATGAAGAAACCACTCAGATCCTACACAGTTTCTTTCAGATAGCAGGAAAAAAAAAAGAGTAATGCATCCCAAGTATTTTGAATTAGCTGGAAAGTGTTATAGGAACTGAGAATAATCAGATAAAGATAGCGTAAGAAATTAAAACTAGGCTTCCTTCTCTTTCAACAATGTATAAACAAATATCGTAAATAAACTATTAGAAAATGAAATACACAACAGAAAAAACCCAGAACCAAAGTATACATTAGAAATAAGATGTAATAACTAATTGTACTGTATTTATTGGATAAGCTACTTACTATGCAGTAACTTAAATACGTGAACTATGGCTACAATTTATGCCATCAGTAAATTTCAAAAACAATGCTGAGTAAATAATGTAAGTCATATAAAAGCATATACACTATGATAATGTTTTAATTTGGGCCCCACATCTTAACAGTAACATTCTACTGCCTCTCTATCGCCTCTCCTCTCTGATTCATCTTGCTTAACACAGCACCTGGCAGAAAGAATAGATACCACTCAATATAGCAAACCTCTAATAATGTCTGAATGGCATGATTTTAATGCCAAATAACTGGCTTCAGATAAATGCTTGTGAAGAAGAATGAATGGAGATTAGGTCTCAAGGACTTACCCCAAGTAAATGCCTGATAATTATTTGTTGAATAAATAAATACATGAAATCCTAGGCGTTTTTCTACTTGCAACTTTAAAGGATATACAGATCAAGAAACTAACTTTTAAATGCTTATTTCCACAATCACCTGACTGCTGGAAGCAAGCAGGGGTCTAATGGATTTCTGAGACCTACTGCCATGGTGAGACCAGGGCCATGGCAGCTCTTTCAGGTACCGTTGGGAAGTCAAAGGGCAATCCCAAAGGAACGGCCAGCCCCAGGTTAATTCGATGTTCTTGGAGAGAACAAGTGGGCCAGGGAGGAAGGGAGAGTGCTCAATGAAAGGCATTAGTGATGACAGAACAAAAGAAACTGTATGTTTTACCATATAACATACATTGTCATCTGTGGCTGGTAATACTCCCTAAATGCCAATTAGACCTCACTAATTCCTCCTCATAGCACAGAACCACTGTATATTTTTCATATATTTCAATTACAAGTCCCAATTAAAGCATCTCTGGCTTTGTGGTATGAGCTTCAAGACATGTCAATTATTTTCTGTTCTGAATATGAATGATGATGATGATAATTCTTTGGAGTAGACGGAAGATGGGGAGTAGTGACAGTGGTTGGGGGTCATCATCGGTAGCATCAGCTCTCAAGTCTATTCTTTGCCCATCCTGACAAAGTCAAAAGTTGCATGTTTGTGTGTGTGCGGATATACAAAAAAACTTGCGTCTTTTTCTATGGAAATTTAGAATTTTTGCTCTCTGAAGTTCAAGTAAAGATTCGGGCGTACACAAACATGCACACACACATCAGACACACACACCTTTACTTCTCTGAGATCTTGTAGTTCATTCAGTGCTTAGAGGAGCAATACATGACTCTTGCCTTGAAGGCAATGAATATTGGGTTGTACCTTCTCAGGGGGCCAGTAATGACTGGAAAATTGAAGGAAATGGTAGAATTTGAGGAATTCTAGAATCTAGAATGTACACGAGATGCTTTCCTGAAGTCAATTTCAGCCTCAGCATATATACAAGTAGAGACAGAATTGATGGCTAATGCTTATGTCTCCGCAAAGATACAGAGGTGCTTTTATTCAGTGCTATAAACTTTCAGAGTACATCAGAATTAATAGGCAAAGCCTCTTTGCATATAAGTAATGATACCACATGCATACCATTTTCACTTACCTGGAAGTGTTTCATTGGTTGGTTNGGGCGGGGGGGGGGGCGGGTGTCAGAAGGCAACTACAAGGGCCAAAATGTTGCTGGCTTCTATCTAATTTCAAATCTTTTTTACAGTGCTAATATCATACTTTCCATAGTTTCTGTTGTTTCCTCTCACCTATCTCATAATAAAGCACTGCAGTGTGTAGCATGAGAAAAAGGAAGAGGAGCAGTGCGAAGCTACATTCTCAAAATAGTACAAGTCCCTTGGGAAGCAAGAGTCATGGTCTTGGGTCTTCTGATATACAATCCAGTATTTCAAGCATGAAATTTTATTAAGTAGATTTTAGAGTACTTCCCTTTGCTTTAGGTTCTTTATATAGTGTGGTCAGTTATTGTAGTAAGGTAGTCAAAAGTTTTTAAATAAATGCCTTCATTTTTCCATCCCTACTTATGCTATTACCTCAATCTATGGACCTTTAACCCCCATGGCTCAAAGAAAATACCGTTACATCTGATTAAGTTCAAGACACAACACTGACTTTATCTTTTCCTTTTTAACAAACTTAGTATCCAAGCTGCCTCCTTTTTCTTTCCTTCCCATTACCTTACAGACCTATGAGGGAAGAACATAGGAAAATACTGTATTCAGAATTTAGGAGGTTTGCCTACAATAACTTTACTTTGTGCCAGCCGAGAACACTAGACTCTAGGGATTTGGCTTGAAAAGCAAAAGCAATTCTAGTCAGGATTATATAAGCAAAGCCTGAAGGATCATAATTGGCTATCTATGGAGGAAAGCCTTTGCTATTTTCATTTATTTATTTATTTTTAAAATCTTAATTACTATTTTCTGGATGTGCTTTTCTGAATTTCCATGGCTGGCTTCTTTTTTTCTCTCAGCCACTGTGGAAAATAGCTGGGGGGGGGTCCCTCAAAAAATTAAAAATGGAACTACCACATCAGTCAGTAATCACTACTGGGTATTTACCCAAAGAATATGAGAACACTATTTTTAAAAAACATATATGCATCCCTGTGTTTATTCTAGCATTATTCACAAGAGCCAAATTATGGAAGCAACCCAAGTGTTCATCAATAGATGAACGGATAAAGAAGATGTGATACACACACACACATGCACACACAATGTAATATTACTTAACTATAAAAAATGAAATCTTGCCATTTTGCAATGACATGGATGGAACTAGAGTATAACGCTAAGTGAAATACTTTAGAGAAAGACAAATACCATATGATCTCACTCATATGCAGAATTTAAGAAACAAATGAACAAAGAGGGGAAAAAATAAGACAAACAAAAAACAGACTCTTAACTTTAGAGAATAAACAGAGGGTTACCAGAGGGGAGGTGGGTGTGGGGTTGGGGGAATAGGTGAAGGGGATTGAGTACACTTGTCATCATGAGCACTGAGTAATAGATGGAATTTTTGAGTCACTATACAACACACCTGGAATTCATATACCGTATGTTACCTATACTGGAATTATAATTATAAAAATTAAATCTATTTGCTTTGAGGAATATATTGGTAGGGATCTGGAACCCAGTGCATTTTTTCACATGTTGATATCTAATGCAGAGATTATTACTGTTACTGATCATCTATGTGTAAAAGACTTCAATGATGCATACAAATCTGAAAATTTCAATGAGTGTTTACAAGGATCTTTATATTCACCTGGCAGTATGAGACTTATATTTTTTGATTGAATAGATACTGAATTTGCAGTGACAGCAATGCCATTTAAACTGAGACTTACAGATAAAAGGGGTCTAGCTAGATAAGTTCCTTTAACACAGAGATGGGAAAGCATTTTTCAGGACTCTCTCTAATGTCATTTCTTCAGACAAAACTTCCCTTAGTTCTCTCAATCTAAATTGTGCATTCATGCTAAAATCTCTCCTTTATTTTTATGCTATCTTATCATTTATCATCATTTAGTACTCCACGTGTATCTCTGGTTGTTTAACATCTCTACTGATAGACTGTAAACTCTCCAAGGGCAAGTACTGTATGTGTTTTATTTATTAATATATAGTCTATATGGTATATTAGTATATAGTACAGTGTCTGGTAAATGATGTTCCATCAATGTCAGTAAGTGAAAAGATAAAAGACTGTATATCATATTCCAAGTATAGCTATTATTTATTGAGCACTTACTCTCTGTCAAGCACTTCAAAACATTGTATTTAATCCTCTAACAATGCTTTAAAGTAGGTATATTAATTTTATGGGTGAGGCAACTTAAGCTCTGAGAATTATTTTTTAAGATTTTATTTATTTATTTGTGAGAGAGATAGATTACAAGTGGGCAGAGAGGCAGGCAGAGAGAGAGGAGGAAGCAGGCTCCCCACTGAGCAGGGAGCCCGATGCGGGGCTCAATCCCAGGACCCCAAGATCATGACCTGAGCTGAAGGCAGAAGCTTTAATCCACTGAGCCCTTAAAATTTCAGAGCTTGGGGCACCTGGGTGGTACCCAGGTGCCCCAAGCTCTGAAATTTTAAGTAACCTGCCCTAAGACCTAGTAACTAGTTAGCGGCAAAATTGTGATCTAAACCTCAAGGTCAGTCTCTCTCACTCTCTTTGGCTACACTGCCTGCCTGCCTTTCTTTCTCCCTTCTTCCCTTCTCTCCCCCTTTCTTCCTTTTTTCCTAATACTTTACAAATACAATAGAATATAAAGGACATGTTTTACAGGTGTTAAGAATGTCAATGAGGGGAATCCAGGTGGCTCATTTATTTAAGCATCTGACTCTTGGTTTGGCTCAGGTCATGATCTCAGGGTCATGAGATCAAGCCCTGTGTAGAGCTTCACACCCAGCATGGCATCTGCTTGAGATTCTCTCTCTTCCTCTCCCTATGTCCTTCCCCCTGCTCATGTGCTGTCTTTCTTTCTCTAAATAGATAAAATCTTTAAAAAAAAAAAAAAAAGGGGGCGCCTGGGTGGCTCAGTGGGTTAAAGCCGCTGCCTTCAGCTCAGGTCATGATCCCAGGGTCCTGGGATCGAGGCCCACATCGGGCTCTCTGCTCAGCAGGGAGCCTGCTTCCTCCTCTCTCCTCTCTCTCTGCCTGCCTCTCTGCCTACTTGTAATCTCTCTGTGTCAAATGAATAAATAAAATCTTAAAAAAAAAAAAAAAAAAGGGATATCAGTGAAACAAAAGCTTCTGATCCTGTCACCCAGGTTAAGACCAGTAGCTCTGAAATAACCACGTGTCTTTCCCTTATCACAGTATCTCTTCCATCCTAAATATGCATGTCAGTCATTTCCTTGTACTGTTATTTTTTTATTATAAGTGAAATCATAGTGTATTTCAGAGGACAGATGCACAGGCAATATTTCCTAATTCCTTCTATGAGTCCAGCATTACCTTCATACCAAAACCAGGAACAGATAATTATAAGAAAAGAAAACTATAGACCAAATCTCTCATGAACACAGATACAAAAATCCTCAACAAAATATTAGCAAATTAAATTCAACAGTGTGTAATAACAGTCATACACCATGACTAAGTGAGATTTATCCCAGGCATGCAAGGCGGGTTCAACATTTGAAAATCAATTAATATAATTCATCACATCAAAAACCTAAAAAAAAATCACATCATATGATAATCGGGAAGAGAGAGCATGGTTTCCTTAGATAATCAGAGAAACCTTACTCAAGAAGGTGGCCTTTAGAATGAAGCTCAAATGACCTCCTCAAACCTGTTTCCTCATCTGTAAAATGGGGATAGTCACAGTACTTTTCTAGAGATTTTGTAAGGATTCTATGAGGCACTAAACATACTGGCTGGCAGATGATCTTGAAACTGTCATAGTCATTAGTATGTAGTAAAAAAATTATATTAGTAAAAAATTATATTCTTGACTGGCCTCTTAAACCAGAATTCAAGTCAAATGATATTTGCAACCATTAAAATATAATACCCTGGGGAGCTTCAAGAAATGGGTGAGTTACACTGCAGGAAATACTTCCACTGGGAAACTATACTTCACATAGCCTGTCTTCTGCTCTTTCAGTGCCACACTTCTGCTCAGAGTTCTAAGTAGTAGGAAACCAAAGGCACAAAAGCTGAGGTTTCTACTTGTGTCCAGGACTGAGACCATGGTCTGAAAGGCTGAGATGACACTCATCAGAAACTGTACCTGCATGCACCTGGGTTTTCTCTGCTTGAACAGTGGTAACAGAGAGCCTAGCATTGGTCTTTAGGGAATAATTTAGAGAAAGATCTGCTTTGTTGAATGGATAATGTATTGGCCCAGGACAGAAGATGCCGGGAATGGCTGGCAATCCCTGTACTGACGAAAGAAAGATGACTCCGAACTGGCTGTGAAAGAGAGAAGGTAACAGGGTCAGTGCTCAGAGATGAAGACACCTTGCTCTTCTTTGCTCCCACTTTTACTGTTCCTGCAGGATACTCACAAATCCTTATCAGTGTCTCTCAAGCATGTGATGTGTGACAAGGGGTCTTTACTGAAACTAGGAGGATCTGTTTATGGGAAAGATGTGATATGCTCATCTGCGTGTTCTCCTAAACATAGCCTAAGGGACAATGCATACATCTCTTTGGTCACAGGGTGGCTGTGTGCGGCTAAGAAAGCTTCCAGAAGGCAACTCCCTACCCCTCCCCTGCACCAGTGTGTTCCAGTAGCAGAGTAGGCAGGTCTTGGCATTCCAAAGGCCTATGCCCTTCTCTGAAACCTTCCCTGCCCTCAGGGGCCTCTGTGTTACACTTTAGCAAGCCAAGTATTATGGCTTATTTCATGCTGTCCATTAATCCCAACGAAAAGATATTCACATTGCAGCCCTAGACTGTTAATGGTGTGATAAACTTGAGCAAGTTATTTCAATTTCTCCATAGCACTTGCTTATGTGATATAATACTTTCCCTACTCATTTTGCAGACTTTCTGATTTTAAGAATTAACTATGTATTATGAATAAATTGGAAAGAGAAGAAATATAACTGCCTCAAAATCAATCCCCCAAACATATGCACAATTAAGATTTTGTTGTAAACTCCGTTTTTCAACAATTTATTACGTGCCTACCAAGTGCCACTGTGATTTCAACTTTGTTATATGTGTATATATTTACATATGTAATTTAAAAATGTGAAATAGTTATGGCTGTGTTCTTTTTCATTTAAGTTCAAGCCTTATAGGACTGGGTTTTGAAAACGTTATTTCTTATGGGGTGTTCAGCAGTGCTCAGTTAAGAGGCTATACAATAAATAATTATTTTATCGTTCATCTCTTGATGGTATTTAGGTTGCTCATGATATTTCTCTTCATTCTTACAATTTCAGTCTCCAAATATTTTCTGAGGATAGTGCTCCAGATGTTAGATCACTGGATATACAGTCTTGGGCACTTTTTAGGCTCCTGATGATGTTTCAAGTCAGATATAGAAGTTTATGTGTCCTTTAGTAATGTATGAGCACAACACTCTCCCAGCTCTTATTTTTAGCATCTACACGTAGACTATTAGGACAAAGTGAGAAAGGACCATGCGGGGCAAAGTAGCAGGTTCCAGGCTTTCGCCCCTGAATGCGTCTGAGTGCCCTCAGACACTCTGGTCTGAGGCAGGCACCAGAACTGGTGGAGAACTGAAATACTCTCACTTAACAGACATTGGCTTTCAAGGCTCTCACTCAGAGTAGGCAGTGTTGCTGTTGATGACTTCACAGAGCTGATGCTGGTAAAGGGAAACACCAAGTAAGAAAGAATAAAAGGACCCAGAGCAGGGTTTTATTTTATTTTAGCCGTGCCTTCTCTCCTGTTAACTATATATGCTGTATTTCCATTGAAAATGCAACATTTGGGTTGGTGTGAAAATCTATGTCAGGAAATGCCCCCAAGAGACCAAAACATGTATCAGGTGATAATGGATGTTATTACTGGAAGCAACATTTGTCTTTCTTTTTTTCTCTCTCACTGAACCGTAGTAAATTTTAATGTGTGTGTCAGGTTTCCTGCAATTTATATAAAACGAAACTCTTTGGGGAAGAGAACACATGAGTGTCCATATGATTTCATGCTTCAGCCTCACCTTAGATCTAAAGCTAATGTCAGTTTCTTGTACCTTCTCCTGGGGAGATGTCAACAGAATATGCTGGTTCAAAATAAATGTGTCCCTGTAACTGGTATTTTTGATGGACCTGGCTGTGCTTCTGCTCTTAGAAATTGCCCCCTTCTGCGATCACAAGGAAAAAAGACCCATCTTGTAAGACAGGCATAATTTTTGATTCACTGAACAGTTTCTTAAATTTGTTTCTGGGCTTAAAATCTATTGGTTAATCTTTGTGGCATACCCTATTTTGCAATAAAGTTCAATGTACACTCATTCCCGAAACAGGCCCTGAGGTCTAATGGAATACGGTTGGTTCTTGAAGCTTTCAAAGTCAGATACTTATTTCTTTTATTTTTTAGTCTTTTTGATTCACCTTTCCCAGCAATCATTCTTCTGACCTTTTTACTCCTTGAGGGGTGAGATATACGCGTGGCGGTACCATGAGGTACACCACTGATGGACACTGAGAGCTTTTATTGGGACTGCGGTAGCTAGAATGGTAGAGGGTGTCAGGCCAAGGTCTATGGGTAACAGTTTAAAGGTCCATGGTTTTGCTGTCTGGATAATCCAATTCAGGACAGTGGAGAAAAGTGGCAAAATGCCTGCCTCCAAAGAACTGAAGTGTGGTTGGTGGTGTAGATGTGAAGCCATTCATGTTGTGTAATCCAGCAAGGGAAGTGGATTCAGCTTCCCAAATCTCTAATCTTTCAACTTCTCCCCATTTCAACTTCCCACCGCTCTAGTGCAAGCCATTTTTGTCTCTTGCTTCCATCATGACTACAGCCTCGCAACCCATCTCCCCGCTTCTCTTTTGCTCCCCCTTCCGTTCACGCCTTTCCTCTGCTTATAACTCTGTGATAGCTTCACATCGCTGCATGTAAAGATGAAGTCTGAGTCTCCCATGGCCCCCGTATCCTGAATGATCTTGTGTTTCCTCCCCCTCCAGCCGCATCTTGCCACTTAGTCTTTGTTTCAGCCACCGTGGAATTCTCTGAGGAAGATGACACTCAAGTGCCAAAGTGATTTCATGCTGCAGCCTCAGCAGTGTATCATAGTTCTAGAATATATATTTTCCATTTGCTTGGAACACCCTTAATTCCTCAAGAACTCCATTGGCTTGCATCCCCGTATTGTCTAAACCTTATTCTTTCTTTAGACTTCACGAGGACTCCTCCCTTCTTGTCTAACTTCTGTCCTCAGTTACCAGTTCTAATAGCACCATCTACCTCTTGTCTAGTGCTTTTCTTGTAATTATGTACACGGTATCTGTTTTACAACTACCCTGAACACTGTGGGGGAAGAAATGGCTTCTCTTATTACCCACTACTACTGTATCGTGCCCCTCATATTCACTCACAGAGCTAGTGCCATGGTTCATACATGGTAAGATGCTTACTTTATAAATATGTGTGAGAGAATGAATGAAAGACTAAAAGGAAGTTTATTTTCCCCTGTATGCAACAATGTAAACACTGAAGTTGTCAGAAGATACACTGGAGTATTTTGTATGAGCCAGGAGGGGTCACGGAAGTATGCACGTAGACAAGAGAAAACCTCTTAGTGGAAGTAATGCAGCAGATTTGAAGTACCAAGTAGGACAACTGGACTATATTCTTCAGTGCTTTTTCAAGCCCAGTAATGTTATGATTTATAAATTATTCGGAAGTTTCCTTTTGGAGGGAAGAGGGAAAGTAATTCTGATAAAAAGTTTATTAAGGAAGAGATTAAGTATTTGGTCAAAGATGAATGCTTGAATGTCTATCTTTCCAATTTACATAGAAGGGTTTATGCATGTGTGGATGCCATATCCCAGGGCAGTGATGACGATGACATTTGTTTATTCATTTATTCATTCATTAATTCAACATAGATTTCCTCTGGTGGGGACACAGCCAAGGACAAGGAAGTAAGATACTTCCCCTCAAAAATCTTCTATACAAATGGACATAAACACAAAATATATGAATAAGTAAATATGAAATAAGCAATGAGAAATGATGTACAATGGTATTGGGGGAGGCTGGCTGCCTTCCTGAGATAGAGTAACTAGAGAAACCTTACCAATGATGGCAGCCCTTCGGATGAGATTTGAATGACAAGAAAGGGAAGATGTGCAAAGAACTGAAGGAAGAGAATGAAAGTCAGAGTGCACCCCTCAACAAAGGACCTAAGGCAAAAACAAGCCTGGCACACTGGAAGGGGAAGATGAATGCCAGAATTATGGTTCAGTCTAAAGAAAAGAACGGGGGCGCCTGGGTGGCTCAGTGGGTTAAAGCCTCTGCTTTCGGCCCGGGCTCTCTGCCTGGCAGGGAGCCTGCTTCCCCCCCCCCCTGCCTCCTTGTGATCTCTCTCCCGCTGTGAAATCCCCCCTGCCTCCTTGTGATCTCTCTCCCGCTGTGAAATAAATAAATAAAATCTTTAAAAAAGAAAGAAAGAAAGAAAGAAAAGAACGGTATACAGTAAGCTTGCAGAGACAGGCAAAACCAGATCAAGTAGGCTGCAGCTATGGTGAGGAGACTGAATTTCATCCTAATGAAATGGGCAGTCATGGAGGTTTTGAGGAGAGAAGTCACCTCCTCAGATTCTGATTTTGCCCTCATGTCCTTATTCTCAAACCTTTTAGACCTATCCACCCTGGGGCTCGCTGCAGTTCCTTCTGATTTTCCTCACACATATTCCTCCTCCATTCCTAGTTCTGCTTGTGCTCCCCAAAGCTATTCCAAATAAGTATCTTTTGAAAAACACTGCCTTAAAGAAAACTATTTTGAGAAGCTGGAAACACTGTGTAAAACTCATAGTTAAACCAGTAACAACAAGAAGCTATTTAACTGATGTGTCAACCTCTACATTTTAAACCCCCTCCCTCCTCTTTTGTGTACTTATAAAGAAATCATGTTTTCTCCTTTAAGACCTTTTATATAGAAGGTAAATCTCATACAAAGTAAAATAAGTCGACTCCATTCTACGTGACTATCAAGTGAAATTTTACTGAGCTATAAAAAAGGATGAGAGATCTTGCCATTTTTGACAATGTGGATAGACCTACACGATATTATGCTAAGTGAAATAAAACAGAGAAAGACATATACCATATAGTTTTACTTACACATAGAATCTAAAACATAAAACAAATTAATAAACAAAGAATGGAATCAGACTTCTAAATACAGAGACCATGATGGTTGCTAGAGGGGAAGGAGGTGGGGAGTGGGCAGACTGAGTGAAGGGTAGTGGGGGACACCGGCTTCTAGTTATGAGATGACTAAGTCCCTGAGGTTGAAAGGTACAGCATGGGGAACCTAGTCAAAGTTATTCCAACAACGTTGTACGGTAATGGATTATAGCTACTTGCGGTGAACACAGCATAACATACAGAACTGTCGAGTGTTGTACACCTGAAACTAATACAACACTGTGTGTCGACTATGCTGAAAAAAAAAAAAAAAGAAAGAAAGGACATCCAATCCCTCCCCGTATCTCTGAGTATTTCCAGGGAGTGCTTCCATACCCTGGTTGGCTTTCTGCATTCTTGCTCTGGACTATTGCTTCTAGTGCCTCCCATCACTTTTGGGTGTTCTGTCTCTACCCTCCCTGGTCCTTTAAACTCTCTTCCTTTTATCTTGCCTTTAAAATGGTGACATAGGCCCTTCCTTCATTCCTAAGACAGAGCTAGCAAGAGGCTAGAAATGAGTTGCAGTAGATAGTAAACTTTACTTAAAATGTGAAAATATTATAAAGTCATAATCAATTCAGATGAAGACGGTGTGACTGAAAGCTGGGTGTCATGGCCTGTTGAACTCATCATCTTTCCTCTGTGACAGGGAGCACCTTCTTGGCTGTTGTTCACGATGGGCACAGACTGTTGTCATCCTGATGAGAGCCCTCTCCGGTTTCTCCCATTTTGTCTCTTCCCCAAGCATCATGACCTCAGATGTTTGTTTCTTGCCCTGCTGAGGGAATCTATAATGCTTTTTATTTTTTTTTTTATTTTTTTATTTTTTTTCTATAATGCTTTTTAAAACTTCCTTGTCCCCAGCTGAATTATGTGCTCTCAAAATTCATGCACTGAAGTCCTGACATCCAGGACCTCAGAATGTGACTGATTTGGATATATAGCAAGAGGCAGGTAAGTTAAATGAGGCCGTCAGGATGGGCCCTAATGCAGCATGACGGGTGTCCTTCTAAGAAGATGAAACACACACGGAGAACACCGTGTAGCTCCGAAGAGTGCCACAAACAAGCCATGGGGAGATGTCTCAGAAAGAACCAACCCTGCAGACACCTCGATGGTGGACTTTTAGCCTCTAGAATGTGAGAAAAGAACTTTGTATTTTTAAGTCATCCAATCTACGGCACTTGTCACAGCAGCCCTACCAGACATATACAGCCCTCCAGCCTCCTTCCCACACTTCTGCCAATGGCTTTCAGAGTTGCACTCTCCCTCAGTAAGGCTTCGCTTAGGTTCGTAAACCAAACACTCATTGCCATAGCCTGCAGGCTTTGTATTACATTATCTCTAACATTGGCCCAATTCACTGATATCAAATAGATACGTGAATGGCAAGTAGTATGACCAAGAAGATTCCCTAAGTGATCCCTTGCAGAAAAAAAGAAGATTCTGCCCTAGAGACTTACTCACATCTCTCAGAAAAATTTTGGCATTCTAGGAGCAGCCAGATTATCTTGTGTTTCTAGCTATCACTGCCTCAGAAGTATTACTGTTTAGCCTCAGAGTACTCCACTGATTTTTCTTTACAAACCCAGACTTGAGTTAATGCCTTTCTTAAGCTCTAAAAGCACCCATTTACAAATATTGATGCTTTTGGTGTGACAGTCAGCCCAGAGCTTTTCACGCCTCACTGTCAGTGTCCTCCCGGACCGCCAAAGTCAGCCCAAACTCGGGGCCACCCAGGGCACCAGGGCAAGGCACAGAGACGTGGGGCTGCCTTCTCTGCCTCACACACACCAGCACACACACCAAGCGGAGCAGCCCCTCATATCTGAGCCTTCCAGCCAGGCCAGTCTAAATGCCACATCTTTCTGAAAACCTTATGGAAATATTTCTGTGCCAAGCCCTATGCTAAGAACTTGAGATATTTCATCCTATTTGGTTCTCGTCACGACCCTAAGATGTAGGAGCTAATGCATTTTGCAGAGGAGGAAATGGATGTTTGAAAGGTTTCTAGGGCTTACCCAAAGTCGTAGGTAGTAAAAGGTAGTAAAAGGTAGTGCTGGGTTCGTTTGCCACCGAAGTCCCAGCTTTCTGTCTTCCTGTAAGGCTGAACTGTGGCCTTTCCAGATTCCTTTAACCTTCACTCATCACACACTTCTCTCAAGTCCCGTATTAAATGTTGCCATAACCACTCGGCACTGAATTGTGGCTCCCCCTGAATTGCTCTCAGTTTACGTCATGTGTGCTTGTCTCCTGCCCCCAGTTACACCGTAACTCTTCTGTGACAGAAACTGTACTGACAGCCAAACCATGTTTATTCCTGTACAAAGTCTTGCCTTTACTGGAAACTTCGTCTTTTTGATTTCCTAGGTGCTCAGGAAAATCTTCTGAAATTCTCCCTTGGAATCTTTCACCATACCAAATACCACAAAGGGGACATTTGGTGGAAATCATGTCAGGGACAAGAAAGTATAGAGGAAAGAATTGTGGCCCAGTCCTCAGAATATCACACTTCTGGTCTTAACTCTGAGCTCTTGCTAGCTTCTTGGCCCTAGATGAATAACTTTAACTCCTCTGAGCCCTGGTTTCCTCATCCATAAAATGAGGGTCAAAAATACTACCCCATTCACCTGCTGTGAGAATTAGAGGTAAGACTAGGACTGAAGATGTTCATAAAGTATAAAGTCTATTACATGCAAGAGATTATACTTTTCAGCACTGGTAGCTTTATTATGAGTAGTGACCAGTAATGAATGACATCTCACAGTGATCTTCTCTTTTCCCCATGGGGGGGGGAAAAAAAAGAATGTGGTGGTCTACAAAGTTTTCTCTTGTTTTAACACTCTGTCAATTCCTCTTTATGGTGATGGTGAGAATGTGTGGGATTGGCCAGGGAGGGGAGGCTGTGTGGGCAAGACCTTCCAAAGTGAGAAATGATGCCTTACATTCAAAGGGCTTATCGCTCACATCCCACTTGCCAGCAACAGGATCACATCTCACGTGGGGGCTGTCTGTGTCTTCAGGGAAGAGGTGGTGTGGTTCTGTGACTCATGTTGTCACCACTGCAGATGGAGAAATGCCACTCTCCAAGAGTTTATGGCTCTAATGACTCTGTCCTGCATCACGTATGTCTATGTCAATTCACAACTGTATGCTGATGCCTTTGAACATGTCTCAACTAGGAAAAAAATAAAATCTGAAGATAAGTGCTTTCTCACTTTCTTTCAAAGTGTAATTTTTTTTTTCAAGGTACCTTCACTATACCTTAAAACACAAATTTCTTGGTATTTCTCTCTTTAAGACAAAGAAAGTAGGAATAAGGGCATGTTTAACAGAGGTGGAAAGGGAACAAACATAGTCCCAAACTGAGCGCTAAAATGTAGTTTTATTTAATGTCTCTCAGAAGCTCTAAGAGTGCTCAAAGGGTCTAGAGATTTCCCCCCGTGCCGTTAGGCATAAACCTGAAGGTGTTTATGATTCTGTGCGCCTTGACCTTGCAACTTCAAGTCTTGAATACATCAAAGCAAAGTAGGCCACGCGATCACAGACGCTTGGTTTCTTGGTGACAGTTTTAAAGAAGTAATTTTTACTACTAAAGTGCTCACAAAGTCAAAGTCTTTCTTCTTCAGAAAAAAATGGTTCTTAAATGTTTAAAACTACAGATTCTCAGAAATGGAAAGGTCACACGAGTTGGGATGGATTTGGGGACCATGGCACTTGTGAGTACCAGTTATTCTTCTTTGATTTAACCTTCAAACACAGATTATTTCACAGATAATTCAGTTTCTTGCCCATCAAATTGCAGTGGCTCCAATATAACTATGGAAAATAGTTCACGTCATTTGGTCTGGATTCCAAGATCCTCCATAATTTGTCTCCAAACCTTCTCTCTGGTTATGTTATAGCCCTTTCTCTTATCTTCTAGGTATCCTATATTGTGGACATAAAAGTCACCCATTATTTTCTTCCACTATTCAAACAATTTCATACCCCCTTGCCTCTTATCCCTCATGCCCCCCCAGCTTGGAATAATCTTCTAGGTATTAAAACTTTTTTCATTCTTTAGTTCCCAATGAAATGTCACTTCTTACACAAAATTGGTTTTGAATTCCCAAATGGAGTATGGTCCCCACATTTAATATTTAGCAGTTCATTTTTTATACCATTATTATTTCATTCTGACTTGCTTAGAAGTTATGAAGTACTCCCCTTTTTTGTTTTTTTT
>LNAC01000481.1:1067830-1206511 GCA_002007465.1 Ailurus styani
TTTATTTTTATTTTTTTTTAAAGATTTTATTTATTTATTTGACACAGAGAGAGAGATTACAAGTAGGCAGAGAGGCAGGCAGAGAGACAGGGAGAGGAGGAAGCAGGCTCCCCGCTGAGCAGAGAGCCCGATGCAGGCCTCGATCCCAGGACGCTGAGCCGAAAGCAGGGGCTTTAACCCACTGAGCCACCCAGGCGCCCCTCCCCTTTTTTGAAAACAAATATTTTAATAAGTAGATTTGGTTCATTCCTTGACTCATTCATCCACCGAACAAAAAATGGATCGATCTATATTAATAAATTAATTCCTACCCAAACATGTATTACAGTATCTGCCTTCCCTTTTTGATCATAAACTATGTGAGGACAAAAATCACATGTTACTCAGCTTTTAATTCCTTAGTTTCTTTCCAGTGGTGGGTACTTTATAAACATGTAGTGAATGGATGGATTAGTTGATGGACAGTTGGATGAATTAGGCAATAACAGAAGCTGATGGAATAAATTTTGAATTCAGAATATTATCTTAAGACAATTACTTTGCTGAAAACAACTGCAGTATCTGTACTGAGTATCTGTTACTTTTGTTATTACTTTTGTGTGCTTCACAGCCCTTCATTTGGGGAACCTCTAACTCATTCCATAGTAACCTGCTTGGTCCATGAGGCTCAAATGGGCTTATTCATTCCTAAGTTTTGGCACATCATCTAGGACTACAGGATCTTCCACGTATTCAAGTGCAGGAATAGAAACAATAAAAATTGGACTTTTTCCAAGACAATGAGCAAAGTGAGTGGAGAAGACACTGCTCTGGGAGATTGTAAGTATAAAGGCAATGTGAACTAGAACGACAACAGCCTTAGAGGAAGAGCTTATGTAAGAATAAAGCCAAGATGGAAAAAATGGAATTGAGGGATAGAGAGAGAGAAAAAATGCAAATATTGTGGGGTGCCTGGGTGGCTCAGTGGGTTAAAGCCTCTGCCTTCGACTCAGGTCATGATCTCAGCGTCCTGGGATCGAGCCCCGCATCGGGCTCCCCTCTCTCTGCCTGCCTCTCTCCCTACTTGTCATCTATCTCTGTCAAATAAATAAATGAAATCTTTTTTTAAAATTGCAAATATTGTATTTGAATCATGAGATCTAGCCAAGCCTATAGCTCCTTCTCAGGATGTGGGTAAATAATTCTCTCACTTATTTGTTTTTTTACATTAGTTAATATTCAATAACTATGGCTTAGAAGCAAATGAGTCCTAATTAACGTAAGAAAATCTAAGGGAAATATACCAATATTCTCACTTTTAAAAATAAACACTTGTATCTCTTAGGACAGTCACCATCATCAATTCAAAGTTTAGCTAGCTACTAGGATATGAGGGAAAAAATACCTAAAAAATTAAGGCATATAAAAATCTGTACTTCTGTGCCTTCCCATGAACTCCTACGAGTCTTTTTTTCTTTTTTCTTATTTTCCCCCTAGTTTTACTGAGATATAATTGACAAACAAAATTGTACTAAAGCATACAGCATGATTTATGTATATATTACAAAATTATCACAAGAAGTTAACATCTATTACCTCTCACAGTTATAACTGTTATTTAATTGAAAAGTCCTGTAAGTCTTATTTAATGAAATCTCTTATTATTTCTCAAATATATCTTCTATTTCTCTGTCCATGGCCACTCCTATGACTCAAGCTACCGTCTTTACTCATTTCCACCCTTAGGGCAACCTCCCAGCTAGACCCTTGTCCTCTTGTTTCTTCACTTGATTGTCTGCCCAAGGCTAGTGTGACTTCTTTGGGACACTGTATGTATCATGTCAATCCTTTCCTTGAAACATGTGTCATCCCTCATTACTCTCAGAAAAAAGTCCTCATTGTTCTGCTTACTTCACAGACCCTACCTTTCTGTCCATCTTTGTTTCTTTCAACTGCCCCTTAGCCCTCTTGCCTTTAGCCACAATAACATTTAAAGAAAAAAATTCCTTCAGCATGCCATACTCTTTCATCATTTTAGAACTTCACATATTCTGTTCTCTTTGCTTGGAATGCCCTTCTGTTCCTTACCCTCTAGAATAGTTTCTACTCCTTTGTAGAGGGTTGAATAATGTCCTTCTAATATTCATGTCCACCTGGAAGCTCAGAATACAACCTTATTTGAAAAGAGCATCTTTGCAGAGGTAATCCAGATAAAGACCGAGGCAACATTATATTGGATTAGGATGGACACGAAGTCCAGTGACAATGTCCCTTTAAGAGACAGAAGAGGACACCTGGAGACGTAGAGAAGAAGGTAACGTGAAGATGGAGGCAGAGGTGGGAATGACGATGCATTTATAAGCTAAAGAACAGCAAGGATGGCCTACAACCACCACAAGCCAGGAGAGAGGCACGGGGCAGCTTCTCTCTCAGAGGCTCCAGAAAAAACCTACACCGTGAACACTGATTTCAATTTCCAGCCTCCTGAACTGTTAGGTTGTATTTCTGCTGTTTTATGTTACCCAGTTCATGGGACTTCACGACAGCAACTGTAGGAGATGAATACAGCTATCTTTGGGTATCCCTGTATAAGGTACCTTCTTTGTGAATCCCTCCCCTCTTCTGCTGGTCGGAATTAAGTATCCCTTCGAGGTGCTGCCCTAAAATACCCTGGTTTTTTTCCCCCACTTCGTTATGTTTAAATTTCTGTTTGCTCCTCTTGCAGTAGTCTATACGACCCAGCCTTTCACAGTCGTACGCCCTGGACCTATCACCATGGCCAGCAGGTAACAGGTTTCAGTAAGCTTGCTTCGACTGATTTACTCTATCTTAGTCCCCTCTGTCCTTTTAGTACCTAGTGAAATAGCTTCTCCATAACAAGGGCTCAGTAAATGTTGTGTCCCCAATGACAGCTTTGGTCAGCGGGCTTGTGCTGTTCGCAGCGGCTCAGCCTGGTGACTATGGTGCTCACTGGTCCCTGTCCCCACCAAAGAGTGTGGGGTTTGCCCAGAAGGGGTTCCATTTGTACAGCCCTTCGTAACTCCACAATCCTTTCTCATGCATAACTGAAGATGGTTGCCCAAAAACCTCATGAAGCATTTTTAACAGGTGTTCTTATCTCCAATTCGAGGGGGAGAAAAGCCAAATCTTATGACTAGACAGTCACAATAGAACTGAGAAGTTCTGATTCCATATTCTTCGTTCCTGCCACGGAATCCTAAGACTCTACTTACACTGGGACAAAAAACATTCTGATTCTTCAATTATCCTTCCATTTAAACAAAATGCTTTTAGCTCCTGTGATAGGTAAAGAGACAGCTGTTGGGAGAACTTAAGCAAGATGACCCGCGGTGTGCAGCAGGGGGAGTTTAAGCACATAAATCCCAGGAGAATCTCAAATGACAGTGGAAGATGGGCATGTTGTCCTATGAGCTCTCAGCAGTCTCCATGGTCATTTCCAAATGTGTCCTACCTCATGAGAAACAGACTATGGAGTCAGCAAATCTGTATATGATGTGAAAATCAAATGGAAACAGAGATGGAAGAAAGACCGGAGACCGCACACATTGCTCTGAATTGAATAGGAGGAAATGCGATTGTGTATTACTATGAATCTGTAGTCTACAAAAGCCATGGAGTTGGCCAATGCTGAGAGCGAGCGCAAGGAGTGAAAAGCAAGAACCCTAGGAATGGAGAGTCAGTCAAAAATAGCAAAATGATTTTTCTTTTGAAATTTGCACTTGAGGGATATTTGGAGGGTTATCAGGTCTGGGAGTTCCAAATTTCTCCTGAGATAAATAAAAAATGTTTGCTGTCTCTATGTATTTGGAATAAACTCACAAAAATAGATGTATCTCCATAGTGTATCTGCCAAAAGAAGAAAAGAAGCCCTCTTTTTTTATTAATAAGACTGAAACACAGAATGTGTTGAAATACTATGTACTCTCTGCGAATGGAAAAATACACAGAATGTGTTGAAATACTATATACTCTCTGGGAATGGAAAAATACAAGATAGCACATACGTTAAGTAGGTTCAAACAGGAGGAACACAGGAGTCTCCGTGCATTTCTACTCCAGGGTGTACATTGTGTGATTAAGTGCATAGGCTTTGCAGTTCCAGTGACTTGGTACAGGTCTTGGGTATATTATTAACTCATCCATATAATCCTGGACAAGTTATTTTATTTCTCCATGTCTCAGTAGCTTCATCTATAAAATGGGACAAATGACATACATAATTCAGAGGGTTGTGGTAGAAGTAAAAGGAATTATGGGATAAATGACATAGAATATTGCACAGCACACAATAAACACTCAATATAAGCCCTTATTCTTGATGTCTATTTTATGTGGATTCAGCAGTAAAAATATAAAAGGTGGAAGAGAAATAAACATGATAGTCAAATTTGTAGACTGTAGGGACAGACAAGCCTTGCCCCTAACCGGCTGTATGCTATTAAGGAGTAATCTAATTTCTCTAAGCCTCATTTTCTTCTTTTTTAAGATAAGATGATAACTGTACCTTTCTCATAAGGTTGTTGTGTCCTATCACTTACTTGATTACCTAGCACACAGTACAAGGTTGACACCTGGCAGCTTTGTGCATTACAGACTTGGAATTCTTATGCTTGGTGTGAGAACTGATTGCTTCAGCAAAATACAACATGCAAAGCAGTAAAATTTTTCCTGCCATGGGCCACTAAAAGCTGATTTGATTCTGCTCTCTAAAGAAAAAACCAATGAACCAACAAACCAACCAAAAAATGTTGAAAAGATGAAAGAAAACATTGAATTTTTAATTGTAGGGAAGACATGTTTCTGGTGTGTATGTGTGTTTTCCCTCTAGGTACCAAAGTGATAGCAGGTGTTCCTTTACCAGACTTCATTTGGGGATGGAACAAAAACTGAGGTTGTACAGACGTCCATTATATGCATTTAGGGTACTGTCTTTCATCAAGAGACCTCTTGATCTCCTTCAGAGGCAGCTGAATGGATATAGCCATGTATTAAGGTAGTCACTGGAAGCCTGCACAATTTTGAAAAACTCTGAGAGCATAGGGTAGAAAATGACTAAAATGTTTTACAAAATTTATCTTCCAGTTGGATCCGAATACATAAATGCAGCATGAAACCGCGGAATGAAGCATCAGGGTCTGAAAGTTGGGGTCCTACCATGAAGGCCAGAAGACAAGTTTCTCGATTCTCTGTCCACAAGGCATGCTTATGGAAAATGTCCTCAAGACCTCACGGGCCATCTCCTCATGCTGTCATATTTAATATTCTCATTCCTACGGATAACCTCAGGCATTGTGGCCACGTGGAATGTTTCCCACGTGGCAGGGTTTACACTGAACTTGTATATGCGGCATTTGTTTTCATTGCTGTAAGAACCTATGAGGTAGACATTATTTCTGACATGTGAACATGAGGTAAGTGAGGCACAGGCAGAGGAAATAAGTTGCTTCCCATCTCACCAATAAAGATAGTTGCAGAGCAAGGATTTGAACTCGGTTTGTCAAACTTAAAAGCCCTTAGTCTTACTCCAAATAGTAACCTGTAGCCTTCTGCTATTTCCCCCAGGACCAGAGACAATGAAATAAACTTGAAATAGAGGAATGAACACTGAGTGCCCTTTTTAGACTCCATAGACTCAGCAAATACAGATAACAAAATACAACACAGAGACCACCTTAAGTCCCCGGCTCTGGCATTTTTTTCACTGAGTCCTAATGTAGTCTCAGAATTCTTTTCAACAGAGATTCATGAAATTGTGATCAATCAGAGTGAATAAATAGGACGCATACTGTTAGCAACCTCAGATCTATTTCAACCGGCTCGTTTTATACAGGAGGACATTCATCTCCTGAGGAGAGTCACTTTCCCAAGATCACAGCACGACAGAGGCAAATACAGTATGGGAACTGGTTTCCAGACTTCCAGCACAGGGTCTTTCTACAAATCCCCACCATGTATCCTGACCGATTTGGCTCCAAGGAGACTTTGCCTGTAATTGGGCAGCCTGTGGAAGTCACAAGAAAGATGCCACAAATACCAAATAACCTGTCTACGTATCTGTGGACAAACCTCCAATTCGTGCCATGGACAGGCTATACGCCAATTTTCAGTCAGTGTTTCTATATGGCTCTGAGCTTCCCATTCGCCTTGCATGGAAATTAGGCTCATGTTTCAGACATAATACATGGGCTAATTCACGTGCTTTGATCCATCCTAATTATAAATTGCTTGTTAAAAATAAAGCAAGTCAGATTGGTGGCTACTTACAACATCTAAGAAGACATCAAAACATATACTCTGGGGAAGCAGCAAGTGTAGTTGTCATGATAGGCTAACTGCTCTAACAAACAAACAAAACAAACAATTCCCAAACCAATGGCTCAATACAATAAAAATTAGGTTTTCACTGTCTGAAGCAGGTTGGTGGGATGGAAAGATTGATGGTGGAGGGAGCTGAGATTTTATACAATCATTCAGGGTCTCATGGAACTCCATACATAGCAGGTAGACCAGAAGAGAAAGAAAATGGTGATTCTTAGGGGAGATTTTTATGGACCAGGTCTCAAAATGATACCCACTTCCTCTACTTCCACTGTCCAGAACTCAATCCTAGGATCAAAATTAGCTTCAAGGAAAGATGGGAAACGTGGTAACTAGATAGGTAGCCAGGAGGTAAAGGTGTTGGTGAACAGCTTGCTAGTGTCTGAAACAGCCACCAGATTCCCTCCCTCACAAATCGCACACATAAGGACACACACAGACAACTGACTTGAATGATGGGACGTGCGAAACTTGGCCATATTAACAAAGAAAACCAACAACAAATCAGCCAAATACTTCTTTTTCATCTGAACATAAGGTACTAAATATTGGAGGCAGGGGAGGAGAAATATGTATCAATTTTAAATGTGAATTGCTTTTTATCCATCCATCCCTTTTCAAGGCATGTATCTGAGTGGAAAATGCACAAGAATATATGTAAAAGGACACTCGCTGCAGCATTATTGGAATAGGGAAATAGTAGATAGCAACACACATCAATAAATAATTGATTAGGTAAATGATGGTAATAGCACTCTGTAGCCTTTAAATATAATAAAAGGTTTCCACATATACTAATATTTTTCAAATAACCAATTGCAAAATCATGTATATAGTGAGTTCCATACATTCCTCGGTGCCTCTGAGGGCCGCAAGTACCACGTGAAGGTGGTTGGTGGGGTTGAACTCAACAGCATGCCTGGCAATATCTAGATCAACATCTGTCAACATCTGTTGACAGCTCTATCTCTGTATAACTCCCCCCCTTTCTATCCAGTAGACAGTGCTGCCCTAACTTGGGGAACAAATACAGTTACATCTCCTATATTTTACCCAATTCACTGCTGAAGTTCCCAGATGCTTTAATTGAAGAAAACTCACAGTCTCCTTTCAAAGGGTCTTCAGTCTCCCTAAATAATCCAAGAAAATTGGGAGCATGTGTGACCCAGACTTTGGGGTATTTGAGAAGGGAGGGGTGGGCTTGGCTTCCATTCCCTAGGGGGAAGTCACCCCAACACACTGCCTTGTGGTTGAGTGACTGAAAACAGCGACTCACAGTCTGAGAGACAGTGCTGGTCTCTCATGTGGGGTCCTGCACAGACAAGCACCACGAAGGCCTGGGACGGTCCTCTTTTCTCACAGAGGATCTCCCTACGGTGATGAGCAGGTCTTCTGCAAATTCTCAAAAATAACTCTATACATTTGTATTAACTGTCCCTTATTAGAGACAACACTTACAGTTCTGAGGAGTGTTTCATCAACGATTTCCAGCCATTTTGTCCTCCTCAGGAAGCCTCTTCAAGGGATATCAAATTGTGCTCACACACACCATTTCTGGAATTGAGGGAGAAAGAAATTCCATCAATGATGAGTGACTATAGCATCACTCACTGTAGAAAGTAAGTGGGCAAAAATCTCATAGATGTAAAACGTTTTTATATGCACTTGCACAAAATCTTTTCCTTCATATATCATATTTGTGTATCATGCATATAAATTTTTCTATATGACCTATAATCTATAAAATATATATATGAGAGGTATCTAGAAGGATATTCCCCCAAACTGGATCAGTTGTCCATAACAGTGATATTGTTTTGCTCATTTTAACTCACTTATTAGTAAATATTATTTATAAATAAATTTTTATGTATGTATTTTTACTGTAAAATTCCCCCTTCCTTGCATTTCCATGTACTATATATTGTCTTTATTTATTAAGATGTATGGATGTAATTTCACGTGTATGGATTCATATTTGAATAAATCCACATTTAAATTTGTTTTAGGTCCCTCCGGTGAAAAGTGTTAGGACATAAATTATTAAGAGGTATATATTTACTGCTTCAAGTTGAAGCAAATTGAGGATCTCAGAGGCTCTGGGTGAAATGTAGTTGGTTACTTTATTCTCTAAGCCATCATAATTATGTGACTCCTTCTCGTTCTCAGTAATATACACACCTCTGTTCACCTGCCATCACCCCAGTCCCCTCCCTCCGCCCTTTACAGAGAGATGCTAGCAATCAGTTGCGGTGACATTACATTATGCCTGTGGAATGATTACACTTGCTTATCATTCCACGAACTGTGTACTGATCATGACAGCTGGAAATCTGGAGATGATGTCTCTGTAAGCACATAGTTCCAGAGCAACAGAATGCAGGTGGATGTTTGGCTTTGGAATTTTTAGAACAAAAATATATTGTTGTTTCCCAGTTTTCCAGCAGGGCTTGGACCCAGCAGGCCCTCAACCGTGCCTGTGTCAAACTGAACTGACCTGAAATACTTTAATAATTATCAATCTGCTTCTTTCAGGGCTGGCGCTATCTCATAGTTTTCTCTTTCTAAGTAAATTTTTGAAATATTTCACACAAAGAAAATTAAGCCCTTGGTTCATGTATCTTCAGCAACATCAATGAGAAAGAAGGTTTCTTGTTGGCTCTAGGTTAAAGGGAAAGAGAAAAAGCCAACCTTTCTTAGAAGCCATCCACTGTAGATATAAGAGATGAAGAATACTATTTGGGGTCAGGCTTTTAGGGAAAGATGTGCAGATGACTGTAAATAGATTCTACTTGACGACTTTCCCCACAGGGGGAGAGGTGCCTTTGAAGCACTGGCTTGTGTGATCAGAGCCCACCAAAGCAGCGTGGCAGACGCAAGACTCAGATTTCAAAGTGCTTCTGTTAGAACATGATGGAAGCTTCCTGAGTAATCCAGCTTCTGATTGAAGACTTAGGGGATCCTAGGCCTCCCCTTGAGTCCAGGCTAAGGAAGGCAGAGTTGATCTTCAGAGCCCCCTCAACTCACTTCCCAGAGTTTAAGCCCAGCTCAGTGTGGGCAGTGACAAACTTTCCCTTCCCACCACTCCCGGCTGTTTGCGGTTGCTGACTTCAGCCCCTACTGACTCAACTTTTAAAAAATAAATAAATAAAAAGCAAGCTTTATTTCCTAATACAAAAGTATTTTCATCGCCAAAGATTAGGAGATAGTATAATTGAAAGGATGAAAATTGGAAGCACCCATAATCTCACCAAATATACACATGGGCGTGCGCACGCGCGCGCGCGCACACACACACACACACACACACACACACACACACAGGGTGGGGAGGGGAGGACAGAAGAAAAGAGAAACACACAAATACTACTTGGGATCAGGACCCTAGGTAGATCACTGCTTTGGATAAATTTCTCCTTCTCTTGTGGAAAAAATTTCTGCGTTTGTAAACTAAAGGAAGCACTACATGGCTTTTTCTAACCAATAGTTGAAAGCTATGTTCCTTTAAGATTTTAAAATCTCTAAAAATCTCAATACATATTTCTTAGGGAAAAAAAAACCTTGGAAAAACCACTAGAGTAGCATTTCCAAGTTAAAATAGGTGGTTAAATCAATCCTTCTTACAGAACGAGGATGCTATTAATAAGTTCAATTTTTTAAAAAGATTTTATTTATGTATTAGAGAGAGAGCACAAGTAGGCAGAGCAGCAGGCAGAGGGAGAGGGAGAAACAGGCTTCCCGCTGAGCAGGGAGCCTGATGCGGGGCTCGACCCCAGGACCCTGGGATCATGACCTGAGCCGAAGGCAGTCGCTTAAAGGACTGAGCCACCCAGGCACCCCGATAAGTTCAATTTTCTAAAAAGTGGGTACAGGAAAAGGGACATACAAAACTGAGATTTTTGACAGGGCTTTATCATTTTCTTATTCGTGCACATACGCTATGATCAAAAGCACCTCCTTTGCTTTTTTCTGCTTCTGATTTAGGATGTGAGTGCTAGCTGATGTGACTTTACCAGTTGCATTGTCTCTATCTTTACATTTTGAATTCTATGGAACAAGTTCTGCATCTCAATGAGCACCATTCAAGAAAAGCCACAGCCCTTTTTCTGATTTCTCTCTAGAGAAACACCTGCAGTTTCAAATTCAAACAGGACGGATTGCACAGATACCTTAACGCACGGCCTATGCATGTCCTTTCAACAACGACTATAAGTAGATGTAAGTCAGCGTCGAAAAGGCAGGCTCAGACACAGGTAAGAAATGCTTCTGTGCAGTGGAGAGGCTGCTTTGAAATGGTGGAAGGGCCCAGATTTGACTCTTGGGTCTGTGATTCCTAGTTAAGGGGTCTTGGGCTAGTCCTTTAACCCTCTTGCTCTGGATTTCATTCTCCGTGAAGAAGGAAATACAGTGTTTCCTTGAAAGTACAGATAAATTAACAGATGAACATAAAAACATAATATGTCAAAACTTGTGGATTTAAATCAGGAAAAATTACTAGAGAAAAAAGCCATAAAATTAATGACTGATGTGGGCATCCTAAAAATACGATGAAAGATAGGAAAACTGAACAAAATTAACAGAAGAAAGGAAAACTTAAGGATGAGAGCAAAGCCAATAAAATAGAAAAATGACAAATTAAAGATTATGAGAACCTAAAGTCGATTCTTTAAAAAGACTAATAAGATTGATAACCCTTTATGTAGACTGATGAAACAAAGAGAGAGAAAATGCAAATTAACCATATTAGCAATAAATGAGAGGATGACATTTAGATCTTCTAGTCATTAAAAGATTAGCAAGGGACTATAACAAACAACTTTTTGACAATAAATGTGTTGATGTAAATGAATACACAAAGCCATGTAACTCACAAAGTGGCGATAATGACATGAGCAGAATTAGAAAATATGAAGAGTTCTAAAAATGGTTTTAAAAACCACTTTATGTATAATGAAAATGCTTACTATTGAATTGTCATGGAATCCTTGTTGAAAATTGATTGCCTATAAGTGTACTGGTTTATTTCTGGATTCTCAATTATATTCCATTGATCTATGTATCTACCCTTCTGCCAGCACCATGTTTGATTGTTGTCGCTTTAAGTTTTGAAATGTGGAAGTGTGAGTCCCATTCTATTCTTTTACAAATTGTTTTGGCTACTTAAAACCCCTTGTAATTCCACATGAATTTTTTATATGAATTTTTAAATCAGTTTTTATATTTCTATAAAAGTGGCTATTGGAATTTTGATTGGTACTGCCTTAATCTGTAGATCATTTTGGTAGTATTGACATCTTATTTAGGTCTTGAATTTCTTTCATCAATGTGTGTGTGTGTGTGTGTGTGTGTGTGTGTGTACAACATTTCATATGTACTTGAGAAGAAAGAATATTCTGCTGTTGTTGGTAGTATTCACTGATTTTTTACCTATATATAATTTTGCTTTTCTTCACTAATTTCTCTATGGATTACTATACTAGTACCTAACCTCTCATAGTCTACTGAGAATTATATATTATTTCATATACAGTGTATAACTTTGGCATCCACAGAATTTCCTTTATTCCTCTCACCAGTGGAATTTTTGCTCTACTTGTCCTATTTGTTACACTGACAGATGTTGAAAATTCCAGAAGACAATGTGACAGTATTTGCTTTAAGTAATTACATATATTTTAAAGTATTTAAGAGTAAAACCTCTCAGGCGCCTGGGTGGCTCAGTGGGTTAAAGCTTCTGCCTTCTGCTAAGGTCATGCTCTCAGGGTCCTGGGATCCAGCCCCACATCGGGCTCCCTGCTCAGCGGGGAGCCTGCTTCCTCCTCTCTCTCTGCCTGCCTCTCTGCCTACTTGTGATCTCTCTCTCTCTGTCAAATAAATAAAAATAAATAAAATAAAAAAATAAAGTAAAACCTCTCTTTTCTTTTTTTTCATTTCTCAAATATTTACTATTCCTGTTTCTATATTTGTAAAAATCAAGTTTTCCCCTTCATCTTTTTCCTATAGCATGAAGAATTTACTTCACTGTTTCGTACAAAGTAATCTGTTGACAACATTTCTCTTAATTTTTCTTCATCTGAGAATATCTATCTTTTGCCTTCATTCTGGAGAATGTTTTTGTTGGACACAGAATTCTATACTGATCGTTCTTTTATTTAAGTGCTTTAATGATGTCTTCCATTATCTTCTGGTTTCTGTGATTTCTGTTCATCAAAGTCATCATTAAATACAACGAATAGGCAAGCCATATACTGAGAGAAAGTATTCACAACACTTATTTCTGAAAATGGACTTCTATCCAGGTTACACAGAGAACTTTAACAATTCAATTATATAAATACAGTTCACATAACAATAAAATTTGGTGAATACACTCTTTACAAATAAATATTACAAATAACAAATAAGCTCATGAAAAGTGCTCAAGATCATTAGTCATCAATTAACTACAAATTACAACCACAATGAGATACCACTTTACACACAGCAGAATTGTTAAGACTTACACAACAAAATCCTGTATATATTGACAAAGGTATAGAACATAAAAATTCTTATATTTTGCTGATGTAAGTATAAAATGGTCTCTCTACTGTGGAAAACTGTCAGTTTCTTTTAAAGTTAAATATGCATCTTCCCAATGATCCTTCAATTTCACTGATAGGTATTTACCTGAGAGAAATAAAAACACATGATCCCATAAAAACTGGAATAAGAGTGTCCATAGTAGCTTTCTAGATAAAAGCCACAAATTAGAAAAAAAAATGTTCACCAGCAAGAATATGATTAAGCAAATTATCATATATTGAGAAAATGGAAAATTATTCAGCTATTGATACAAAGAATATATTCTCAAAAATAAAATGCTGAGCACTCTTTTGCTCTAATTAAAAGGTGTATATAATCTCTAACTCTATTTGTAAGGAATCCTAGATTAGGATGATCTAGGGAGAAACCGAGGAAAGGAAGGAAACCTCCATATTGGTGTGGGTTACATGGTTACATTTGCCATGATTAACTGTGTATTTTGGATTTGCACCTGTTAATTTAAATAATTCATTTTTTTATATTTTATTTTTTTATTTGACAGAGAGAGAGAGAGATCACAAGTAAGCAGAGAGGCAGACAGAGAGAGAGGGGGAAGCAGGCTCCCTGCTGAGCAGAGAGCCCGATGCAGGGCTCGATCCCAGGACACTGACATCATGACCTGAGCTGAGGGCAGAGGCTTAACCCACTGAGCCACCCAGGCACCCAATGATACTTCATTTTTAAAAAGAGTGAAGGCATGAAAAAAAATCAGAAACCATACCAAAAAAGGAAGTTTCAAAAGTCGATGAGCTTTAATATAACAATATCTGGGGTTAATGTGAAAGAAGACATACTCTGAAAATAAGCCTCTCACTTGGAAATCCAAAGTGTCTACCTCAGGTAGTTACTCCAGGTAAGTCATAATGAGCTTGGTTCCTTGAGTCATGGTATGCCCAAATTCCCCTGAAAAACTCAAGTCTAAGCAGACCTCATTCTGTTCACAGGTGCACCACAACACCAGCTGGAAGACAGTTTCTAGTTTTGGTCTTGCAGGTACAGAAAAAGTAGAGGAGATACAAGAGAAAGCAGTTAGTATCCTTCTAGGGTGCTAAGCGCACAGGTACAAATCTTTTCATTTGGTGCTTGGTAAGTGCAGAGTGCAGATATTTAAAAATGTACCCAATTTCTCTAAGAATGAAAAATCTAAAAGCAATAGGATTGTTTGCCATTTTATGTTTTCTTTTAAGTTAGTGTCCAAATTTATATTTATCTATCCATCTATCAACCTAGCTACCTACCTACCTACCTACTTATCTATCTATCTAATACATGTGTACATATTACCTATATGTATTACAATCCTACATTTTCAAAGAGACTAAGGGATAGAGGGGGTTAGTACAATAGAAATATATAGACAGGCTGTTATATATATCATCTCAATTAATAGCCTTCCATTCTTTCCTCCTGCACTATTTTCCAGTCAATTTCATCACACTATTTCACGTCTGTTTCAATATGCCATCTGCCCTAGACACACCATGAAAATGGCTCTCATTAAGGTTACCAATGACATTCACTTGGCTATATTCAGGGATACTTTTCTGTCTCCAGTGATGACAACCTCTTTATTAGATACCTTAGTGTTTCATAATACCTCCTTTTTAAACATTTTTTGGGGTTCATCTGCCTCTAACCTAATCTTTAAATTTTGGCAGTGTCCAAGCCTAGGTCCTATACTCTGTACTCTTCTTATTCTATAACCTCTTCATGAGAAATATCCATCATCTATACCCTGATGCCACTCGACGTTCTATTTCCTTCTGGATATCTTCTTTTCCCCCAAAGGTCAGACTTGCATGTCTATCTTCCTTCTTAAATTTCAGTCTGGCTGTCTCACAAATGCCTCATTCTCAATACACTGACAACTGATCATCTTTGTGCTGGCAATCCCTCCGTTAACTCCTCCTCATCTCAATGTCACAGCTCCCTAACTTATCCAAGACACTTCTCGCTTACTCCACCACTGACAGACTTCATAAATCCCTGGGGCATCACTGCCTCCTAGACTTTTGTGAGTTATCTTCTAATCGGTCACCAATCTGTTCTCTACAGAGCGACAAAAGTGATCTTCTTTAAAGCCAATCAGGTCTTGTCATTACCAATGCCTGCAACATTTCCTCTACCTTTGTCCCCTATTCCCAAGTTAATTTATCACTAATTTGTACTTTAACATCCTTCAAGACTTAAATTTAAAAAAAAATCCTTTCCTAACCTGGTTCGTCTTAAAATCATTTCTTAGAAGACTCTACCCTTTCTTCATGGCCCTTACTTAACACAATTGCCTTGGAATATTTTGAACTCTCTCCAATTAGAATGCCAGTTTAATGAAGAAAATAAACATGTCTGTTTACTTTTCTGTTCTATCTCTAGCTTTTAGTCCAGTACTTTGCACATGGTGTGTACCGGTCAATGTTTATTAAGTTATTTTGCTGTTCCCTCCAGTTACAATCTTCCTCCATTCTCTGCCCTAGTTCCCTTCACTTAGCCAATCCTTGTCACCTTTTAAGACTCATCTCAAACATCATTCACTCAGAAAGCCTTCCCTGTTGTCCCCAGCCACCCCACCTCTGCACTCCTATGATTCCTTGTATATTCCCATTTTATAAATGTTATCATACCACCATATAATTTTGTTTTTTTCTGAGTACCTATACCCTAACCTGTGAAAACCTTAAGGACAAGAACTGTGTCTTTCATGTATACACACTCAGGGATGGATCATGGTAAGACTCAATAAATGTTTATTCAATGAATAAATAAGTTAGTGAGTAAATTGGGGCCATGCTTCACTTTGTAGATAAAAAAAATCTATGCTCAGGGAGGGGAGATGATTTTCAGAATATCTCATGTTAGAATCCAACATCTTTTCACTTACCTCATTCTTCTTCTTGGCCCTAGGCAGTGAAATTCTAGGTAATCCCTGAGGCGCCTAGCTCACAGAACCTTCCCTGTTCAACATCTTAGATGGTCACAGGCAAAAAATTTACCAGATTCAAGTTTTGTCTACCTTCTTTTACCTTTTTTTCCCTACTTAGGGTAGAAATTCTAACACTATTTTTAGGATTAAAAGTGGGATGAAAAAGGAGAAGAGCAAAAATAGTCTTGCATAATTTGCTGATGGAATAGCAAACCCGGCATAATTGAGAACAGCCTGGGTTTTTAACATGCTTCAAATCTCCATGAATCAGGAGGCATTTGCACTTGCATGAGTGAAAATGTCAGGGAATGGTTTTGAAAGGCCCCGTTTGAGGGTGAAATGTTTCTGTGTCTGAAATCCATTTTACTGAGCAAACTACAGTAGTCATAAAGGCTAAGAGGTTTTCATTTCCATAATTTTACCAATTTTTTTCAGGAAAAAATAGAAAAATCCAAGCTTATAAATTTGGATCTTCATAGCTCAGCAAGAAATATATTTTAAATAAGAGTTCCAACTACCCTGACAAAGACAACTGACATCTCAGTGTGAGGCATCTCATGAAGTTTTGTCTAGTCTCTTGGCTAGATCATTCTAATACCTTGGAATTATGTCATGTTGCATACCATTTCTAACTTTGTATTAAGCTCGTTTTGCTTTCTGGATTCCTGAGAACAGTGAGTTCTTTCCCCAGTGAGTTCTTTCAACAAACCTTTATTGAACATCTTCCATGTGTGAAGGAATTCTTCAGAAACTAGGGAATGAGCAATGAACAAACCATATAGAAGTCTTTGCTTTCACAGGGTCAATATTCTAGTAAAGGGAGACTGACCACATACAAAGAAGTAATTAAGAAGTAAAGAATATTTAATTTTCATTAGTTGAAGAAAGTAAAGCAGGAAATTATGAAAGAAAGCCTCTGGCTTTGGAGGAAACAGAGTTATATTTTTAAATACAAAGGTCAGAAAAGACTTCACTGAGATATCATTTGAGCAAAGAGCTGAAGGAAGTGAAATAGTGAAAAGTACCTCTTATGAAGTACCTAGTATGCCCAATGGAGGGCACTTTACAAAATAACTGGGCAGTACATTCCCAATCGCAAGGTCTTCAGTGTGCCTGGGGAGCTCAATCAGTTAAGCGTGTCCAACTCTTGGTTTCAGCTCAGGTCATGATCTCAGGGTTATGAGATCAAGCCCCCCCACTACCCCTCCGATGGCTCCACAATGGGCATGGAGCCTGCTTAAGATTCTCTCTCCCTCTGCCCCTCCCCCTCAACATGCGTGCATGCTCTGCTCTCTCTTTGAAAAAAAAAAAAAGAATAATAACAACAAAAAACTCAAGGTCTCGAGAGACACAAAAAGACAAAGGAATTGCTGCAGATAGGGGGAGACTAAGACATGACAACAAAATGCAAGCTGGTAAATGGGGTGGACCCCGGAATAGAAAATTGGGGCTTAGTAGACAAAGAGGTGAAACTTCAATCAAGTCTGCAGTTCAGTTACAGTATTATACCAATATTAATTTCTTAGTTTTGATTATTCTGTCATGGTCATGTAGGATATTATTATGAAGGGAACCTTGGTGAAGGATGGGAGCTCTGTACTTTTACTGTAACTCTTCTCTAAGTCTTAATTATCTCATACGAAGAAGGAAAACCAACTGTACGTACCATGGGAAGAGACTTCTGAGGAGAAGGATGAACTAGTGCAAAGGTTCCTAGTTAGAAGAGTCAAGGACACAGTGTGGCTGGGTCCGAGTGAGCAATGGGGCAGACAAGTGGAACATGTAATGGGGGCAGGAGTGTGTTGGGCTCTTCAGGCCAGCTAAGGACTTTAACTTGTACTTTGAGTTACATGAAAGCTGTTGGAACTTTTTGAGCGCAGAAATGTCACGATCTGACTGAGATTTTAAGAGAATCATTCTGGCTTCTCTGTGGATAAGCTAATGCAAACAGTTGGGGGAGAAATCATGGTGGCCTGGACCAGGGTATAGGAATGGACATAAATTAACAAATTGATAAACTATCAATTCTATCTATTGAACTAAAAGTAGAGCTAAGAGTTCTCTGTAAAGTTTAAAATTTGTGATTTTTTTTCCTTCTCTCTGGCTTGCCATGTTCTTCCATCTTAACTGTATATGTGTTATTTTCAACTTCTCAGTAAAATGGGGGAAGGACTTGATTTAGATGAGCCTAGTTTTCTTCTAATTCTAGGAAAAAGGACTGTAATACTCACAATATACCATTTTCTGTTATAATGGAGACAATTAATATGAATGATTCATTCACTTTAAGGTATTAAGAACTTCATGTGTCCCCCTTTCTAGGAAATGTTTAGAGGCTACCAGGAGGTGATAAATATGTATTTGAAAGAATGAATAACTAATTTTGGACTGACACATCAGAGGGAGAAGGAGATTTGGCCATGAGACTTTTCATGGAGCCTCTCCCCCTCCCTCCATTCTACCATATCTCCATGAGTTACTCAGCATGCACCCATGGGGGGCACTGCTAGCTTATTATATTTTTTAAAGTTCTGTAATACCCTCAGGATCCACCACAGTTGCTGAGTGAAGGACATGCTCTTCCCTGAGAGCTCCAGCAATAACTATGTATGGTGGGTAACCAGGTCCTCCAGAGGGTCATATTGACCAGGGGGCTCTCCTTTAGGCTAGCTGACACTCAGTCAGGTGGTCTCACAGTCGGAGGCAGTCCTGGCTCAATCTTGTTTCGTTTTTGGTTTCCCAAGAATCACATACACATTTTAGTGTGGAAGCTAACACAGTGCTCCCCTTTACCTTTTACAAGCAATACCCTCATAAACCTCTTGCACTCCTACCTCTGTTTCAGTGTCCTCTTCCCAGAAGATCTAATGCAAATACTGGACTTATTCCAAAAATCAATGCTGTCTTCCATCTATCTCATCTGTCTTTTTTTCACTATCTCATATCAACATATGATATAATTTCTAGCACATACAGATATTCAATAAATGTTTGTCTTATAGCATCCAGAGAACTTGGGTCCCAGTGTAGCTTCTCCCCAAGTATTATGTGTGACTCACCTCTAGCTGTGTCACCACTATGATAAGGGGGTGAAAGTAGATCTTTTGAGTATCTAAACAACCTGAAAACACCACATCCTTAGAGAAGAACTCATCTCTGTACATCCCTACACTCATCTCCAGAGGAGACCGGGCCTGGCACCTCCAGAAGCATAATCTGGTTTGACAAGAGAGTGAACCCACTACTAAGCCAGCCTCCAGGGATGAAATGTGGCAACAAAGGCACTGCTGGCAGTGTCACCATGAAATGGTCCCTGCTGATTTGGGCAATGGTAAAAGAGAAGTCACAGCCAAGTATTCCAGGGCAGGGGTTGGCAAACTTTCTCTGAGAATGGCCAGCGTGTAAGTATTTTAAGCATCTGGGGCCACACATGGTTTCAGTTACATATTCTTTGTTAATTTTTACAGCCCTTTGTAAAATAAAAAATGCATTAAGCTCAAAGACCATACAAAAACAGATGTGGGTCTAATGTGACCACTGGGCCCTAGTTTGCCGACTGCTTTTCTAGATGACCATCTTTTGTGTCTATAAAACAACATGGGTAAACACAAAAATGAATGAGTATTATCTCTTCTCTACATTTAACGCAAACTTTTGGCTCCACCAGTGCTGTACTTTGAGCTGACAGACCTCTTGTCCACAGGTAGCTTCTGTTCCCAAGATGACCCTATCTTACTAGTTTCCAGACTAGTTCCTTGGGAACTTCTCACAAGTAGAAGGTCATCAGGAAGGAATCCAGATAAGAACCAAACCACTCTAACCCCCAGCATCCAGAGGGCTGCTCTACATAGTCACGACAGTGGATTTCCATTCCACACAACATAACTTCTTTCTTTCCTTCTGTTCTTCCTTCCTACCGTCCTTCCTCTTTCTCGTCCCTCCATCATTCCTTCTTTTTTTCCATCAATTTCTTGAATCAAGAATTTTAAAAGGAAATTTTCTTGAATCACAAGAGAGATGAAGGAGCGAGTCCCTGAGACATTAATGACTAGAGAAAAAGCAAAACGTAGGTCAAGGAGGTGGGCTTTGGAATCAGGCCCTCCTGGCTTCTGATTTGAACCGCGTCCCTTCTGCAACTGTAACAAGTGACTTACTTTCCCCTAGGCTCAGCTTCATCTCCCCTTGGGGATTACTGTTCTTCCCTCACAACAATCAATTAAACATTCAACGCTCATTACACAATCAATGCTCATTCGAGTGTTTGGCATACACTGGGTGCCTCTGAATCCTTTTGGTGGCCTGTATGGCCCAGACAAGATCCCCCCCCCAACTCACAACTACAGCACATGTGTGTTTTATGTGTAGGCTAAGCTGTGAACACAAGAGGTGAGGCAAAGTGATGTGAAATCCCGCAAAACCTCACCATCGACACACATTTTCTCGCAACTCCCACAGATCCCCTATTCTCATGATTAGAAAAACTTGTCCTTATCTGTTGGCTGTTGGAGGGGCAGGAGGACAGGACACGACACTTTGAAGCTCGTCTCTCCTGTCCTGTGATAAACCTACAAAAGATCCCCAGATTAAGGCATTTGACCTTCAAAGTCTGCAGGCAAGTGTGAATCACCTAATGATGTTAGGCACATTCATCTGTGACAGCCACTCTCTGCACAGAGTTTTGCCATTTGCATGACTCAATGGGCCTCGTGTGTTCTCCTCTTCTGATAAAGATGATAAAGTTTCTCATTTTCTGGCTTTAAATATTTGTCTGAAAAATGGGAAGGATACACAGGACTCACCAGTCTTCACTGAATTTGAACATCTGCCTGGATGCTTGGAGAAAGCAGCCTGTCTGGTACACTATGTTAATCACACAGAAATACAAAACAAGAGGGACAGGAGAGTAACAGACGCTTAAAACATAGAGCTGGCAGCGGGAGAGAGGGGAGGAGACCTGAGGATCAACGGAAGCTTCAGATTTTTAATTCGGAGAATATTTCAGTTTAGTAACAATCATGCTTAGTGGCAGAGGGATGTTGCCATATGTTACCTGGGAAGTTCACAGGGTAAGTCTTCTTTCTCGGGCCCTTAGAGCCCAAAGGATGTTTGGTCACTAGATTTGGATAATGAAAGGATTCTCTGCCTTCTGATTTCACTTTCATCCACACTGCTTCTGAGAGGTGGTAAATGAGCCAGCGTTCCTAAATAAAAAACTGTTCTCTGGCAACTAGTGTGGTGTCATTTCTTACAGCATTCCAATGACTGACAGAGGAACCACTTGACTGAAAGAAACAATATGACTTCTGCAATTACCTATTCCATTCTTAGTGGGGCAGCGAAGAGATGACCTGGGGCAGAAAGCCCAGAAGCAGAGATTGAGCCCACAGAGAATGGACTTTTGGCGAATAGTCAGGGTCAATCCCAAGTGACTCTTATTTCTTTTTGTCTTACATTTACAGATGACCCCAATTCACTACAACATATTTGATATCCCAGAAATATGGATCATGTCCATTTTCACATACCTACAAATATAGGAAAGAGGATCAATATTTATATGACTTAACAATGGTGAGAGCTGAATCTAAGGTGTTTTCAGTTTGAGCTCAAGGTAACTAGAATTCTACGAATTCCCTCAACACTGTGAATGATTGACATTTAGCTGCACAGTGAATGGGCAGCATGATGGTTGGAGCTGTTCCTCCAACATGACTCCTTTTCAGCCCTCCAACTGGAATTTTATGAGGATAATGAGAGATAATTTATGTCAAGAGCTTAGCCCAGGTCTGCACTCAATGAGGTACTTAAAAACTAGTCATTATTGGGCACCTGGGTGGCTCAGTCAGTTAAGCATCTGTCTTTGGCTCAGGTCATGATCCCAGGGTCCTGGGATAGAGTCCCTCATCGGACTCCCTGCTCAGCGGGGAGTCTGCTTCTCCCTCTCCCTCTGCCCTTCCCCCTGCTTATGCTCTCTCTCTATCTCTCTCTGGCAAAAATAAACAACTAAAATCTTTTTTAAATTAGTCATTATTACTTTATTTTTCTCAAATTCTTTCACTGCCACAAGTTTTCAGTTACCATAATAGCTACCAAACAAAACCAGCATCCATATGAAGAGCCAAGATGACTACCCCCAAAATAATCTAGAATGTCATGAGAAGTGAGTTTGTCAAGATTAAACACATTTTTATTTAAGATGTTTCTCTTAATGTTAGTATTTTGGTGCCATTTAGGTATGAGCATAACTGTTACATAAAAAATAAAATAAAATTGCAGAATGCCAAAGTTTCATAACTTTATAAATGTACATCTCATGGGATGAATATTCTGATACATTTCAGTGGAAAGGTATGGGTAGCATTTGCTGCTTCAAGACACCAATTGTTTTAGACAAGGAAGAACTACTGGAATCAGACAAGTCACCAGCAGCCATAGGGAGTTTAGCAACTTCTTGCTGACCACTGCAACATTTCTGTGCTTCTTATTTTCCATTAAAGTGTTTTCTAAGTATATTTTCCTATCCATTTCTTTGTGTTTAATTTTTAATTTGGGCCATTAAACCCCTGGGACAGAGGGTGAATCTTAAATACTGCCTTTTAAACACCCTGTCCCATCTTTTCATGGTTAATTTCTCATTGCTGCCTGGGGCTCATTTGTGCTTTTATCTAGAATTAGCCCATTACAATGGCATTGACTTTGGTGGTCCTAATAACAAGCATATATTATTCTGGTGTAGCTGTCCCGTTATAGAATTCTGACAGACAGTTGAACTTTTTAGCGCTTCTTTAGTGCTTCCTACAAAATGGGCTGTGTTTGCCTTTGTAGCCCTCATGTACAGCCTCTCAGCAATATGTCAGTTCTGCCTCTCTTGACATTCCTGACCTGTACTGGATCATGATGAATTGATGACCAACACATTTACTTTGACAATTGGAGTGAAATAGAGTTAAGAAACCCAAATCCACGTGCATGGCTGAGCTGAAACTAACAAATTTTAATTTGTCTTGTTTATCTGCTTGTCACCTTGAGTTCTAGGTACTATTTCTTTTTTTTTTCTTTTTAAGATTTTATTTATTTATTTGACAGAGAGAGAGAGAGAGAGATCACAAGTAGGCAGAGAGGCAGGCAAATAGAGGAGGAAGCAGGCTCCTGGCTGAGCAGGCAGCCCGATGCAGGGCTTGATCCCAGGACCCTGAGATCATGACCTGAGCCAAAGGCAGAGGCTTTAACCCACTGAGCCACCCAGGCGCCCTTAGGTACTATTTCTGAAGGAAGGCCTTTCTTATAAGAAATTTAAAAAATAAAGTCTACAAGCCATTGAAATGTCTTCTATTTAGCCTAAATCTAACCCAATTGAAATGAGCTCTTTCGTCTACTCCAAGTTAGAACAGAAAACCAAACTTACATTAATATTACTTGTTTAGAACTATAATAATATTTCACATGTACAAAAAAACAAAAACAAAAACACCCTTTCTTATCTAAATAAATGGGAACCAGCTTTCAACTGACATTTTTTCCCTTTACTTCTTATCACTCTGATGAACAGCTGCAATCCTTCTACCAACAAGACTTACTGGATCTGGCTACAAAACACACTGCATCATTAGTACACTTCTCTTTGTATCTTGTGTTACCATCTCAGTGTAAACCCTATTGTCCTTTACCTAGAACATTGCAATAATCTCTAATATTTCTCCCTGCTTCCTCTCTTGCCCCTAAGATTAACTGTCTATATAGCAGCCAACCTGATATCCTAAAAATATAATTCATACTATTATCTTCCCCTGCTTAAAATACTCCAGTGGGTCCCATTATGATTTGAATAGAATTCAACATTAATATGTGAACTACAAGGGTCTCGGTGATTTGGCCTCTGCCTACATCTTTAATGTCTTCTCTAACACTTTCTTGCTTTCCATGCTTCAGCCACTCTGACCTTCCCATTGTCATCGAGTCCACTTGCTCACCTCAGACCTTGAGTCAAAATGAGAAATAGACAAGCCTGCTTAACTGATGCTCTAACTGAAACCCATTGTTCTTCCTTCTTCCCTCCTTCCTCCTTCCCTCCCTTTACCTCCCTCACTACCTCTCTCCCTCCCTCCCTCCCTCCCTTATTCCCTCCCCTCCTCCCTCCCTCCTTCCTTCCTTCCTTCCTTGTTTTATTTATTGGGGATGCCTGGGTGGCTCAGTTGTTTAAGTGTCTGCCTTCCGCTCAGGTCATGATCCCAGGGTCCTGGGATCGAGCCCCAGATCGGGCTCCTTGCTCAGTGGCAAGCCTGCTTCTCCCTCTCCCTCTGCCTGCTACACCTCCTGTGTGTGCACTTTCTCTCTCTCTCCCTCTCTGTCAAATAAATAAATTTTAAAAATTTTATTTATTTGACACAGAGAGCAAGAGAGCACAAGCAGGGGCAGCAGTAGAGGGAGAGGGAGAAGCAGATTCCCCGCTGAGCAGGGAGTTTGATGCTGGACTCGATCCCAGGAAGCCAGGATCATGAGCTGAGCTGAAGGCAGATACTTCACCATCTGAGCCCCCCAGGAGCCCCCCATTGTTCTTATTTCTTATTGTACTTCCTTGAGGCATAGACGAAGATGTTTTGCAATGACAAGAACGCTCGAACCACCAGGCCAGAAAAGCCCTGATAGCAATGGAATGCCTAGGTGACCACATCCCACATGTCCCCTTCCCTGCCCATGATCATGGGCTGAACACATGCGGACCCCCACCCATGATCATGTGCTCCCTGCCTGCTCTCTTGCACATCCCTCCCCCAACCTCTCCCTATAACACTGCAGGTGTCCATCTTGCTGGTAGAGAGGTTGGTTGTTAAGACTTGAGCCTGTCACCTCCCCAAGCTGGAACAAATTTCTCCCTTTCTCTTTTCCAAACCCTCCTCTCTTGAGTTACTAGCTGTTCTTGCCATGAATTTTTCTGAGTTTGTTGGGCAACAATGTTGGCAAAGCCAGCCAGGAGCTGTGCTTCTGATTTGTCCAGCCCCCCTCGGGATTCACGACTCAGAGCAGTGAGCCCTGACATTGCCGGGGCTCACCTGCTGCTTCCTGAGTTAGCAGTTCAGTGACAGATTGATCAGGAACACCGTCATTTGGCAACTCTACAACTATTCCCATTTCATAGTCATATACTACAAAAACGTTCTCCACTTATCTCTTCACGTGGCTCTTCATCGTTCATATCTCACATGGAGATATCTTCACCTAAATACTCCACCTAAAGTAGTACCCTTCACTCCAGTCATTCTCCATCATATAAGTCTGTGTGATGAACTGAATTATTGGCCTCAAATATTCATCTTCCCTGCACCTTTTCATTTCCAAAGCTTCATCTTCAAGCAGTATTTATCTCTGCTCCTTGACTTTGGCTTGTTCATATGGTTTCTTTGGCCAATAGTATATGGGTATAAGAGCTTGCCCTTTCCAAATATGAAACCTAAAGTACCTCCCTTGTTTTTACTTGCTTTCTTGTACCTCTGGGATTGAAAGACAGAGCTATGCCAGTCCCTACAGCCTGAAGCCAAGCCATCTATCTGAACACACTTTGAATTACCTGAACCCCAGACCACTCCCGGATAAAAATAAATTCTCTGCAATCAACTCTGTTTTGGGTTGATTTGTTGCACATTTTTATTGTTGCAACAGGTTAGTAGGAAGTACTAGAATATAAATTTCAGAGCAGCAGGAATCTTATCCAACTTATTTTCCCTGAACTCATAATAGAATAAATAGTGCTTGGCACAAGAGTCATGTACTAGATGTTCAATAAATCTTTGCAGCAGTAAGCAATGAATTGTTGAAACAGTTTTACTGAAGGGCCTAAAATAAGGGGAAACTGGGAAAAAAATCATATGGCCATGGTAAAGAGAATAATTAGAATATAGAACTCTGAAAGAAAGGTTAAAATCTATTGATCCCAATTTTCCTATTAACAGATAGGCTTAAAATATCAAATATATGAGGTTACACAGAAGCAAAAGGCACAACATTAATAGAATGCAGAGATGATTTCCAAGTATTGTTAACGTGATATGATAAAAACCCTCAAACCCGAACTTGAGCAAAACTGAATTCTCGGGGAGTAACTGTCTACATCTAAACGCTCCTGGTGTCACCACATCTCCCAAATGATATATTCACTGAGTGTTTTGTGTAAGAATATACATCAGTTTCCAATTCAAACTGCCCTAAAGAACAAAGAAAATGGAAATTTTCATATTTTAAAAATATCTACAAGAAGATTAAATTTCAGGCAGAGTATGATTTAGCATTTCAAGAATTACAATGAGGACCTATTTCATTTTTTCCTGTCTAGACTTCCCCTTCCGTATTTAGCGCCATCCTAAGACTGACTTCTTTCATTGCCATCAGGGGAATGCCAACAGCTCCCAAGACTACCTGACTCATGTTTCTTGGTCCATGTCAAACTTTTTCTCTTTTTCTCCAAACTTTGAACATTAAGTCCCGGCTTCTGCTCTGAGTTAACCATCTTAGCCATATGGCCACCCCCAAAAAGATCACCATGGCCAAAGGAATGCTATGTACTAATTGGCTTATTTGGGGTAGTATTATTATCATGCCTAGAGACAGAGGTAATTTAATTTCACTGAAAACATAGAGCCTTTAGTGTGTGGTTGTGGGGGGACAGTCACCCAAGGTCCTGCCATCTTCCTCCTTTCTGATTATATCTACTCCTCTGTAAGCCTGACCTGCTGACCCACCTTACCTGGAACTCTACTCAGCCAGCTTCAGTTCCCATCCCATCAGCTCCAGAATGCACCCTGTCTATGTGTGCTTATGTGACTTTGATATCTAAATTGCCTTTTGCCTTTAGATAGAAGCTTTAGCCAGCAGAGTAAAGACCCCTCCAAAGATGTTCATGCCCTAATCTCTAGAACCTGTGAACTGTTAAATTATCAGCTGACCTTGAAATATGGAGATTATCCTGGATTATCCAAGTGGGACCAATGAAATCACAAGTCCATAAAAGTAGAAGAGGGAGGCAGAAATGTTAGAGAGACATTTGAAGATGCTGTGCTGCTGGTTTTAGAGGTCAAGGAATGGGGTGGCATCCAGGTGCCAGGAAAAGTAAACAGGTGGATTCTCCCCTAGAAACTCCAGAAGGAATAAGCCCTGCTGACACCTTGACTTTAGCCCACTGAGACTCATTTTGAACTTCTTGCCTCTGGAATTATAAGATAATAAATTTGAGTTGCTTTATGGTGATTGTGGTAATTTATTACAGAAGGAATAGGAAACTAAAACAGAAACAAATAGACTCTAATGTATTTTTCCTTTTGCCCTTGTAAGAAAACAGGCTTTAGAGGGAAGATGACTGCAACTAGAAGTAGAAGGTAACCAGCAAAAACAAAGATTCATTGGATCTTTGCTTCTGAACCTCTCCTAAAATCTTGCCAGGAAGTTAGCACAATCATCTCATCTGGTCAGACACTGGACTTCTGAATCTATTCCTCTGCTGCTGCTGCTGTTGCTTCTTGCTTCAAGGTTGCATTTGTGCCAATATTTGGCCCTTTCCTACCTAATCTGAGCTCTTGCCAGACATATTGGTTGCAAATCATGGCCTTGCCTCTTGTGAGCTGAGTGTCTTTAGGTAAGTCACTTAACCATTCTTCTCTCAGTTTCTTCATCTTCAAAAGGGGGCTAATAATAGCGTTGATCTCAAGGAGGGTGTATTAGTTTGCTTGGGCTGCTATAACAGAGCACCATAGGCTAAATGGTTTAAACAAATGAAATTTATTTTCTCCCAGTTCTGGAAGCTAGAAGTTCAAGATCAAGTTGTCAGGAGGATTTTCTTCTAAGGCCTCTTTGGCTTGTAAGGTGGCTGTCTTCTCTGTATCTTCTTATGGTCTTTCGTGTGTGTGTGTGTGTGTGTGTGTGTGTGTGTGTGTGTGTGTGTGTGTGTGTGTTTGTGTGTGTGTGTGTGTATTCCTGGTGACTGTGTGCCCCAGTTTTTTCATATAAGAATATCAGTCATAATGGTCTATCCTAAAGAAATCATTTTAAATTAATCACATCTTTACAGACCTTATCTCTGAATATAGTCACTTTCTAAGGTACTGGTGGTGAGGACTTCAACCAATAAATTTTAAAAGGACACTATCAGCCCATAATAGATGGACTAGCCTTTACATTATTATCTTTCTTTTGTTTTTGTTAAGCAACACGGTTATCCACTACAGTCTTTTTTTTTTAAGATTGTATTTATTTATTTGAGAGAGAGAGAACCAGAGCATGGAGTAGAGGGAGAAGCAGGCTCCCCGCTGAGCAGGGAACACAATGTGGGGCTCCATGCTTAACAGACTGGACCACCCAGGTCCCCCCATTACAGTCTTTGAGAGGTAAACACTTCAAGTGTAAAAGCTAGAACCTTTTAAAAACTGGTGGGTTGGGGGGTGCCTGGGTGGCTCAGTGGGTTAAGGCCTCTGCCTTCAGCTCAGGTCATGATCTCAGGGTCCTAGGATTGAGCACCGCCTTGGGCTCCCTGCTCAGCAGGGAGCCTGCTTCCCCCTCTCCCTCTGCCTGCCTATCTGCCTATTTGTGATCTCTCTCTCTGTCAAATAAATAAATAATCTTAAAAAAAAAAAACTGGGGCGTTGGGGAAACGACCAAGCTCAATGGTCAATAGGCGGGGACATAACACACCTGTTTCTGGGATCCAATTTCTCTGTCTCAGAAACACATGTTTTTTTAGCTGTCTTATACAAAACACATGTGTTTTCTGCAAGACCAACTCATTTACAGCAGAGAGAGAGAAATACCCTTCAGAAGCAGATATGTGAAACGTAGCTCATGGTTCACTGAAGATGCAGCTGCCAGCTCCAGAAGCCACTCCCAGGTCCGAGAGATTTCCTAGACCTCAAGGTAGCCAAGCTGAAAATCTAACTACTAGGTTTTTGGTAAAGACGGATAAAACAGGTGTACACCGATGTCTCAGAATGTGATTCCAGTTGACATTTAGGGAATTTAATGAAAAAAAAACCTATTAATGATGATAACACTAATAACGCCACACTACCACTTGCAGTAGTCTTAAATCTTGACACTGTGTGTAGTGACTGATGTACATTATTTAATTCATTCATCCCGTACATATTTATTTAAAGCTTATCATGTGCCAGACTCTATTCTGGTTCGTGGAGGTACTGCAGTAAATAAGACAAATGAAATTCATTCCAGGGTGCCTGGGTGGCTCAGTGGGTTAAAGCCTCTGCCTTCAGCTCAGGTCATGATCTCAGGGTCCTGGGATTGAGCCCACATCTAGCTCTCTGCTCAGTGGGGAGCCTGATTCCTCCTCTCTCTCTGTCTGCCTCTCAGCCTACTTGTGATCTCTCTCTGTTAAATAAATAAAATCTTAAAAAAAAAATTCATTCCATCAGGGAGTTTATGTATTAGTGGGTAATGAAGGACATTAAATATAAATATACATATTTATATTATATACATATTTAAATTTTATGTCTTTCACATTTATTCACATAAAACATTTGAGTTATAAATATATTTAGTGTGTCAGCTGATGTGAAGTCAGGCAGAGAAAGTAAGTTGAGGGATGCTGTAATCCTATAGAGGGTGGAGGAAGGAGGCTCACTGAGAAGACTATCTGAGGCAAGGACCTAAATAAGGTAAGAACACGAGCCATGAGGATGCCTTGGAGAACATTCCAGGGAGAACGGACAACATTTCAAAGGATGTGAGGTGGTTATGTGTCTACTGTGCTCTGCAATTGGTACATGTGTAGTATCTGAAAGGAAGTGAGAGAAGGGGAAACTCATCATAGGTTACATCACAGGTAATGGGAACACACCAATTAGGAAAGGCATTATCAAGGTAAGGTATTATCAAGGTATTATCAAGGTCCTTACAAGGTAAAGACTTCTTATTTTATGGAGATGGAGAAACAAAGGATTCTGAATAGGAAAGTGATATGGCCTGACTTGTATTATAAAAAATATCACCCTGGTGCTCTACTGAAATTCTAGAGGGGCCGACAGGGTGTTTGAATCCAACCTGCCTCATAACAAAGCTGGTAGCTTCCACATAGTTCCATTTTTACAATTTACATTGCTTTTACAATGTTCTCTGTGCTGTGGAAACATTGAGGATGAGTAAGTCTTCTTTTGCAGGTACTGAAGATGTCAACCTCCTTACTCAGGTCTGCCTTTTAGTCATCCCACCAAAAAAACTTTTTGAGCTCAATCCATAGGAGTTCAGACTGACTGACTTTCATGCTGTGACTGAGCCATTTCTTCATTCATTTTTAAAATAACTTCGACAACTGTTTGATGAGAATAAAGAAGGACAGCCAAGCACGCACCACCAAGATCTGAGGATTGTTTTTGAGAGCTACATAATGTCATGCTATCTGTACTTGGATACATTTTGTTTACATACTTGACAATGGCCAAAAGCAAGGACTGTATGATAAAATTGCACAGTGGAATTCTATTGTCATTGACCACTTCCTACTAGTTACTGTGGCAATTTCCTCCTTCTCTTCCTCAGTTCTAATCATTATGATGACACAGGGTTTACTTTCCTATAAACTCTCTTTAGGCAATCTTATTCCATACAAAGGTATTAAATATCACAAAGGCCCAGTAATGCCTAAATCTAAGTCTCCGACTCCTACGTCTGGCTCAGATCACTGCTCTGAACTTTGTTTTGTAGCCATCTAATTACTTGACATTTTGTCATGCATGTTTAAGAGGCGTCTCAAACACAGCACATCCAAAGGAGACTCTTGATTTCCAAATCTCTTCTTCAACTGTGGATTCCATTTATCTCTTTGGCCCAGTTCCTCTTCTTCCCTCACACCTAATGTCTAATGCTTGCCAAGTCCTTTCACATCCACCTTCAACTTACATCCTGAGACTGGTGTTTCCTACTGTCTCCATCATAGCCATTTTCACTCACAACACTGTCAGCCACCATGTTGACTATTGCAGTCAACCTCCTCCTGCTTTTTTGTCTTCCATCCTTACTTAATATAGTTATTTTCCATTCATCAACTACCGTAATATGTTAAAAAACAAAGGCAACAACCAAAAAAAAAAAAAAAAAGACAAAACCCTGTGTGGGTGAAAACACAAAACACCTGGAACTCAGGCATTGCTCAGGAGAATTCAAAATGGTGATGCTCCTCCTCCACTTGTACATACAGTTGTCGTACACACTAGTAATCCTACTTCTTTGTATTTACCCAAGTGCAATGAAAGCATATTCACACGGGTCATGGTCTCAGTGTGCTGGGATCGAGGCCCGCATTGGGCTGTCTGCTCGGCAGGGAGCCTGCTTCCTCCTCTCTCTCTGCCTGCCTCTCTGCCTACTTGTGATCTCTCTCTCTGTCAAATAAATAAATAAAATCTTTGGGCGCCTGGGTGGCTCAGTGGGTTAAAGCCTCTGCTTTCGGCTCAGGTCATGATCTCAGCGTCCTGGGATCGAGGCCCGCATCGGGCTCTCTGCTCAGCAGGGAGCCTGCTTCCTCCTCTCCCTGTCTCTCTGCCTGCCTCTCTGCCCACTTGTAATTTCNTTTAAAAAAAAAAAAAAAAAATTTTAAAAAAAAAAAAAAAAAAAAAAAAAAAAAGAAAGCATATTCACAGAAAAACCTGTATGAGGATCTTTACAGCAGATTACTTGGTAAATGGAGGAAAAACTCGAGAAAAACTGGGAAACGGGTAAATTGTGATACATGTACAATTCAGTAATAAATTACTGACGCACTCAACAACGTGGATGAATCTCAAATGCATTACGCTAGGTGAAAGACATCAGACTCGAAAGTTACATACTATGTATCTGCAATGGACATTCTGAAAAGGCCAAACAATGGTGACAATACAAAGATTTAGTGGGGATGGAGGTTACTACAAAGGGAAATAGTCCATTCCTTCGGGTGGTGAAATTATTGCATATCTTGATTATAGTGATAATGACACAATCACCTGTGTGTGCCAAAATAAGCAGAACTATACACTTTTCAAGAGGGTAAATTTGTGGGTAGACTATACCTTAACAATCACAGTGGGAAAAAATGTTACATTTAATTCCCTGTTTATTTTTTTTAATTCCCTGTTTAAAACACCACAGGGAATTTCCATTAGAATCAGTCTAAAATCCAAACTCCTTATGTACATCACCTGCTCAAACCTACACTCAGACATCATCTTGTTGTTCTGAGAAGATATGAAGTTAGTTCTTATTTCAGGACATTTACATTTTGTACCCTGTAATGGGAAAGTCTTTCCCTAGATCTTTCTATGGCTTGCAATTTACTGAATGTCACTTTTCTATTCAAATGTCCACCCTGGCTTCTCCAGCTAAACAATATTGTCTGGCTTCTTACTCTATTTTCCTCTGTAGTACCTAACACAATTTAGTGTTTTTCCTAATTAAGATCTTTACTGGACTAAAATATAAGTCCCATTAGAGAAGGGACTTAGTCTGACTTGACTGACCACTGCTATTCCCCCAGCTCTGAGAGGTAAAGAAGTAACACATACTGTTTATAGATGTTGTTGAATATATAATGAATAAGTTGATGACTATTTGGAGAGCCTGTAATCACACCAGAATATTTTCTAGATACCTATAAAATAACTACTAAATTGATAAACACTGTCTTTTCTATTTCCCATGGTGCTGGCATAGAATTGAAGCATACATGAAACCCTATTTTTCACACACAAGCTGACTGGTTATTTAGGAATATTCAGAGAGCTACCTGGAAAGTCTGTTGACTGAGTTCTCCATACTTTAATGTTGGTTCTGTGTCTACCTTCCTGAGGGAATTCTAGGAACACAAGAAAAAAGTAAAACCAATTTACCTCACAGGAATGTACAGATGCATAATAAATTAGATGTTTTTTTCTTTGCAAAAACGAAACACTGTTTCAGTTGTTTCTGTTCAGTCTGATTTCACTGATTCTATAATTAGTTTTCTCAGATTCAGTGATTGTGGTATAATGAGGCTATGGCTAATACTGATTGTCATGTGCACATAGCCATGCAGTTAAAAAGTTTAAGCATTCCTGAGATGTATACGAATGTTATTTAGCTGTATATTTACAGCTAATGCATACAGAGCAATTCTTACTCAACATTGCATTCACAACCTTGATGAGATTCAGAGTCCCGCTGCCCCCACCTTTTTTTTAAAGCTCTAGATTTCACCAATTCTAAACAAATCAAGAAAGTCAACCTGGAAAACACACATATAATTATATTAAAATTGGTAAGGAAAAGAATAAAATAGTCTGCGACTGGTAATTCATATTGTTGGTGGGTAAATGATGCTACTAAGTGGGCAAGGATGCTGAAGGTAAACTCTTCCTTTTTGCTCTAGACAATTAAATTACTTAGAAAGTGCTTTATTCATCAAATGAACAGAAACAAACCTGAGCTGATGTGAATTATCTGAAGGTCTGAGTTCACAGTGCAATGCCGTAATTAGATTTTATTGAGGATGAAGCCAATAATTGCACACCGGTACACTACCCCTTCCATCCAATCTGGGTGGAGGTAAAAGGGTCAGTTAACTTGTGAGAGAACCCCTAGGACATTAGAGAATAAAAATAATTCTATGAATAGTTGTGTAAGACTGTTATTTCCAAACTCAATGCTTAGCTAATATCCAATTAACTGGCAGGACTTTAGATCTCCAAGTATCCCCTCTGGATCAAGGAGAGAAAAAAGGAGAAATACTGACTTCATTTCTTTCTAATATTTATTCATTGCTGTAGCCAAGAATGTATTCATTTTTAAATAGGGTTATAGTCTGCTTGATTAGTCTCTACATGATGCCAAACATATGAATAAAACCTGAAAATTATTTCCAAAATATTCTTTATTTTCTGTGACCACTTGCAGATGAACAAACCATTACTTGATAATTGAGGGCTATTTGAGCTTCTGGGTGTTATCCAATCTGGCTCTTTTCCCACTGGGGGTGGGGGGGGTGCACTAAGTTTTAACTTACTTTACCATCAGCCCTCATCTGTACTTCTACCATCTTGGTTAGTGGTACCATAAACAACTGTACTTTACAGACAGCTCAAACTCTCTCCAAACTCAAAAAGTTTATTTCTTCTATTCTTGGGCTTGTTTTAAAATCCCTGTGAGGAAGGTTTCTCCCCGCCACCCCCCATTAACTGATCTCTGTTAGACGCTGGGCACGACAGCACTACAGAAATCACTATAGAGAGGCAATATCTCATTTAATATTGACAATGCAGAATGGAAATTATTTAGAAATAGGGAAAGTGAGCATCACAGAGTTGTGTTTTCAGGGTACTAAAGCCAAAGAAAAATAGAGGAGGGACGCAAGTGCACTTCTGTCCACATGCTTCCATACACCAACTCTCAAGTCAGTGAACGAAATAATTAAACAGCATTTAAGGAGCTCCATGCTCTGGTTTAAGTAAAAATATTCAGGAACTGGATCTTTAGCTTTATTCAATTCTGCCTAATTCCATTCTTATTCATGTGCTCACCCACAGTTAATAAAAACTACTTAAGAAGCTTTCAAACCATTCTGAAGCCTATCACAGTGGCTGCTAATAAAGTTGCAAAAAATGGGAAGGCATTGTTTTAAATGCATTTACTCAGTTGTTTGAATCTTTACCTTTCTTTGTCAGGCACACTGCTGGATTAGAACACAGGTGTTGAATTTCATTCACTTTGTATTAGCCTCAAAGTTCAACCACCTAGTTTTATCCCAATTAGTTTCAGGAAGTTGGTTGGCATTCTAGCTCTGAAAATTCTAACTTGGATAAAAGCCAAAAACTTTCTCAAGAACTAAGGGAAAAATTATATCAGGGGCATTTAATGTAAGGTAAAAGAAAATGCCGTCATCTTTACTATACTGGATTTTGTCCTCATACTCCTCAAATATTGTAAAACCTTGACACTGCACAAAAATATATGGCATAATGTAAACATCTCATTTTTCAGATAGGAAACAGGATTGGGGTTCATGAATAGGCCGTAGGACCATTATTGCTCTCATTTCACACAGTTCACGTGGCTAGCAAGCGAAGAACTCAAAAACTAGTATATATGGCAGTATTCTGCATTCACGTGTTTCTGGAAGTGTCCTATCTTATGAAATTTTAAGTCAAAAATTAAAAAGAATCATTTTAATAAGGGTTCAATTGAGAAAAACAAACAACTATAGATGAAAACTGCCTCTTCTCACTACTCATCTTTACCCACAACCAGCTGCCCATGATTGTTTTTATGTGGGGCAATTCAAATCTTCATTCCTCAAGGATCTCACCCATTGAAATTTTGTCTCTGCTAGGTCACTATGATCCTCAATTAACATTTACCACTCTACTCTTTCACAGAGCTCAAAGACATGGAAACACCTAGGAACAAAATGTAAAAGTTTTGCAAATGGTCCTTGAGGCAAAATACGTGAAAGGAACTTCTCTTATTTCAACCGCTAGGTAGATGGAAAAGATAAGAGGCACTGGTTCAAAGCATATACCACGATTTAGAGGGTCAGCTTTCTTTCCCTCCTAAGTGTTATTATCTAGTCAGTTTTACAGCTGAGCCCTTAGTAACTTTTCCACGTCTCCTTGTTATGATTACCTTATCACGGTTTACCAGAACCTCAGTAGAGCATCCTGATCAGTAACACACACTTAAACACCTTAAGTCATGTCATTAGCCTCAGTAGAAAAACACCTTGAAATTCAGCCTGATCCAGTTGAAGATCCTCTTCTTTCCCTGGACTGCACTCTAAACAGCCAATCCTATAGATCATTTCATAAATGGACTGAAGAAACACTTTCAAATATGGTGTCTCTTGATCTAGGATCTAAAGACACCCTCCAGGTATTGTGCCTCTTTCTTATTAAAAGAACAAAAGGTGTAGATGGGATTTCAGGTTGCAGGGAATACATAGCTATACCCTAGATTCAGTGAACCTCTAAAAATCTCAGTGAGATCAAAGAACCCTGAATATTTTTAGGATTTTATCTCTTACTCTGTGACACACATGTATCTTACCATATTATTCCTGTTGAATAGATCTGATGGGCATTATATCATCCATTTGCAGACCAATCTGATGCCATGTGGGATGGCAAAATGAGTAAGATTCTTGCATGCTAGATTTTGACAGAAAGCCAGATAAGCCTGAACCAAGACAGTGAAATAAACCATTATCCCTATCAAGGGGAAGAAAACTATACCTGACTGACTTTGCTAATTGGTATAAAGCAAAAAGGCATTTGCCAGATCAATAGCTGCAAACCAGAGGCTAGAGTCTCTGCTGATTTACCCTAATAGACAGACAATATTTGGAATAGCAGCTGAAGTTGAAGTCACTACCTGATGAAGTCTATGAGAATCCAATCTAATTCTCTAAGACAGGTCGGCTGCAGAGGCCAAAGAGGTAAGCAAAATGTTGTAGGTATCACTACTCCGTATTTTGTATCTTTCATACTGCCAATAATGTCTGTAATTTCTCCAGGAATGCAATATATTGCTTTTGGCTTACTATTTTGTGATCATATGTGTACATGTTTTCCAGGTGGTGAGGGCAGTTGTAGGGTTTCCAATTTGTCATTTCTACCAACCTAGGTCTCACTCCATAAGTCAGGAAGTGAAAGCAAGGATTCATATAACAATCAAGTATGTATGCTCCTACTATGTGTTCAGAAACTGAGGAATGACCACAGTGTGGGTTCCTAAACCCATTTGGCCCTCTAGGAAATGTACTAAAGAAAAAATTTTATTATCCACCTTGATAGTACCCTTCTGGGTGAACCACAGTGGAAGTTTAATTCCTAAGGGATGAAGAGAGTCTCAAAACCCATATTCCTCAGATTTGTGAGCATTTCCCTTTCCCTTGGAAATAGCTCTAGGTCCCTTTGATAAAGGATGGGTGAAGTATTTGGGATACTGAGTCTTGGACTCCCTTTCATTCAAAGGATTCCAAATTTGTGAAATCGCTTATGTCTGAGAATGAGGTGAGGAAGTAGGTGGTAACTTATATTATTTTCAAAACCTTGCTTCCACAAGGGGAATAGAACACTTGAGTTAGTTTAAACAGCACAATTTTCTTCTATAGGCAAGTTACATGGGAAGCCAAATAATGAAAATATTGGTTGGAGAGGATTGCGACAAGAAAGGCGCACCTGTAGAGTTTAATATGATTAGAGAAAAAGCCAGGTCCTTATGTGACAACTCAAATCAAGAGTAAAGTGCAGGATCTGAAGCTGGAAAATTTAACGCTAGCAAAGGATGGTTTGATAATTTTAGAAAAAGGTTTGGCTTAAAAAAATGTCAAGATAGCAGGAGAAGCTGCTACTGCTGACCAAGAGGCAGCAGACAAGTTCCCAAATGCCATAAAGAAAATCATTGAGAAAGGATATCTTCCTGCAACAGGTTTTTAATGCAGTGAAAGTGCCCTATTTGGGGGGGGAAAAAACCCACAGAGGACATTTATTAGGAAGAGATGCAAGCACAGGATTTAAGGCCAGAAAGGATAGGCTAAATCTACTGTTTTGTGCAAAGGCAGTTGGGTTTATATCAGAACTGCCCTTATCTACAAAGCTGCTAAGTATCCAGCCTTGATGGGAAAAGATAGACACAAGCTGCCAGTCTTTTGGTTGTATAACGGGAAGGCAGAGACAAAAAGAAACCTTTCTCTGCATTGCTTCCATTGATGCTTTGTCCCTGGAGACAGAAGTACCCTGCCAGTAAGGACCTGTCTTATAGTTGTTGTTTTTTTTTTTTAATATATATATAGGATGATACCCCTGACCAATCAGAATCCCATTAATTCAACACCAAAGGTGTTGGTCTATTTGCCCCAAAAACAGTATCTGTAATTTAGCATCTAGAAGAGCAGATCACAAGAACGTTTAAGGCTTATTACAGAAGGCATTCTGTGGAAGGGATTGTCAACGTTATGGGAGAGAACACTGGTAGTGAGAACATCATGAAAGTCTGAGAGGATGACACCAACAAAAATGCCAGCACTGTTATACAAAAGCCATGAAAGCCATTAAGCACATACAGTAAATTCCTGCTGGAGAAAACTGTCCAGATGTTGTGCATGACTTTACAGGATTTTTGACAGACACAATCAAGGAGACTATGAAAGAGACTGGGGATATGGGGAAAAACAAAAACAAAAAAAGATGGCAAGGGTTTCACGATATGGATCCTGGAGAAGTTTAAGAGCTAACAGACACCACACTAGAGGAACTGACAAAAGATGACTTGCTGGAGATGAGTGCTTCTGAACCAGTGCCAGGCGATGAAGAAAAAGACACAGACGCAGTGCCCGGGAAATAAACTGACAGTTGACAATAGGGGTAGAAGAGTTCTGATTATTCAAACCACTTTGGACTTCTTTTAACACATGGACTTTTTTCTCTCTCTTTTTTTTAAGATTTTATTTATTTATTTAAGAGAGACAACCCAAAAGAGAGCGAGCACAAGCAGGCAGAGGGAGAGGGAGAAGCAGACTGTCTGCCGAGCAAGGAGACCAATGCGGGGCTCGTTCCCAGGATCTGGGATCATGACCTGAGCCGAAGGCAAAGCTTAACCAACTGAGCCACCCAGGCGCCCCAAGACATGGACCCTTTTATAATACAGGCACTGAAACTAAACAGACAGCGGAAGGAGGATTGGAACTCTACAGAAACATTTTGAGAGCAATGAAGACCAAAAGTCAGGCAGAAACTATGAGGCATTTCCATCAAGTTACACGGAGTGTGCCTGCCTCTCCTGCCTCCTCCTCTCCATCCTCCACCCCTGCAGCCCCGAGATGGCAAGACCCAGCCCTCTTCTTTCCCCTCCTCGGCCTCCTGAATATAGAAGCAACAGGGACGATGACCTTTATGGCGATCCACACCCACTTAATGAATAGTGAATAATCATCACTCTGTATAGTTAATAAACTTAGTTAATAAACGTAGGGTCTTCGTGTGGAAATCTACTCACTTGGACTGCAAGAACCATAGGACCTCACCACCTAAGTAGTCAGTGTGTAGAACATAAAGAGCAGGACTTGGATGGAAGTGGAGAGCCTATCCGTACATAGGCGTAAGATGAGCGACAGTCAATATAAAATTCATAATGTGTTAGTTCTGTTACTGTTATAGAACTTTGCTTTCAAAGAATTACATTACCATACAATATGTCTCTCTCTGTCATAATTGGAGAAAGCTGGGTATCAACCTATCATCACAAATGATTTTTAAAAATGTAACAATATTTCCAGTACTGTATTATAACTTCAATATTGTATGCCATAAAAATTTTGATACATAATGATACATGGCAAAATAATGATACATTCATTAGTGTATAGGCTAGGCTATCATGAAAAACATGTATTGGTTCCATCAGGCTACCATAAAGCAATCATGTTGCTGCTTCTTTGCTATTAATGCATGGATCATTATATAAATAATATAAATAAATATGAATTTCTTTTTCATGTTATCTTTTTATTTTTGTTGTGTATTGTTATTAACATGTAATCGACAGTATTTTGTATCATATAAGTCAATATTGATGTAGGTTTTAACAGATAATTTATTTTGTAAACAGATGATGTAAAGTTATGGTATCAATAAATATAGTGCACTATTGTATTTTCTCTCCCTTATGATTTTCTTAATAGTTTCTCCTCTAGCCTACTTTATTATAAAAACACAGTTTATAATACATACACAAAATATGTGTTAATCAACTTTTATGTTAACTGTAGAACTTCCAGTCAACAATTGGCCATGAGCGCTTAACTACTGGGGAGTGAGCAATCGCACTACTGGGTATTTACCCTAAAGATACAAAGGTAGTGATCCTCAGGGGCACGTGCACCCGAATGTTTATAGCAGCAATGTCCACAATAGCCAAACCATGGAAAGAACCTAGATGTCCATCAACAGATGAATGGATAAAGAAGATGTGGTATATATATACAATGGAATACTGTGCAGCTATCAAAAGAAATGAAATCTTGCCATTTGCAATGATGTGGATGGAACTGGAGGGCATTATGCTGAGTGAAATAAGTCAATCAGAGAAAGACAATTATCATATGATCTCTTTGATATGAGGAACTTGAGAGTCAGGGTGGGGGGCCGTGGGGGGTAGGGAGGGAAAAATAATGAAACAAGATGGGATGGGGAAGGAGACAAACCATAAGAGACTTCTAATCTCATAAAACAAACTGAGGGTTACTGGGGGGTGGGAGGGTAGGGATAGGGTGGATGGGTTATGGACATTGGGGAGGGTTTGTGCTTTGGTGAATGCTGTGAAAGATGTAAGCCTGATGATTCACAGACCTGTACCCCTGGGGCAAAGAATAAAAAAAAAAACAACAACTGGGGAGTGAAACATTACATGTGGATTTTCAACTGTGCAGATGTCAGTGTTCCTAACCCCTGCATTGCTCAAGGGTCAACTGCATATATAAAGTATCCGCCCTAGACTAATACTTCTACAGACAGGGCTTATGTGGGTATTAATGAAAGATTTCTTTATAGTCCCTCATGTCTGGCTAATCTTCCTCTTGATCTCATTTGCTTTTTCAAACGAGTCATAGATGCATTTTTTATTGTTGTTGTTGTTGTTATTATTATTATTTGCTTTTACCTAACATTTTCTAGTCCTGAATTAGGAATATTCAGAAAACTTTTTTTTTTGACAAGTGTATAGGATACATATATTTTTCTGTTCTTTGAAATACTTTTTTTTTTTATTATTTGCCCAAGGGGTACAGGTCTGTGAATCATCAGGCTTACATCTTTCACAGCATTCACCAAAGCACAAACCCTCCCCAATGTCCATAACCCATCCACCCTATCCCTACCCTCCCACCCCCCAGTAATTCAAACTGTTAGACACCGTTATGTCAATTTGCTGCCACAGACAGATCACTGAACTTACATGGTACTTTTATGACTTTAAATAATTATTTCTAATTTAGGGTGGAGTATGGAGGAGACACACCTCACTGTACCTTTCATTACCACCAACAGTCATCATTAGCTAAATCTAAACAAATAGATATCTAATACTGATTGAACACAGTATTGGTGAGAATTATGCATCAAAAATTTTCCTCTCATAGAGTAGGTGATGCCAATCTCAGGATTTCGTAGTCTCAGGATAATTTTTTCTCTTTCTCCAAGTTTATAGAACAAAGTTTGTCAGCCTTAAAAATGGATGAGGGTGGAATGAAATCCGCATCTTCACAGTTGATCTATAATAATGGTGATATGCACTTTGTGCAAACCTATTAAAATGAATAATGGTGCCCTGACACACCATTCAAGTTGTTTTGCTATGGGAAATCATTCACCAAAAATTCATATATATCTGGAATTCAATTAATCATCTCATACAATCGGTTAGTCTCTTGCAATTTTTATTCTAATACCTTTTTTCTTTGAATAAAATGTAGTTGTCACTGGAAAATATCAAACCAGCACTTCTTAACAAATGCATATGGATTTGTAATTAAACCCAATAAAATCTACAATGAAATATAAAAAGTAAAAAACTAAAATCCAATTAAAGTTATGGGAAACAATACTAGGTTACTTTTGGGCAGAGCACAACACATTTTCGTTTTTAGTAAAATGCATTATTAGGGGTTTTAATAATGAAATGTAACATGAGATTTAATGGTGTATTTAGTGAATAGCTGATGGCAAGAAAAGTGTAGGAGCTATTAGAAAATTCCAATGGTGATCTAATACACTTTATTAAAATAGTCAGGCATGCTACATGTTGACTTTAAAATACCTTATAAATCTAAAAAAGGAGAGTATGGCTGGAGAAAAGTTGTGTATATTAATGCTGGTAGTGTACAGCTGAATAAGACGAAGTCAACAGAATTTCAAGGTTTTAAATATTTTTTTTTGCAAATGATCAAATGTTGCTGCCAAGAGAATAAGAGATCAAAAATATTACTTAGTTTGAGAAATCTGACACTGATTGATTTTATTTTCTCTATTCTTTTTCATATGATATAACCCTGACGCTAGTTGAACTCACTAAATCATGCAATTAACTTACAAATAAATGGTACATTGATGTCAAGTGCCATTTACATGAAACTCTGATGGTACTACTAACTGCTTCAGTCTTCCTCTTGATTTCCTTAGAATACACCTGACACAAATTCATACAATCAAAATGAGAAACTTGGGCCCATCATGTCCCAGTGCTATCCTTGCAACAACATTATATCTTTGATGCACTTGTGCACATAATTAGTATTTATCCTATATAAATTATTCTATAAGAAGAATTATGGTAAACAAAAGGTTTTATACTACAAAGAGTATTTTTCATAGAATTAGAACAATCCTAAAATTTGCATGGAACCATCAAGGACCCAAAAGGCAAAGCAATTTCGAGAAAAAAAGAACAAAGTTGAAGGTATTATAATCCCAGATTTCAAGAGGATTTCCAGATATTCTATATCATACATGCAATAAAGCGATAATAATCAAAACAGTATGATACTGGCACAAAAAGAGACACAAAGATCAATGGATCAAAACAGAGAGCACAGAAATCAACCCATGCTTGTATGGCCAACTGATTTATGGCAAAAGAGGCAAGAACACAGAGTGGGGAAGGACAGTCCCTTCAATAAATGGAACCAAAAAACCTAGGCAGCTACATGACACTGGACCACTTTCTTATATCGTACTTAAAAAAAAAAAAAAAACCAACTCAAAATGGATCAATGATCTAAACTTAAGACATAAAACCATAAAACTTCTAGAAAAAAACGTAAACCAGGAATCTCTTTGACATCACCCTTAGCAATACTTTGCTAGATATGTCACCTCAGGCTAATGAAGCAAAAGCAAAAATAAACTATAGGGACTACACCAAAATAAAAAAGCTTTAGCATGGTGAAAGGAACCATCAACAAGATAAAAAGGCAGCCTTCTCAATAGGAGAAAATATCTGCAAGTGATACATCTGGTAGCTAGTTAAAATCCAAAACACATTAAAAAAATTATACAACTCAACACACACACACAAATCCAGTTAAAAAATCAGCAAAGCACCTGAACAGATTTTTTTTCTATTTTTTTTAATTTTTTTAAAAAAGATTTTATTTATTTATTTCACAGAGGGAGAGAGATCACAAGGAGGCAGAGAGGCAGGCAGAGAAAGAGGGGAAGCAGGCTCCCTGCTGAGCAGAGAGCCCGATGCGGGCCTCGATCCCAGGACCCTGAGATCATGACCTGAGCCGAAAGCAGAGGCTTTAACCCACTGAGCCACCTAGGCGCCCAAGAACAGATATTTTTTCAAAGGAGACATACGATGGTTGACAGACACTTGAAAAAGATGCTCAACATCACTAATCATCAGGGAGATGCGAATCAAATCACAATGGTATCATCTTATACCAGTCAGAATGGCTAGTATCAAAAAGACCACACTACAAGTGTTGGTTAGCATGTGGAGAAAAGGGAACACTTGCGTACTTCTGCTGGGACAGTAAATTGGTGTAGCCACTATGGAAACAGTATGGAGGTTTCTTCAAAGAATTAAAAATAGAAATATCACATGAAATCCAGCCATTCCACTACTGACTATTTGCCCAAGAAGATAAACACACTAATTTGAAAGGATAAATGCACCTCCATGTTTACTGCAACATTATTTACAATAGCTGAGACACAGAAGCAACTCACGTGTCCAACGACTAATGAATGGATAAAGAAGATGTGGTATCCATATACAACAGAATGTTACTCAGCCATAAGAAGAATGGGATCTTGCCATTTGTGACAACGTGGGTGGACCTTCACTAATCCTAAGTGAAATAAGACAGAGACAAATACCATATGATTTCACTTACATGTGGAATCTAAAGAACAAAACAAACAAAAAGCAGAAAGAGATCCTTAAATACAAGGACCTCATGGTGGTGAGAAATAAACCAAAGAGGAAGAGAAGGTACAGGCTTCCAGTAATGGAATGAATAACTCACAGGCATGAAAGAGGCAGCATGGGGAACATAGTCATTGATACCGTAACAAGGTTGTTTGGGGACAGATGGTAGCTACAACTGTGATGAGCGTGACACAGAGAGCTGCTGAATCACTATGCTGTTCACCTGAAATGAATGTAATGTGTGTCAACTATATTGCAGTAGAAAAAGGAGGAAAAAGAGTTTATATATTAAATGGCACGTAATTACTCCAGTTTTGTGTCCTGCTCCAGAAAAATAAACTCTGATGCAAGATGTTGTTTGCAATCACTCTTCCAATGAACTAGGGAGAAAGATGTATTTAAAATGAACTCAGTGCGAGGCATGTAAGATCCCCAGTAGGAATTACATTCAGCCATATCCACTTTCTGTCCTCATCCACAATTTTCTAAAATACCTATTTTATGAGAAAAACTGAAGTATATTGTATTAGTTCCCTACTGTGACTATAATAAATTATCACAAATTTAGCAGGGTGAAAAGATGCAAATGTATTACCTTATAAATTCCAGAGGTCGGAAGTCCTAAAATCAAGTTGTCAGCAGGGCTTTAGTACATAAGCTGAGGCCCTAGGGAAGAATTTATTACCCTGCCTTCTCCCCTTCAAGAGGCTGCCTGTACTGCTTGGCTCATGTGTCCTCCCTCCATCTTCAAACCCCATAGTATAGCATCTTGCAACGTCTCTCTTTCTCCTGTTTCCACTGCCATGACTCCATCTCTGATTCTCCAGTCATCAGGTGTCCTTGTTTGACTTGACCCATTTGCCTCTCTCTTACAAATCCTCTTGGGCTTGCACAAAAAATCCAGGATCATCTCCCCACATGAAGCCCATGAATTTCATTATATCTGCAAAGTCTCTTTTGCTATGGAAGGTAACAGTCACAGGGCTGGGGATTAGGATATGGGCATTTTGGGGGTAAAGAGCATTATTCCACCTACCCGACAAATTCAAGATACCAATTTGTTTTGTTTTTGCTTTCTGTTTACTTGGAAAAACTGCTCACATATTTATTCACTCATGTTCTGTACTTTCTGGGCAAGACTGATACTACATTGTGACGGTGGTCCATTAGTGAAACAAAATTATATTGGCATTTGTATGTGCTAAGTTGAGGAAAGAATTGGAGTCACTGATGAATATGAGAGGCAGATCCGTGCTCTCAAGGACTTGACAGTATATTCAGAAAAAGAGCCAAGTAAAGAGACAATTGTGTTATAGTTTATTAAGTACTTTGGGATCAACGAGGATAGATGCCTAACCATAGACTTAAGAAACCAGGGAAACCTCCATGGAGGAGTTGCGCCAAGGTTAAACCTTGAAAAATAAGCAGAGAAAAGGACAGGGGCACTTGAAGCAGAGAGAACGGCATGTACAGAGGCATAAATCCAAGGCAGAGCAGAGTGCATTTGAAGATGTGAAGATACTTCTAGAATGTAGCGAGCAAGGAAAGAAGTGAGATGAGAGGCTAATATGCAGTTGTTAAGGACTAGTCATGAAGGTGAAGCATTATGCGATTAGATTTTTATTTTATGAAGACTATTCCGGTTACACTACAGAAAATTTACTACAGAAATTAAGCAAGATTTGGGACAGAAAGCAAGTTCAAAAGACTTTTTTGCTTGAGTCACTTACTCCCGGTAAATGTCTAGAAATCATTTNTGTCTAGAAATCATTCTTTAGATTCTCTCTCCAGTTCTACTGTGAATCACCCTCCCATTCAACATTTAAATGACTTAACTTTCTATGAAGTGCCAGCCTCTTTCCTGCCTCAGCGCCCTGATGCAAGTTCTGCTCCCTGCTGGAATTCTTTTCTCCCTCTTTTAACTTGGGAAACTACTGATCCTCATGACTTACTTCTTGGAAGTCATTCTTTCAAATAACTCTGTCTGGAATTCCCAAACAAAGAAGGGCTTCTGTTACCTACTCTCATCATGTCTGACACCTTTTTGGGTGATATTTATTATACATGTGATTAATTTTTATTGTCTTCCAGCCTGATAAATCGTAAATCTCATGAGGGTAGGAGGAACGAAGAGAAGGCTATTTCCCTAGGGCCTTGCATTCCACAGGCATTCAACAAGTATTTCTTGAGTGAATGAATCAAAGAAAGAATACAAAACTACAATGAATTAAATGGAATGATTTGGACCACAGACCAGTGTTTCTTCAGTTAAAATTATAGAAATGAAAATTCATAGTTCAGTAACAGTTGGCTTCTATTCATTAAAATTATTACAGCTACATAATTTAAAAAAGTTTATTAAAGTACATTGTGCAAACATAAAATGGACATATCATAAATATGTCCCCTGATGAACTATCCTGAGCTGAGCAGATTCTTCTAACTAGCATCCAGATAAAAAAGTAAAAATATTGTCAGTGTTCCAGAAGCATTCTTCCTGTGTTCATTTAGTCACTACCCTATGCCTGCAAGAGCAATCACTCTCCTGACTTCTAACAATATATCTTAGCTTTGTCTGTTATTTCTTGCTTTCTTTTTTCCTATAGAAGGAATTATTCTGTCTACATTTTCAGTATGTCTTTTTTTTTTTTGGTCACCGTCATTATTTTAATATTTAACAACAAACTATAGTCTATCTTTTTAAAAACATTTACTGAGACATAATCCACACACTAAATAATTCACTGATATAAAGAATATAATTCAATGACTATCTTTAAAGCATACAGATCCTTTCAAGAAGAAACCCTATACCCATTAGCAATCGCTTCCCATTCCCCTCCCCCCGGCATCCCACCCACTACACCTATGGAAACATTAATGTACGTTTTGTTTCTAGAGACAGATATACACCCCGTATGTAAATTCCATACAAATGGAATCATTTGTGACTGGCTACTTTAGCACTTCTTTTTTGGTGCCAAATTTTCTACTGTATGGAAATTCCACACTCTATCACTTTATTCTTTTTTTTTTTTAATTTTTTTTTTTTAAGATTTTATTTATTCATTTGACACAGAGAGAGAGATCACAAGTAGGCAGAGAGGCAGGCAGAGAGAGAGGAGGAAGCAGGCTCCCTGCCGAGCAGAGAGCCCGATGTGGGCCTCGATCCCAGGACCCTGGGATCATGACCTGAGCCGAAGGCAGCGGCTTTAACCCACTGAGCCACCCAGGCGCCCTATCACTTTATTCTTTGATGAACATTTGCTTGTTTCCACCTTTTTGGCTCTTACCAATAATGCTACTGTGAACGATCTTACACAAGATTTTGTGTGGATGTATGTTTTCAATTTTCTTGGATATGCAACTAGAGAAAAAAATTGCTGTGTCATATAATAACTTCAGGTTTAATCTTTTGAGGGACTGCCAACGTTTTTACCAAGTGACTGTAGCATTTAATATTAGCACCAGAAAAGTAGGAGAGTTCTGACCTTTCTTCATCTTTTCCAGCAATGATTTTTTTTTTTATTATTATTAGTATAGTCCTAGTGGATGTGAAGCAGGATCTCATTGTAATTTTGATCTGTGTTTCCTTAATAACTAATAACATTGAACATCGCTTAAGGGGCTTATTGGCCAGTTTATATCTTTTTTTCTTTTTTTAAAGAAATGCTTGTTAAATACATTGCCTGCATTTGAACTGGAATTTTGGGGGGTGGGTGTTCTTTTTTGGTGTGTTGTAAGAGGATAATGAAATGAGATATATCATTAACAAATATTTTCTCCCATCCTGAGAGGTCTCTTCCCATACTCTTCATAGTGTCCATGCTTAGACTATTTTTTCCTTGCTTTCTTTGAGTCTGAGCCCTAGGGGTTATCCCTGGGTCACTTTAAGCCACTTACTGGTCAAATAAGCCACGCTCCCTTATACAGTTGGATTTTCACCCCTTGCCATTTGAGGTCTCTGTGATTTAGCAGCTGTTTTCACAGCTCCTGAAGTATGCATTGTTTTGCTCCAGGTTCAGCCAAGGATTAGTGGTTTGAAGGTTTCCTTTCTGATCTTTCTTGAGAGAGTACAGCCTTGGACATGGACACAGTCTTCCAGAATCACAAGGATGAGTGTGATTTTGTTTTTAAGCCTGGATTTTTAGAAGTTGCCCGTGGGTTAGCGTAGCTTATCGTTCAGTCAGTGTTTGGTCAGAGGTTTAAGCCCAACCTGACACTAAGATTTCTATTTGGTTTTGATGAGCCTATGGGCAGCTTTCAAATCTGGCCACATCCTGATCTTAATGCTCATGTGCGTGCAGCCTCGTGCCTTCCAGGACATCCTCCCTGACCCGTAAAGTTGGCTGTGATCCATGGGGGTCTTCCTAGCTTTATCTTTCCCTGGTTTTCTTTGTTACACTTCTGGATGTCCTACTGTTTTTGCTTGTACCAGGAAGCCAACATCCTTCTCTTAATTACTTTCTGCCAAAAGTAGATGTTTTTTTGACAGCATATTTATTCATAGAGTTCTCAACATTTCATTCCAAGTGAAGTCAGTCCCCTCAAGGAGAACCAAGGAGCTCTTCTTCCTTAAGGCCTGACTTTTTCCCTGGGGAGAAACCTGTACCCATGCCCTAGAGCTGGAGGCAGGGACTTGCCTTCTTGGAATGACCCTCTACTCTGCGTGTGAACACTGTTGGTGATGGCAGCCCCTATGCTTCTCACCTATGGAACATTTATCCTGTAAGCAAGCTGGGGCAGGACAATCAGGGCCCCAGGATTCTTGACCTGCTGTGCTGAGTAGCACTTATGTCCTATAAGGGAGAGTTGGATTGGGTACGACCCCATCACCTCTTCCATGTTTGCCTGTAATGGAGCTTCTGCAATGGGGCACTGGATGAGGACCAGGAAGGCTGCAAGGAGGAGGGTAAACTCAGTTCTTCAAGGCTCTACCTGCTGAATAGAACACCTGGGGTAGCTTCCTTAACACTAGCTGGAGAGCAGTGTAAAGAAAAGGCTTAAATGCCAAAGGCTCTGATTGTTTTGAGATTTTGGATTTTGTTTTTCCATTTACTGTGTGTCCTTAGGACATTTCTCCTAGACTGAATTATTGCTTGTTTTTAAAATGCTTCACTAATTAAATTGTTGTTTTGCTGGGATAGGTTCCATCCAGCTCCGTACTTCACCCTTCTGGAACTCCACCCACCCCGCCGTACCCCTACCCTCCACAGTTAGTTGATACTCATGGTTATTTGCTGAATGTTACATAACAACTTGTTGTTCCATTGGGTATATACACCAAAGTTTATTTGCTCATTTTATGTTGATAGACATTTAGGCAACTTCCAGTTTGTGGAGTTGTAAACTGTACTGCAGTTACAGTGTAGTCATGTCTTCTGCTGAAAATTCATGTCTTTACACATTTCTGTTAGACACATACGTAGGTATGGAACTGCTGGTCAAGTTATGTGTATGTTTAGCATTAGTGTATACAGCTAAATAGTTTTCTAAACTTGTACCAATTTACACTCCCACCAAAAGTTTATTAAAACTCTGGATGTTCTGTATCTTCACTGAATGTTGGTATTTTTGTCTATTTCATTTGTCATTCTTGTGTGTGTTCAGGAAATGCTCCATTTTGTCTCTCATCTACATTTCTCTGATAACTAAGTTGACCACATTTTCACATTCACATTTTTATATACTAGGATTTTTCTCTTTGTGAATTATGAACTATATGTTTGAGTTTTTTGCCCACTTTTCTATTGGATTGTCTTATTAATTGATTAGTATAAATTCTGTCCATATTCTGAATATGCTATAATTTTTTAAAGTTAAAAAAGATAAAATATATAATGAGTCTGATATAGTTTGAGAAGACATTAAGAGTATTTCAAAACTGAGAGGGCATCTTAAAAAATTAATAAGTAGAGTCAAAAAATGAGGGAGGTTATTTAAAAGTAGAAAAATTTTAAAAAATAAAGAAATCAGAGTAGAAAAATATTCTGAAGTTACAGTGGTTATGGCCACTTAGGGTATGGATATTACTAAAAATTGGATGTATCTCTACTCTAAAAATTCTTTAACAGTTAGAACAAATTTTCAGTGAGTTCTAGGCACTATAGTAAGTCCTTTATGCACTGTATTTAATTCTTCCAATCCCGCAGGGAAGAGTATATTAAATTCTAAGGAAGGAAATGGAGGCAAATTTGCCTGAGGTCATACACTGGTACTAAGGACTGTTGACTCCGTAAGCTGGGTTATTAATACAATACCATAGAAAAAGATCGGCCAGTATTTTAAATACACAGAACCACTGATGAACAAAGGAGCTTTAAGAGATAGAAGAGAAATCCTAAAAGAAAATGTTAAATACAATTAATATTATTTATCTTGAAGAAGAAAAGTTTTGTCTAAATTAATGCTTTTAAGCACAAAGAGATCTTTTATGGAAGAAAAATCCTTGGAAACTATAAGATGTAGAAATGGATGCATATTGAAGTATGAAAGATTTTACTTATTAACAGTAACTTCCTTGGTAATGGGTGACAGCAATTCAAAAATTATTGAGCATAGCATTCAAAATCTAGTCCCATTACCTTTTTGCTCGATATTCCTTTCAGCCTCCTATAAAAGCCCAGCAAACATCTGGGTCCCAAGTGCACTTCCATGTCTGACTTTTTGTATATAGAGTGTTTTAGTGAGTAAGGGACAGGTGGGGCTAGGTAGGGAGAGATAGGTAGGGGGCCAAGTGATCCCACACACAGAAATCCCAGAAATGCAGAAGTGTAAGGAAATCAGAGACAAGGGAACAAACCAGACCATCCTGACCTAGGTGTTGGGGGGGGGTGTCCTTTTTTTTAATGATAGGCACTTGTGACCAACAACGAATAACCAGACCAGAAGTAAGCCATTAGAGATTTGATCACCAGTCCTTACTCAAACCAAGACATCACAAGAATGTTAAGGCCACAAGCTTCCTGATCAGTCCTAACTAAAAGACTGCCAGGGGAAGCCCACATTGGCAACCCTGTTGGGACCCCTCTCAATCCTCAGAGTCTTTTTTCTATCTCCTTGCTTAATAAAACTCTATCACTTTACTCACTCCCCTTTGTCTGCGGGATTCATTCTTTGACTCTGTGAGACAAGAACCTAGCTCTCCCGCTTCTTTATTTCACCTTCATTTGATATCTTACTTCTTCTACAAAATCTTATTTTAAATACCACCTACTCTGTGAAGCCCTCCCCAATTCACCTCTGTGTCCAGGACAACACCTCACGTTTCTTTAAATGAGCTTTAACTGAAGACAGATATGTGTTATCATAACTGAAGTATTTATGTATGTAAGTTGTCCCATAGGATCAAGAGCTTCAGCGGGGGGAAGAGATGTCTTTTCATCATTATCTGTATCTGGCATGTAGTAATACTTAATATTATGAACACAGATGTATGAACACTTGGGTATATTGGAAGACAAAGAAGTATGCTAGTACTGCAATTCTCAGTGAGTTCTAGGCACTATAGTAAGTCCTCTAGGTGCTATAGTAAGTCCTATAGCTGACACCTGGCCTCAGTGCCAAGGACCAAGAAAGACAGAGGACTGTGGAAAATAGAGAAAGCCAGCCCAGGCTAAAGTGGATCCCACTCATGAGTTCTCATCAACTGTTGGTAAGCCAGAAAACAAACGCCGTGATGCTGAAACCTCTCATTTAATCAAGAGAAGCAGAAATCCAAGCCCATTTATTCATCCATCCATACATGTGTCTGTGAACGTGTGGTACCACCTGATGTTTACATCCTAATTCATTATTAAAAATCACCTTGCAAGTCAAAAAAAATTATATATATATATATATATATCTGAAGGTCAAATCTGGCTAGTAGGTCTTTGATCTATTATTCCTGGCACAAAGGTGTTATTTCTGAACACCTGGTAATGAAAGATTCTGCTACCCCTGTTGGCCAGGAACCTAGGGAAACATGTGAAAGACCTTTAATAAAACCAAGGAACCTAGAGCCTGGAATGGCCTGGAGAGGGCTACTTGTCTATCTGTCTTAGGTAACTTAGTCAAAGACATTAAGTATTTCAGGAGACATGATCTTCCCGTAGGGCCCATGCCATTCTGGGGTCTGACGATCTGTGAGATTAGTTATTAAGAAAAAGTATTCAAGGAGTTACAGTGTGATTCTACATTTGCATTTTATGTTCTATAAAAGCCTATGAGATTCTGCAAGGGGCCTTATGAACGGGTGTGTGTGTGTGTGTGTGTGTGTGGGTGTGTGTAATGACCTGGAGGCACCTGAGGGCTGACGCAACACAGATGGTGAACTAGCTTACTAAGCACATGGTTAGCTGCTTTCTCCAACCTCACAAAAATCAGAAATAAACAGGAAAAAAAAAGAAAAAGAAAAAAAAAAACCACAACAGTAACAGCGACAACCCAATGTCACTCTTGAGAACTGATCTCATGAATCTGGATCAGTAGCTTAATTCAACTCAGTTTTCAGGGACTAAAGCAAAGACTTTCATCTTCCACATAAATATGTTTAATCAAACAAAAATAAAAGATCAACCCTTATCAGGATTAAACCTGTAACTCCTGATGTCACAAGATTCTCTCATTAACCAGCCTCGTCGAATTTCTTGTGAAAATTAAAGAGGATACAATAAAGTACTTCACACCACACCCTGGAACACAGTAGCGGCATAACAACTCTTGCTAATTATTTCACTTTTGTTATTAATCAAGCTAGCCAGACAGAAAACATATGAATGTTTGAAAGATAAATGGTTATTATCTGTTTATTTTTAAGGATGACTGTGGGAAATTTCTTCCACCAAAGTCGATAGAATGCTGTTTCAGGATGGCTCATTAGACACCATCGGCACAGGGTCCGAGGAAGAACGGGTTCATCTGGAGGCAATCTCGCTCCCGTCTGTACTCTCTCATCGTTTTGCTCTAATCCTCTGATGACCCAGCGCATGCTCTCCCCTTCTCCCCAGGGAACAGGGGATTTACTAAAGTGCTAGCAGAGAATGGGACTTTATGTCACCAGTTCACATTAGAGTTCAAGCTGGAAATTTCAGGTACTAGGCCCAGATGAGTGCTTGTTACTTTCCAGGACCTCAGAATTCTTAATAATACATGAATTAATGTTGTAAAAATAAATCCTGCATTTTTGAGCAGGGAATAATGCAATGATAGTGAGTCACCATTTTCAGGGTTAAATTGTAAATATTTAATTATAATTTGTGAAACTCTATTTGGGGATTTCTTAAAAAAAAATTTTTTTAACATGCCAGATTACTTAAATAAGTGAGTTGACCTGGACCTCTCTTCACCTGGAAGATGGTCTGTGGTCCTACAGCCCTTTTCAAATAGATTGGACAGGGGACCTGGGTGACCCAGTCAGTTAAGGGTCTGACTCTTGGTTTCAGTTCAAGTCATGATCTCAGGGTCTTAAGATCAAGCCTGGCATCAGGCTTTGCATGCAGAGGGGAGTCTGCTTGAGATTCTTTCTCCCCCCAACTCCATCCCTCCCCCTGCTCATATTTGCTCTCTCTCTAATAAATAAGTAAAATTAAAAAATATATATAGGAGCTTTGTCAGGAAAGTAAGCTCCTTGAGGTGTCAGATGTCCATTCCTGGGATAGAATCCTTTGCTTCACTCTTGTGTTTTTCATACAGTCATTTCTCCATGAAGATTCTAAGAACAAATAATATAACTTCATGGAAAGTTGCTAAATGGCTACGTGGGTTAGTTACACTGACTTACTTTACAACGATTCCGGCCGAGGCAATAGAGAAAATTACTTTTCTTTCTAGCAATTTTGGTGATGTTTTTGTGACACAATTGATGTTAGCGGTAGACTCTATGCAATCATTTGGAAAAAATGAAGCCATTTCAATAAAATGAAAAGTGTTCTGATACTCTTATGCAGCATGACTGGTATATAAAACATTGTAAGATGTTATGCTCTATTTCTCTCTTCTCTCAACATACACACACGTGCACACATATCCACACATCTATATATAAATGCATGATAAACTCTTACAGAAAGGATGAATCGGCGGGAAAGAAAAATGCCTTTACTCCTGCCTGGGAAGGCAGTGGGCACTGCACTGGGAGCAGGATGCCTAATTAGATCTGAGTTTGAGATAAACAATAAGCAATTGTCTTAGTATAAAGGTACAGCATAGATTTAGTAAAATACATCCCATATAGTGCTCATCTGGCAACTCTCACTTGGAGTTAAAGAAAGAACAGAACCATAGTATTTGAAGCAGCCGTGCGTGGGGTGGGGAGAGAATGTCTGTGGAAGTGAGCGCATGCTGTGCTTGACACGCAGTAGATGCTCAGTGAATGCAGGTGCTGACACTGCCCCAGCTAGGAAGGGTAAATGGGAATTCCTCCTTTCAGATCCTCTTGGAGGATAACAGAAGCTTAGGCAGTCCCAAAACAAAGAACTCTGACATATTTCAAATATTTACACTTAACAAGTTAACATCTTCAACATCATTAAGACCCTGAGGTGATATATTTATAATTACAGGATTTTTTCCAATATTGATGTGCAGAGTTCTAGACATTGAGTTGTCCAGTGCTGGTTACAAGTTTAAAACTTGCTGACAACTTCTTCCTGCAACACAGTCAGTTTCTCACTTTGGCTGTTAAATCCACATGGCCCTTGTTGAGTTAAAGGGCCTGGGTCAGCGCTGGGCTCTGTCTCCACGTGACAAATGAGAAAATGGGGGTCTAGCCCCAGTTCAGAAAGCCAGATGTGACGGCACAACTCTAGAACATGGGAGCAGGGCCTGCTTCCGGAGCTGAGACGTCACACAGGACCCACATTCAGACGCCTCCTGCTCTTGGGATTTAATGCTTTTCAGTCACTGTCTTCAAAGTCTTAATATTTTGGTCTTTGAATATGTGTTCTGTAAGTTGTATGGGACAATGGACCATATATGCAGTGCACAGATACAACTAGTACACAAAGTATAACCACATATGCAATAATTCCATAAATCACCAAATACTTAGTCCATTGTCAAAATCCCCCAAAAATCTTCTCAAAAATGCCTGTGTTTTAGAAGTTGGTTTGCTCTGTTCAGCATCTAAACAACTTCCATAAGTTGCATTTGATTATTATGTCTTACAAGTCTTTTTCCTTTTATATACAGACCTCTCCCTCTTCTAATGCTATTAATTTACTGGAGAAGCTGCTTCTTTTGTCCTGTAATATGTTTCACATTCTGGAAGTAGCCTGGGTTTTTGGCTATTGTGATACCTGCCTGGCATGGTGTAGCTTGAACCTACCTAAAGAGGTCAAAATGTGGAGAAGGAAAACCCTGTATTTCTCATCATCATTATATACTGATGATTCACAAATCTTATTTCCAGCTCAGACCGTCCACTGAACTTCAGACCCTTTTATCTTATTGCTTACTTGAAATTTCTCTTTCTTTACAGGTCCAGAACAGAGTCCAATTTTTCAAATACTTGACCTCATCCTTACCTTCTCTTTCACCCAAACCTACGTATTTTCCTACAATAAAACATGTTTATTGTACCTTCAGACACACACAGCACTGACCACTTCATACCATCCCCCCTGCCATCAGTCTGATTCAAGGCACCACCATCTCTCTCCTGGACTGGTCCCAAATAGTCTCTTCGCTTCTGCCCTTTCCTTGGGCATCTATTCTCAACACAACTGTCAGAATTATCTTGTTAAAATATAAACCTAGGGGCCCCTGGATGGCTCAGGTGGTTAAGCATCTGACCCTTGATCTCAGCTCAGGTCTTGACTTCAGGGTTGTGAGTTCAAGCCCCATGTTGGGCTCCATGCCCAGTGTGGAGACTACTTAAAAAATAAATAAAATGTAAAAATTTTAAAAATGTATATAAACTTAATCAGGTCACTGCTCTGCTCACCACCTTTTGTTGGCTCCCCATCTCATCTCACTCAACATAAAAGCTAATGTTCTTACTGTGAAGTACTAAGAGCTACAAGCTTTACATTACCCAGCCTCCCACTAACTTTCTGACTTTGTCTCGTGTTCTATAGTCTTTTGTTTATTTTTCTCTTCAACAACTCTGCTTTTTCTGCTCTTTCTCCACCATCCTAGGTGTGCTCATGTGGGAACTTGCTATTCCCTCTGCCTCAAATGCTATCCCCTAACCCTGTTGATAATCCACACTGAAATACAAACTCCTTCAATATTTGATATTTTTCCTTACTGACCAATTTTTTCTTTAGCGTTATCACTCTATAACTATTCTAGTCTGAATATCGGTGTCACCTCAAAGTTAGTATGTTGAGACCTAACGCCAAATGTGATAGTGTTAATAGGTGGGGCTTGGGATTAGTGCCCTCATACAACAGATCTCACAGAGATCCCGCACTCCTTTTGTTACAAGAAGACACCCATTTACGAACCAGGTAGCAGACTCACCAGACAACGAATCAACCAGTGCTTTGATTCTGGACTACCCCTCCTCCAGATTTGTGAGAAACACAGTTCTATTGTCCATGAGCCATCTAGTTTATGGTATTCTGTTACAGCAACCCAAACAGGCTAAGACCATGACTCATCTTACTTGTTGCTTCTTCTACTAGAATGAAAGCATCCTGAGGGCAGGATTTATTTTTCTATTTTATGTACTACTATATTCTCAAGTGCTAGGAACAGAGCCATGCAGCCAGGAGGTACTCTATATGGACTTGTTGAGGAAAAGTGGCGTAATTATCATCCTCCTCCTCCTCATCGTATTCATTTTATTCTATGCATATGAGAACTTGTCTTTGATTTGCAACCACGTGGTGCCTCCCTCCTTATTATATATCTGCTTCTCTTTCCACTTTAGAGGTTATCCTTTTCAGAAATGGGTTAACCACAATCCTTAAGAGCTGTGTTGGGGCACCTGGGTGGCTCAGTGGGTTAAAGCCTCTGCCTTTGGCTCAGGTCATGATCTCAGGGTCCTGGGATCGAGGCCCGCATCAGGCTCTCTGCTCAGCAGGGATCCCCTCTCTCTGCCTACTTGTGATCTCTCTGTCAAATAAATAAATAAAAATTAAAAAAATAAAGAGCTCTATGTCCTCAGTTTTTTCCTACCTCGGTGGTCACTGATATGATAGCAGTAGCTCTAATTACCTACTAGAAAGTTTCTTCTTAGTGTGCAGAACTGCTTCTGTTTCTGGTCCTCCAGGCACAGAAACACCAAGAAAACAAAGTTAATTAGGCACTTTGGAGTCTAGACAATTGCATGACAAAATCAAGCCGGAGGATTTCCATTTTACCCTGAAGGTTGGTAGAGTTAGTGACTGTGAGAAATGCTTCCAAGAGGTCCTGGTAGAAAATGATGCTAATCAAGCTATCATTGAAAGGCAATTCAGCCATGAAATGGATGGTCTGCCCTTCTGTCTAGAGTAAAGACTGCTGGCTTTCTGTTGATGATGTGCAATGTTCCTGATAGAGGATCAGCTCTGCCTTAACCCCAAGAGTTTCTTCTGCAGCCTGATAGGGTTTCAACTTGGCAAGGGATAATAAATGAGAATAATGTAAGTTAGAATGTATGATGTACTGCAGTGGTTCTCAACGGGGGTACACTTGGTCTGGAAAAGTAAATAAGCAATGTCTGCGGACGTTGCTGGTCGTCACAGCCTGGGCATGCGACTCACATCGGGTGCACAGTGACTAGGGATGCTGATAAACATTCTACAAGGCACAGGATAAACCCCCACAACAAAAAAGTGATCTAGTCCAAAATGTCAATAGTGGCTTGGTAGAGAAACACTGTTATCAAAGAATCATACCTTGAGTCTTACAAGTAGTACTCCTATCACTTGACTTATAAGCAGCATGTAAGAAAAAGAATCACCACAGTCTTCACTTGGATTCAGGGGTCACACACTTTCCTGCTTATTCCTTTATCTATTTCAGCAAACTTTATGAGTCTCCTTGGCTATTGCTCCTTATCTCCCAGACCTTTAAAGTTGTCATGACTCAGGGGTCAATTCTTAAATCTTTCTGCATTACATACTTCTTGGGTGATCTAGTCTTAGGACTTAAAACATTAACGGCATGTTATACACTCCCAAGTTTATACTATTTCAGGCTTAGAACTCCAGACTAGCATAATCAACTGCTACATGACTTCTCTATTATGTGCTTATTAGATATTTTAAGCCCGGTAAGTCTAAAATTACACTTCCAGAGGAGAGGCCCAAGACGGGAGTGAAAAAAGGATCTAAACTCACCTCCTTCCATGGACATACCTACACCTACGTATGCACAGCAACAGACAGAAGAACTAGACAGAGAAAGGCAGGAGAGATGGAGACACAGTAATGATGGAAAACCCACTCCAGTGTTACAAGTTGTAGTTGGGAGGGAGAGCACTGAGGGCCCCAGGTAGATGTGGCCAACCCAGGGTGGAACCAAAACCCCAGAACAAAACCAAACCAAATCAGACCAAAAGACCCACTGGTTTAATGGACAACTAGAGAAGAACAAAGATGGAGGTATAACAATTCCAGATTTATACTATAATAATAAACTATAGTCATCTAAACAGTAGAGTACTAGCACAAACAAAAGCGCACAGATCAAAAGAACAGAATTGAGAGCCCAGAAATGAACCCACGCTTGATTATTCTCCAGACAATGAATCAACCAGTGCTTTGATTCTGGACTACCCCTCTTCCAGAATTATGAGAAACACAGTTCTATCGTCCGTGAGCCATCTAGTTTTTGGTATTCTGTTACAGCAACCCAAACAGACTAAGACCATGACTCATCTTACCTGTTGCCTCTTCTACTAGAATGAAAGCATCCTGAGGGTGGGATTTATTTTTCTATTTTATGTACTACTATATTCTCCAGTGCTAGGAACAGAGCCATGCAATAAGAACCACTCCAAGAGGTACTCAATATAAACTCGTTGAGTAAATATGGTGTGATTAGCATCCTCCTCTTGATTAAATAAGTCATTTATGACAACAGAGGTAGCAGTATACAGTGGGGAGAGAACAGTCATTTTAATACATAGCGCTGGGAAAAACTGAACAGCTACATGCGAAAGGCTGGAAGTGGACCACTTTCTTATATCATACACAAAAATAAACTCAAAATGGATTGAAGACCTAAATTTGAGAGAAGAAATCATAAAACTCCTAAAGAAAAATACAGACAATACTCTACTGGATATTGCCCTTAGCAACATACTCATGGATAGGTCTCTCTAGGCAAGGTAAAGAAAAGCAAAAATAAACGACTGGATTACATCAAACTAAAAAGCTTCTGCACAGCAAGGGAAGCCATAAACAAAACGGAAAGGCAACCTACTGAATGTGAGAAGATATGTGCACATAATATATATGATGAGTGGTTAATATCCAAAACATACAAAGAATTCACAAAATGCCAAAAAAAATCCCCAAATAATCCAGTTAAAAATGAGCAGGAGACCTGGATAGACATTTTTCCAAAGAAGACACACAGTGGCTAACAGACACATGAAAAGAGGTTCGGCATCACTAATCATCAGGGAAATGCAAATCAAAACTATAATGAGATGTCACCTCACACCAGTCAGAATGGCTACTACCAAAAATACAAGAAATAACAAATGTTGGGGAGGATGTGGAAAAAGGGAACCTTCATGCGCCATTGGTGGGACTGTAAATTGGTACAGCCACTTTGGAAAACAGTATAAAATTTCCTCAAAAAAATTAAAGATAAAAGTACCATATAATACCACTATGGGTATTTACTTCAGGAAAATGAAAAGTCTAATTTGAGAAGATAAAGGTACCCCTAAGTTTACTGTAGCATTATTTAGAATAGCCAAATTATGGAAGCAACTCAAGTGTCCATCAACAGATAAATGGATAAAGAAGATGTGGTACATATACACAATGGAATATTAGCTTTGCGCAGTGGCAGTATCGTAGCCAATGAGGTTTATCCAAGGCGCGATTATTGCTAATTGAAAACTTTTCACAGTGGAATATTAATGAGCCATAAAAAGAATGATTTTTTGCCATTTGTGACAACATGATGGACCCAGAGGTCCATCATACTGGTGAAATATGCTAAGTGAAATAAGTCAGACAAACTCAAACACCAGATGGTTTCACCTATATGTGGAAGCTAAAAATCAAAACCAAGTGACCAACCAACCAACCAACAAAAAAAGAAACACACTCATAAATACAGAGAATAAACTGGTGGTTTCCAGAGGGGATGGGGGTTGAGAGATTACAAAATAGGTAAAGGGGTTTAGGAGGTATAAACCTCCAGCTGCACAATAAATAGGTCACAGTTTTAAAAGTACAGGCAAGGGAATATAGCCAATAATATTATAATAACTGTACGGTGACAGACAGTAAGTACACTTATTGTGGAGAGCATTTCATAGTGTACGTAATTATCAAATCACTATGTTTGTGCACCTGAAACTAGTATAACAATGTATCTCAACTCTACTGCAATAAAAAATAAGAATAAAATAAAACCTCTGTAGCTTCTTACTGGCTAACAGAAGTAAAAAAAAATAAACTGAAATAAAAATTAAAATGAAGTAAATTAAATTAACTTCTACTTCTCTCTACTTCGGAAAGCTGCTCCACCCACAGTAGTAACTCAGTAGAAGGTCAGGTCCAAACTACTGCAGTCACGTTTGATCTTCCTTTTTCTCAGGCCCACATTTCATCTGCCAGCAAAAAGTGATAGCTTTAAGTTCAAAATATATCTAGAATCTGATCCATTTTTATTACTTCCACTGGCCCAGTGTCTTAGTCCATTTAAGCTGCTATAACAAAATACCATAGACGGGGAAGCTGAGACCCAACAGACATTTATTCCTTACAGTTCTGGAAGTTAGAAGTCTGAGATGTGAGTGCCAGCGTGGTTGAGGGCGGCACACTCCTCACCGTATCCTGACATGGTGGAAGGGGCTGGGATGCTAATGGCATCTCTTTTGTAATAGCACCAATCCCATTCATGGGAGGCCTACGCACGTGACCTATGTACTTCCTAAGGGCCCCACCTTCTAACACCGTCACACTGGGTGTTAAGGTGCTCACACAAAGGGGTGCCTGGGAGGCTCAGTTCCTTAAGCATCTGCCTTCGGCTCAGGTCCTGACCCCAGGGTCCTGGAATCGAGCCTGCTCCTCCCTCTCACTCAGCTGCTGTTCCCCCTGCTTGTACTCTCTCTCTCTTTCTGCCAAATGAATAAATCTTAAAAAAAAAAAAAAGATTCCAACACGAATTTTAGGGTGACAGCAATATTCAGACTACAGACCTCAGGGACAAGCCACCTTCATTTGTTGCCTTAGTTATTGCAAGATCCTCCTCACTGCTCTGGACCACTGCTCTGTGCAATGTGGTCAATGAGGTCAACGACTAAAGATCTCCCAGTAGCCAAAAATATGTCAAAGCATGTTTGCAGACTTACACATGTAAGTCATATGCCACTACGCTTTTTATAAATCAGGCATAATTATTGTCACGAATTTTAACCGTTTTCTTGTATTGATTTAACAAATTCCCACAAATGTGGTGACTTACACAACACTGACATATTTTCTTATAATTCTGTAGGTTCAGAAATCTGAGAGAGATCTCGCTGGACTTAAGGTGTCCACAAAGCTGTATTCCTTTCTGGAGGCTCTTGGGGAAAATTAGTGTCTTGTCCTTTTCCAGATTCTGGAGCTGTTCTGCATTCCTTGGTCTGTGGCTCCCTTCTTGTTTCTTCACAGCCAGCAGAGGTGCGTCTAGTCTTCCACATATTCCATTCATCTCCACACCCGTTTCCTTTCCCTACTTTTAAGCACCCTATTGATTATGCCAGACCACCTGAGATAATACAGGAAAATTCCTTATCTGTTGATTTGCAATCTTAACTCCCTAAGCATTGTTAATTTCTCTCTACCATGGAACTTTGCATATTCCCAGTTTCTGGAAACTAGGACGGGATACCCATGGCCACAGTGGGCGGGGGCATTTTTCTTATTACGAGGTTAGAGCTCTTTCTACTCCAGGGCTAAAGTTGTGATCCTTGCTGCTTAACTCCTCCAACTTAATTTAATTAGAGCAAACAATTCACATTATATGTTTACAACATAAAACAAGAAAGGAGAATAATTGATCATGAATGAAATACTGGAGTTTAAGCCAAACAGTCTTTCATGGGAATATTCCTTCATTAGAAAAATCAGGTCAAAGAAAAAAAATCCTATTTTGACATGGAATGTGTTCCAACACCAACTTTTCAGGACTTCGATCATAAAAATCAAGTAACATTTCGACTTATCTCTTCTTTGGTCAATTCATCTACTTCTCCATATATTCATTTCTTTGCGATAATAGTAATAACAATAATCAGCTGAGTGCCTGCTTCGTGCTGAGCTCAGGTCTAAGTATTTTACCACACAATTCATTTAAGCTCGCATAGCATTTTGAGAGAGATGGCATTTCCTTCTTACAGACAATATAGCTGAGGCTCAGACTGACTTGTCTGCCCCAGTTAAGAGATAGAGTGGGCATTTGAACTGAAACAAGAAAGCCCATACAAGTTTAAATGACTCTCCATGGGGAATCCAGAAAGACAGTAGCAGAAATACCTCTGGCATTTACAAGTCTCAAATCCAATCCTGTCATTTTTGTCACTGATCAGGCAAAATGATAAAAATTATGCTGATTAAGCATATTTTTGTGTGGGGGGGTGTTGTTTTTTTAAGGGCCTCTTCTGCTATGGAGAGCGATCTTTCATAAACAAGTAGTCTGGGAAAAGCCAATTTCCAGTGGGCATGTTCACTGCATTCCTCCTTTGGAGAGAACATCCAATTCCAGGAATATTTTTGCCAGCAATAAATTCACTTTAACCGGAAAAGTTACAGAGGATTATCTTAAGTGCCTGCAGAGCAGAAATGACAAGTCAGAGGAACCATCCGTTACGTTCACTGGTAATTGGATACAAAGTGCTGACCCTAAAAGACTGTGCTCCAATAATGCAATTATTTGCCAAAAATCTTAATAAAAAGCACCTTGTGCTTTTCAGAAGCAAGCCACTTTAAAAATCTCAACCAGAGACAAATGCAAGGATTCAGAATACTTGAGGTTCTGGTTACATACCTGCTCTCTGATCTTCTTATGCTAAGAAGATGAATATAAACGGTGCTGTCAGGACCAAAACATTGCTAAATGTGACACCATAAATCATCTCCATTAGTAAATGTAGTGTCAGGTTCTCATGTATTTCAGACTATTTTAAACTCACACTTCATTATCTCATGATCTGCCTGAATGAATCTGGGTGGTTTGATACCACAAGTGGGTCAGCAGTCAAATCAACTTGTCTTGACTGGCTCAGCTCCCAGAGGGTGCTGGAGACTGCACTTCCCGTTACAGCCCACATCACTTCACCTGTCCTCTAGCTGCTGGGTGGATGAGACCCCTTGTCGTCTTCTGCAGAGAACCAATTTTATCTTTCCTCCCACTGGAGGCCGTGATGGTAGGCTAGGTTAGCACATACATACCTCACTGGTTCTACCATCCAGGTAGAGCAGAATGTCCATCTCCTTTCCCAAACCAGAATGACAGCATGACCTTTCAGTCCAAAAGTCTGTTCCTTCTTTACAGACCCTAATTTGCAAAACCAAGTTTCCTTGCCTTTCATGCTTAAAGGTTTAGATCTATCAGGGGATCTTAAACATAAACAGCTTCTGGGGTCAGTAAATCCCTAGAAATTGCATAAAATTTTGTGTGCAAAGAGGAAAAGATGCATTTTTTTGGGAGGGGAGAAGAATTCATCAGATTTAAAACAACACAAAGCAAACGAAAAGGTCTCATGGTCCTATAAAAGTTTAAAACCACTTGGAAAGACAAAGGATTAAGGGTTTTCCTTCTCTAAAAACATAAATTCGAAGCATACTAATGTTACAGCTCTGCTTTGACAGGTACTGATGGGTACTGATGCTTGTTCTATGTCAGAGATCATTTGGAATAAAGCCAGCTGTAAACAAGTAAACAGACAGAAAAAGCCAATAGATAAATTAGGTGCCTGTGATTGCCAGTTAAGGGGGAAAAAAAAATCCTCCAATACACAAAGTACTGTGAAAGGAATAAGACTGCACAACAGAAACCAGCCTGCATCGACATTTTCTGCTGTCAGAAACCATAGAAAAGCACCACATCCAAAAGCTTGCCGTAATTAATCATAGCAGTTTCCTTCCCTCTCTATGATTTCCTCTTATGCACGGATATCAGTGAAAATACAGCAAGATAAGAGCTACCATCAAGCTAAGTATGGAATGCTTCAAGCGATTACAAGTAGCACCTAACCTAGTTTAAGGAGTCGATGGATACAGAAAGCCTTTTTAGAGGAGCTGAAAGTTTAATGCTCAACTAGAAAAGGTCAGAATAAGCTAGGCAAAGACCAGCTATGAGAACAAGGAGGGAAAGAGCATTCCTTGACAAGAAGAATAGGATATTCAAAAGCCCAGGGACTGAACAGAACGTGAGTATCCTTAACAAACTGAAAGAAGTTCCAAATGGCTAGAGATTAAAACGAGAGGTCTCATGTCTACTATGATCATACTAAGTAGCCTGCTCTTAGTCGCCAATGAATTTCCCTATCAAATTCCTTTATAGTACAAATTGCCACTTGAAATCACCTTTATTCAGTCATTCATTCAACAAATACCAACTGAGCACTTTGATCAACCTTTCAAGCTCCATGGTTGTTGTTGAAGAGAGAGCAGAGAACAAAACGAATCCTATTTCTGCTGTCATGGAGGACAGCATCTACCTCATTTACTCATTTATTTACTATCTGTTTATCCCACACCCTATAAAATGTCCATTCCATGTGGACAGAGATCTTGTCTGCCTTCCATATTATTCTCTCCTAGGATCCAAAAGAGTGTTTAGAATTTAAGAGGTACTTGGAAAGTTTGCTGAATGAACAAATTAAAGAAAGATATAGTAAGAGATGAAATTGGAGAAGTTATGAATTGGGTTTCTGAAACTCTTTATAAGCCATGTTAGGAAGACTAAACCTTATTTTATAGGCAATGCGGATTCATAGATTATTTTAAGGAAGAATGTAATATGGTAAGACTTTCGCTTAAGAAGACCATTCTCACTACATTATGGAGAATGGCTTGGAAAGGGGAGACCAGGGACAGAATAACTGTGTTCCATCATCGCTTCCTCCCTGAACCACTTTGTTCTGTGGATTCCAGGCCACCATTATCACCTGATTTTCCACCTCTCTCGGTGGCCACTCCTGCTTCTCTGTCCTGGGGCCCTTTTAACATTGGAGAGCCCCCATGGCTGTCCTTGGACTTCTCCATCTCACTCCTTTCTTGTGCAACCTCATTCCATCCTTTGGTTTTAAATACCATTTATATGCTGACAATTCCAAGTATTTATCACCAGAGGGACCTCTTCTTTGAAGTCCGAATTCTCATTAGGGATTTTACATTAGCTGTTCCTTCTGTCTGGGATGTTCCTTTCTGATGAAGGCCTACAACTTCTTTTCTCATCTCTTTTAAATTTTGAAATGTCACCTTCTTAGTAAGGTCTTCTCTGACCTGCGACTAAAATGGAACTCTCCTCTTCATTATTCTTTATATAGTCCCATTCCTTTTATTTTACTCACATAACTTATTACAGTCTAACATGCTGTCTGATCTATTAATTCATTGTGTAGATAATCTTCTTCCCCAACTATAGTGTAAGCTACTGGAAATTGGAGATTTTTAGCTATTTTGTGTCCCCCAAGCAAATTCATGCACATATAAGCATGTAATGGTACTGAGTTATCATTATTCATTGGTAATATGCAACAAAATCATTAACAAAACAATAAAACTGTGATAGCTCTAAGTTATTGGGCACTAACTACAATGTGCCAAGAAAGAAGCCAGACCCTAAGGATGTAAATATGAAAATGTCATCCTGGGTATAGCAGACCTGGTCTCTATGTTTGTGTATATGTATATATTTATGTGTTATACATTCCTTCCAATAGCTACTCCAATAGCAAAGAGTAAAATAGTTACTTAATAAACATTTTTGACTGACTCATGATTCAAAATATGCTTTTATTCCTTTTTGAATTAGACTATATACAAAGAAACTCAGAAAGTGAGGTACTTTACAGGCTTTATGCAGGACAACACTTAAAAGAAAAGTGCTGTGTTATGTGTATATGCACTTATAAGTGTGCAGAATTCCTGAATTAAGTACAGTAAATAAAAAACGTTAATGTTACCCTTTGGCTTTTTGGGTAGTTTTATACGGTGGTTAAATGTTAGAGAGTCTGGGTTTTGATTCCAACTCTGCAGCTGTGTGAACTAGGGAAGGGAACTTGACCTTTATGAACTTCAATTTTCTTATTTGTAAAACTGAAGTAACATTGCTGTTATAATGCATGCTTTGTTCAGGGGAGTAAGAACTAAATGGAATGTTTTTTGTTTTTTTTAAAGATTTCATCTATTTGTTTAACAGAGAGAGAGACAGTGAAAGCAGCAGAAGTGGGAGAGGGAGAAGCAGGCCTCCCGCCAAGCAGGGAGCCCGATGCGGGGCTCGATCCCAGGACCATGACCCGAGCTGAAGGCAGACGCTTAACGACTGAGCCACCCAGGCGCCCTAGAACTAAATGGAGTATTATCTGTAAAGATCCTACAGTGACTGGTGCCTAGTCAAAATTTAGTTTGATGACATTTGACAAACATTGTATATTTATCTACTAACTGTTTGGCACTGTCTTTAGTTTTGAATATACAGTGATACAGAGCTGGCATGTTCTCTCATGTACTATTGTTTTCATTCATTGCCATAACTAGCAGTTACTCTATTTTCATTAAATTTTGAATTGTATCTTTTCCTTCCTTTTCCACTCTGACAACTCAATCCAACTGAAGAAATTCAACTTAGAAATCTCATACGCTACTCTAGTAGGGAGACAAACTCAGTATTGTTTGGCTACTGTCTATTTCCACACTCATTCAGCAGAGAATCATGTCGCGCTGGGGGTATCGCCAGTGACCTGGAGCCTCCATGTAATGCTGACGCTGCCCAGAGCCTCTGAAGGGAAGGTAACGCAGGAGCCATTTTATGAAACGGATTCACTGTCCTGAAGATTTCTTCCTTATTCTGCAATTTTGAAAAACTTAAAGAAGGATATTCTAGACCCTGAGGAGACACTGTCATCTCTGAGATAACTTAATTTCTAATGAAGAGGCTTTGTAAGGGCAGAATATTAGGGTGGACTGGCTTGAAGGCATCATCAGCGGACTTGCCTTGATACAATTACGTATTGCTTTTCGGAGCAGAAGGATTGAAGTGGCCAAAACAAGCAAGCAAATGAACAAGGCTTTCTGGTTTTTAAACACTGGTTTTTAAAACTAAACACTCAAGGAAAGGCTTATGAAAGATCATAAGTCTTTAAGATAGTTGGCCTATGCTTCCTCAGTTCTATCCCAGACTGAGATACTCTTCCCAACTCTTTTTTTTTAAAGATTCTATCTATCTATCTATCTATCTATCTATCTATCTATCTATCTATCTATCTATCTATCTATCTATCTATTTACTTGAGATAGAGAGTGAGAGAGAGAGCATGAGCCAGAGGGCAGAGGGAGAGAGACAAACAGGCTCCCCTCTGAGCAGGGACCTCCCCCCACCATGCAGGGCTCAATCCCAGGACCCCAGGATCATGACCTAAGCTGAAGGCAAGCGCTTTACAGACTGAACCACTCAGCTGCCTCCCAATTCTTTTCTAGGAGAAAATAAAGACAAATATATCTGTCTGTCAGAGGGCTTGCTCCCAAGATTTATAAATAGCTCTTACAGCTCAAAGACAACCTAATTTAAAAAATGGACAGAAGATTTGGACACCCCATAAGAGAAGATAAATGCATACACACTAAGCACATGGAAAGATGTTCAACATCATTAGTTAGAAGGAGAATGCAAATTAAAACCACAAAGACATACCCCTGTGCACCATTAGAGTAACAAAATGGTTGTGATAATAAATGATAACATTGAGTAAAGGTGAAGATATGGAGCAACTGGAACTCTTATACATTGCCGGTAGAAATGTGTAATGGTCCAATCACTTTTGAAACAATTTGGCAGTTTTTTTACAAAAGTAAATACGTACTTATCATATGAACCAGCATTCCAATACTTGGCATTTACACAAGAGAAATGCAAATGTACCTCTACAGAAAGACAATGTATAAAATGTACAAAAACATTCATAGCAGTTTTATTCATAATAGCTTTGACCTGATAATACTCCAAATGGTGAACAACAAGTGAATGTATAAACAAACTATTATAAATTCACACAATGGAGTATTACTTAATAGCATAAGTGAATAGACTTCTGATGTACAAAACATGAATACTTCTCATAAACATCATGGTAAATGAAAGANTCTCTCTCTGCCTGCCTCTCTGCCTACTTGTAATCTATCTCTCTGTGTCAAATAAATAAATACAATCTTTAAAAAAAAAAAAAAAGAAACAATTTGGCAGTTTTTTTACAAAAGTAAATACGTACTTATCATATGAACCAGCATTCCAATACTTGGCATTTACACAAGAGAAATGCAAATGTACCTCTACAGAAAGACAATGTATAAAATGTACAAAAACATTCATAGCAGTTTTATTCATAATAGCTTTGACCTGATAATACTCCAAATGGTGAACAACAAGTGAATGTATAAACAAACTATTATAAATTCACACAATGGAGTATTACTTAATAGCATAAGTGAATAGACTTCTGATGTACAAAACATGAATACTTCTCATAAACATCATGGTAAATGAAAGAAGCTAGACACAAAAGACCACATATTGTGTTATTCTAGTTATAGTAAGCTATAGAAAAAAAAACAAAATCAACTATCAAACAGATCAAACATTGACTCTGGTGAGACATGTGAGATGAATTTGTCTGGGAAAAGGCAAAGAGAACTTTCGGGGGAAAACAGTTTAAAGAGTTTTAAATCTGACATAGCAAATATATATACGAATGCATGTATACATTTGTTTCAACTCATTAACATGCACACTAAAATGGTTATAATTTATTGTATGTAAATTATCACTCAATAAAGCTGATTTAAAGCAATGAATAAGAGAATTAGATTGTACAGCTTAAGGTGATAAATGGAATAGAAATAAGAGAAGGTATATAATGCTAAGGCTGACCAAGAGTCCTGCAGGTGTGGAATGGTTTGCAACAATAAATAGAGCAGGTAATGGTGTTCTTAATAACAAAGCAATCTCTTAGTACAGACATAAAATACATGAGGAAGTTAGTTTTGTGGATATTTGGGACAAGGATGTCCCAGGTAGAGGAAAGAGCTTGGTGCAGCAACTTTAAAACAGATATGTGTGCAGCATGTTTGAAGGATACCAAGAAGTCCAAAGTGCCAGCAGTATGAGACCAGTTCAGAAAAGAATGATGTGGCAATGAGACCACATAGAGTCTTTCAGTCCATTTCATTTTACTCTGTAAAATCAGAAGCTATTGGAAAATTATAAACACTGGAGCTATGCAAGTTGACTTACAGATTAGCAGCATAATTGTAGCTGCTGTGTTGAATCTAGACTATAAGAGACAAGAAGAGAAGCAAGGAAACCAGTTACAAGCCTATAGAAATAGTGTAGGTGAGAGAGAAAGATAGTGTAAAGTAGCCACTTTGTGGATATTTTGAAGTTAAAACCAGTAGGATTTTCTGGTGGAGTGGATTTTGGGTATGAGAGGCAGAAAAGGAGTCAAGATTCATCAAGCATTTTGGCTGAAGCCACTGGAGGCAATTAAGATGTGACAGGCTGTGGATGGATTGGCTTTGAAGGGGATGATGAGGTGTTAAGTTTGAGATGCATTCAGTTTGACAGGTTGCACCATGTGACCACATGTAGATGATGAACAATTAGGTACATGCATAAGAAGTTGAAGAGAAAGGTCTGGGACAGAGATACAATTTTGACAATGGCAATATACCAAAAATGCTGGAAGCTGTGAGATAGGATAAGAATCACATATACAGATGAGGAGGAAAGGAATGAAAGGAAAGAGAAGGGAAGCTGAGAAAAAGAAAAGGAAGAGAAAAGGCAGAAGAAGGGAAAGTTAGATTCTGGACACTCAACATTAAAATGATTAGAAAAAAGAGAAAAATTCTTCAAGGAGCTGCAAGTAAGTCATCAATGGGGATAGAAGTAAATACAGAATGTGAGGTTCTGAACACTGAAAGAAAATATGTTAAGAAGTGGGGAGCGGGCACCTGGGTGGCTCAGTGGGTTAAAGCCTCTGCCTTCGGCTCAGGTCATGATCTCAGGGTCCTGGGATCGAGGCCCGCATCGGGCTCTCTGCTCCGCAGGGAGCCTGCTTCTTCCTCTCTGCCTGCCTCTCTGCCTGCTTGTGATCTCTCTCTGTCATATAAATAAAATCTTAAAAAAAAGAAAAAAAGAAGTGGGGAGCAATTAAACATATCCAATGTCCCTGATAAATAAGATGAGAATATGACTGTCTGTTATCATTAGCAAGGTGTAGACTGGTGGTGATCTTGGTAAAAGCAGCTTCAGTTGAATGGTGAAGAAAATCACAGTTAGAGTGAGCTTAAGAAAAAACTGAAGAAAGAAGTTGGAGACCGAGGTAGTAATGGTGACTTGTTAGGAATGTTTTAAAACACAGGGGAGCAAAAAATACGTTTTTATTTTTCAAGGTAACAGAAGTTAACACTGCGTTTAGGAGCTGATGAACACGATGATGTAGGAACAAGAGAGGACAATTTCTGGAACTCTGCCCTCGAGTAGGTGACGGGGCTAGAGTCTGGTATAGAGTGAAGGGATTAGCTTGAGAAAGAAACATTGAGACTTCACCTGTGTGAACAAGTAGGAGGCAGAGTAAGTGTGTGGATGCTATTAGATAGGTATATAAATACACCCACTGATTTAGAAATCACTTAAAAAGTTGCTTACCCACAAGGAGCCTTGTACATTCACACAGTCTCTTTCCCCTCCTGTTGACATAACCTAATTTGATATGCTTATTTGACACTAAGAAGAAAACACAGGGCCCCACATAGGAAAATACCTTTTAGATGATTAATTGAAACATTCATGTATGACACAAACATTCTCCACAACACTGCTGAGGAGGTTGAAAGTGTTCGGGAGAACCCTGTCCGTGACAGTCCACTGTCCTGAAAGAAAATCCGTTTCATTGGAATAGCAACTCTACTGGTCAGGAATCTTCCCAGATTTGGAGCCCAGCATTTGAATAGTCACTGCTCGCTTTATTCCCCCCTCAGGAACAGCAGAGCCAAACCAGTGAAGGGTGGCACTTCCCAAGTCGTGTTTCCAAAAACACTCTTCTGGGAAATGATGTTTGGCATCTCAGAAATAACAAGTGGGGAATGTCTTTATATACATGACCACATGCGAGAGTCTGAAAGGCCTGCAGTAAAGAGAGATTTTCACACTACTGACATAGTGTTCTAAAACTGCTTACACATGGAACCACAATTCCTCTCTCTCTCTCTCTCTCTCTCTCTCTCTCTCTCTCTTTTTTATTTAGCACAACATATTAGCTATCTGTAAAAGCATTCTTCAAAGGTCAACTTCAGGACTTAGAAGGTGACAATCCTGGAGGCATCTGCCCCTCCACAGATTCAAGGCCTACAGACCATTTCTCAGAATGTGTTCTCTAGAGCTCAGGGACTTGTTAGATATGCAGATTCCTGGATCCACTGTGTAAAAATCCCTGGGGGAGAGTCCAGGACATTTGCATTTAATGAGCGTCCCTGGTGATTTTTATGCATGCTAGGGCTTGAAAACTACTTCTTCAAAACATGGTCCACAGACCATCAGCATTGGCATCATCAGAACTTATTAGAAATGAAGGCTCTCAGGCCCTATTGCAAAAGAATGAATCAGAACCTGCCCTTTGACAAGATCATCAGGGAATTTGTATGCACATCCAAGTCTGAGAAGCACTGTCCTGAGCAATATTAAGCTCTCTCAGGGGAATATTTTATTCCTCAAATTCTTCAAAAGAGAATTTTCTAATTCTCATGGACCTATCTTGTCATCAAATCATCCCCGATAGGTAAATGTCATCACTTACACTTCGGGGACCATGGACGTCACTTAGAATCACTGTCAGAGAGCTCTTCAAGCCCACGTGTTTTTTGGCATCAGTGAGGGTTGATAGTAGGCAATTTATTCCATGGCCATGTACCCAAGCTTATCTTTATTAATTCTTAGCAAGGCTACTTTTTTTTTTTTTAAGATTTCTTTAATTCTTTATTAATTCTTAGCAAGCCTACTTTTTTTTTTTTTTAAAGATTTCTTTAATTTATTTGACAGAGAAACAGAGTGCAAGAAGGGGGAATGGCAGAGGGAGAGGGAGCAGCAGCCTCCCCGCTGAGCAGGGAGCCTGACGTGGGGCTTGATTCCAGGAACCTGGGTTCACCGCCTGAGCTGAAGGCAGACACTTAACCTACTGAGCCACCCAGGCTCCCCTCAAGGTGCAAGACATATATGTAGAACCAGAAATGTAAGCCCAATAGCAGCCTATAATAACAGCAAGAGAACAATGTTGTTCATAGTGAGCTTTCATCATATGACTGGTGTTGTTGTGAGTATGTGTGTTTGTGTAAGTGTATGTGTAACAATTTATACCCAGTCACAACCCTAAGAGGCCAGTATTATTCTTGGTAACCCAAAAGAGGGCATAATCTTCACAGAATTTATTACTGGGAAAACTGAATGAAGAGTTTAAGAAAAAAAAAAAAACTATATGAATCTTTCTGGGCAAGTAAATTAGAATGCAATAAAGGCTTAACTGTAAATAAAGTAAAATCCAAACCATAAAACTTTCTTAAAATAAAAGGAATATGTTTTACAGTTTAATTGATTTGGAGGTAGAAATTGCTGAGTGGGTTCTGATTATCTTGCTGAAGATGTGAGCAATTGGCAACAATCATACCCATTACAAGTCATTTAAGCAAACTCAATTAAATTAGTGGTAATTCTAAACTACTCCATCTTGCACAGAGATTGGTTTAATTTCATGTAAATTCAAATTCTGGTTGTGCAAATCTTAATTGTCTAGCAGCATTCAAGCTAGATTATTTTCATCTCTGTGGAAATTTCAAAACTCCATTCAAAACTCTGGTAGGTGTATACAAAAACTGAAATCATTCCTGCAAGAAAATTGTGCAATGACAACTCGAAGATCAGGCCCATTTTGCTGGCTTTAGTGTGACAAACTGTATGAAATATGGAGAAAGCGACAGAGAGAAGATCATGAGAATTTAAGAGCATGATGGAGTAAAAAATACACTGGATCCACAGTCCGGAGCCCTGACCTAATTCTGATTCTGCCATCTACTTACTGTGTGTCTTCAACTGTGTAATGACTTACTGAGAAACTCTCCATGACTTAGCTATTACTAATTGTGTGATACAAAACCATACACTTGCAATGTATTAAAACAACAAGTATTTCTTTCTTCCCTAAGAACACGTGTGTGCAGGTTGGCTGGGGTTTGGCTGATCTTGGCTGACCTCACCTGGGCTTGGCTCTAAGCTATTGTGTGAGTCTAGGTCTGTTCCATAGGTCACTCATCCTCCCTGAGCCAGGATTACCTAATGCACATCTTACCCACTGTCAACCGTTGGAATGCAAAAGGCCAGGCTCAATCACACAAGCTCATTTCCAGTTCAGACAGTGTCATGTCTGCCTGACAAGTAATTGGCCAAAGCAGAACACGAACCAAGGCCAAAGTAAGGGGGAGCAAAGTCTACTTTGTCACTATGTAGCCATAACATGGGGTTGGAAGACCAATAATTTAAGCTATTATATTTTCCTTTCCTTTTGTTTTTAATTTCCACAGCCATAATCTCAGAAAGTGGATTTCTTTTTTTTTTTTTAAGATTTTATTTATTTATTTGACACAGAGAGAGAGATTACAAGTAGGCAGAGAGGCAGGCAGAGAGAGAGGAGAAAGGAGGAAGCAGGCTCCCTGCCGAGCAGAGAGCCCGATGCGGGCCTCGATCCCAGGACCCTGGGATCATGACCTGAGCCGAAGGCAGAGGCTTTAACCCACTGAGCCACCCAGGCGCCCAGACAAGTGGATTTCTTAAGTATGAGGATACTTCTAGCTCTTAATATCATTCTGCAAATGTAGAAATCCTATGAAATTCTGTAGTACTATTTGTAAACTACTGCCCTGCAGGCTGGATTCAATCAACTTATTTTATCTGCAGAGGATTTTAAAATACATTTGACCATGAACAACGCAGGAGCTAGAGGCACCAACCCTCTGCACAGATGAAAATCTGCATGTAACTTTTTACTCCCCCAAAACTTAACTACGACTGGCTTACTGGTGTCTGGGAGACTTCCTGATAACGTAAATAGTTGATTAACACATATTTTGAGTCCATATTACACATAGTATTCTTACAATAAAGCATATGGATAAAACATTATTAAGAAAATCATAAGGAAGAGAAAATGCATTCACAATTTGTGTGAATAGACACAATGTGTGTCTATTTACTGAAAAACATCTGCATGTAAGTGGACCCACTCAATTCAAATCCATGCTGTTGAGGGTCAACTGTGATCTTAATTAGTTGAAAATATTTTTAAAATCAGGGTGTTTCACACAAAAATCCAGAATCCAGCTTTCTCCTGCAGGCTCAGAATAGTTGACAAAAGTTGATTTTTGACTAGCAGCTGCCTCCTTCACATGGGGCACAGCTCTCCAGACGGTCCCTGCTCCACCTGCAGACCCCCCAACTATTGCCACACACCCAGCCCACTTCACTTATTTATACCACCTGCTTGAACCCTGTGGGCATTTTTTTGGTTCTATCCCAGGGTTTCAGGCTTAAGCTCTTGCTCTCCTCTCACCAGCTACTCACCTGGCTGGTCAGTCATGGGACATACCTGGATTCTATTTGTCTCATTTACAAATAGAAAAGGGGAGATCTGGAAGTCTTTTGAGGGCTTTCCAACGCTACCATTCTGTAGTTCTAAAGACATTAGATAAGAGAGTACATGTTTTAAGACATCTCGTGAGGGAAGGACAGTTTCATGGGAGGAAGGGTGAATCTTTAGATGGAAATCAACAAACTGGGGGCGCCTGGGTGGCTCAGTCCTTAAATGTCTGCCTTCAGCTTGGGTCATGATCCCAGAGTCCTGGGATCGAGCCCCACATCCGGCTCCCTGCTCGGTGGGAAGCCTGCTTCTCCCTCTCCTGCTCCCCCTGCTTGTGTTCCCTCTCTTGCTGTTGTCTCTCTCTGTCAAGTAAATAAATAAAATCTAAAAGAGAGAAAGAAAGAAAGAAAGAGAAAGAAAGAAAGAAAGAAAAAGAAAGAAAGAAAGAAAGAAAGAAAGAAAGAAAGAAAGAAAGAAAGAAAGAAAGAAAGAAAGAAGAAGAAAAAGAAGGAAAGAAAGGAAGAAAAAGAAAAATGAACAGACTGGAGTGGTGGAAAGGGAAGCGAGCAGGAGCAGGGCTCGCTTGCACTCACTGGGGGGGGGGGGGNCGGGGGGGGGGGGGGGGGTCACCAAGGAGCCAGAGAGAGAAGGAACAATTAGAGAGAAAGAGAAATTGTTGACTTAGGCTGAATATCAGCAAGGTTTTCCTAATAGGCAAGTCTTGAGACTGGCATGCGCTCCCAGGAGAAGTGGCAGGAAGTTAGTTAAAATAGGGCGGAACAGAGCATTTCAATAACCCACTGTAAACAAAATTCTCACTTAAACCAGAGCTACCCACTCAAGGATAGGTTGTTTCTTTCCCTTCACTTTGTAAAGTGACTTAGTTTCCAACTGAATAAACAACAGAAAAGATTAAATCCTGGAATGGAAGACAGATTCATGCTATTCTCCAGGCCTAGTAGTTGAATGCAGACATTAAAGCATCTCAGAAATGATGGTCTATTTTGCACCAGCCATTGGCGTTAAATAAGCATATATAAAGCACAGATGTGGATATAGTGTTTCGCACATTGTTCTGAATGTGAAGTTTCAGGCTGTCACCTAGTTTGCCCTGTAGAAGGCAGAGATTTTTGTTTTCCTCTTTATCTGCTGCACATCTTTTTTTGGAGGTATTTTGGGATAATAGTGCTTGTTATTCAATTATTTAAGACAGAGTGTTTGCTGACAACTCGATATTCTATTTTTTCCTCTCTTCTCTTTGAATTGGAAAGTGCAAAATGGGTAAAGGAAAATAACTGGCTTGGCTTGGGAACAACGGAGGTGGAAAACCAAACCGACAAACTAAAAGCAAGCAAGCAGAGCCCCTCTCCCTCGTTTCATGAGCCAAGGCATTAAGGGTGACCAAGGAAAAAGCTTACAAAAAACACTTTGAAGTGCTCCATCAAATACACGTTCTCCTAGAGGATTAACATAATGAGAGCAAGCAGGCCCCTGGAATCAGCTCATTGTCATAAAGGGCAAATTTGATTAGAGGCAGACAAGAATGTGAACTGATTACATTTGTAATAATCCATTATCCAACGCTGCCCTGTACTCACTCACTGAACAAACATTTACTATACATCAGATTTAGTCTCCTAAAAATGGAGAGGACAGCAACGCTTATTTCCCACATATCCCCCACCTCTTCTGTTTTATTAACCCTTACCCTCAAATCCAGGAACTTTGTTCTTTTTGGCATTCTTGTGCTGCCATGTGTCACCTGACATTCATGAAAGTCATCTGATCAATGTGTTAAGGATGAAACAAATCCCACTGTGTGGATCTAGAGGAGAAACTGATTAAAACAAGGATGTAGTCATTAACGAGGACCGTGGTGGGGAGGGCCTAGGTGGGAGGGTGGCGAATATTTCGGAAGAGAAGAGCATTTCAGAAATCTAGAGTTTTCCATAGCAAGGTCGAAAAAGAATAAATTCAGGGAATTCATAGAAAAGTAGACACAAGCCACCAAAAAGTGTAGTAAAGAGGCGCGCCTCACAAGAAGTCCTCAAGAAAGTACAAAGCAAAGCCACAAAATAAGATTTTAATCTATTAAACTGGGAAAAAACACTATAAAACCTAAAAGGAGTTACGAGGAACTAGGAACCATTACATGAGCTGGTGGGACTGTCGATCAGTTCAAGTGCTTTGGAGGCCAATTTGGTCATATCCCTTAAAATGTTAAAGCCTGTTCCAAGTTTGACATCACAGAATCTACCCGAGACACACTCTGGTCCTTAAAGGAAGCCATGTTCAAGCACTGTTTACATGAACAAAAATGTGGAGACATCTAAGCACCCATCAAAAAGGAAATAGCTCAATTTAGATTGTGGAATCCTCTAATTTAAGAATATTATCAACTAATCTAAATCTATAAAACCGAAAAACATGCATACATACAATAAGCAAATCAGCATACAGATAGAACAAGATGCGGCTAAAGGCAAAATTCAGCCCAGGGAACTCAGTACATAACCTCTGCTTCAATAATCACGCAGTGCTTTATACTCTTTAATTCAAAATGTAACTCTTTAAAATAAATAATGAGTATCTACTAGGTATCAGTTACCGTCAGGTGTTTTATACACGTGTGTGCGCGCGCTTATCTATTTTTTTCTTGTCCTTGCACTTGCCATGCAAAACAGTTACTTTCTCACTGTCACAGGTAGGGACTGTATGGAAATTTCTGTCCAGAGAGGTTTGTCACCAGTCTAATCATGCAAGAGAGCTGCATCCAGTATGGGGGCCAATTTATGTTCCCAGGGAAATAGATCCAGTTTCAATAGCTTTAAAAGTGAGCAAATCCAAAAAGATGCTAGATTCATTTATGCAGCTGCTTTAGCTGAGCACACAAAGATCCTGCTCGGGGAAACGTCCAGGGCATCTCATTTTGGTTGACCAAGACTGCCTTAGCATTTCCCTCAGCTCAATCAAACAGGCCTTTTCTTGCTGACCTCCCTTTTCCTGAAGCATTTTCTTTAGAAAACTTGTAATTATAATTCCTTCTTTGTTCCTTCAAGAGAGATCTTTTGTTTGTTGCTGCTTGGGATTGTTTTTCCTCAAGGACCTAGGAGCCTTTGAAATGTAAACATTAAGGGAATTTGCCTGCCCATCTGGGGAGGGTCCATGGTGGGGGAGAAGTCCAACTGTGGTGCATCCCTTGCTCCTAGTTTTAAAGATACAGGAAGAGGGCGCCTGGGTGGCTCAGTGGGTTAACGCCCCTGCCTTCGGCTCAGGTCATGATCTCAGCGTCCTGGGATCGAGGCCCACATCGGGCTCTCTGCTCGGCGGGGAGCCTGCTTCCTCCTCTCTCTCTGCCTGCCTCTCTGCCTACTTGTGATCTCTCTCTGTATCAAATAAATAAATAAAATATTAAAAAAATAAATAAATAAAGANCCTCTCTGCCTACTTGTGATCTCTCTCTGTATCAAATAAATAAATAAAATATTAAAAAAATAAATAAATAAAGATACAGGAAGATACAATCATGTTTACTTCTCCTCTGGTAAGGCCAGTTAGCAAGTGCAGATGCCCTGAAACAGCCCTACCCCTGCCCTGGCCCTCTCAATTCTAGTTTTCAAAACTCTTATCTTTTGTTCCAGCAGAGTTGATTTCAAACCCAGCTCTGGCCTCTCCCACCTAATGCAATCAGCTTGAATAAAGCCTACCTTGCGTGTTTCACTCTAATGCAAGTTTTGCATTGACAATGATCTCTTGAAGTTTTTAAGTGACTAGGTTAAGCAGAAGGGGGTATTAAGGAAAAGCGCTTAAGGGAAAGGATACAAGAGTTAACTGGTAGAAGGCCCACCCATACCTTTCCTGTTAAGAAGACACAATAATCAACTCCCAAAGCCCGTGTCTGACAGGTTATATGAAAAGCCATTCTACATTTGTTTAGCACTCAGCATGATTTAGGTACTTTTCACACTTTCCCTAATCTTCGTTTCAATGTCTAAACATTATTCATCTTTTAAAACCTCTCTTCCAATAGACAGTTGTTCTGTTGTAAGTGACAGAAGAGCTTAAGGAGAATTTATTGTGTCAATAATATATGAGTGTTTAGGGACATTTAGGCAAGGTGTTACACAGATGCTCACCAATGTCTTCAGTGGTCCTTCTGTGTTTAGGCCCTGACTTCATTCCTGCTTCCATTTTTAAGCTGAAGCTCCTTTTGAGGCCACAAGTCATTGCCAATTTCAGGATTATATCATATTGTTAGGAGTTAGTTGGACAGTTAGGTAGCCAGGACCAGGGTCCCCAACAAGAAAATACAGAGTCAGGACAACTACAATAAAAAGGCATTGACATCCGGTTTTGCAGCTTAGACAGGACCACACTGACATTCTGCTTTGTAGCCTTTGCAGAAATGACTTCTGCAAAAAGTCCTAAAATAAGACGATTCATCACAAAAGCATTTGTCAATATCATGAGCAGGGGGGGCAGTTAAGACTTAAGCCCTTTAATGTCAGCAAGGGGAAAAAAAAAAAAAGACCATCAGCCCGTCGTCCGCATTGACTTAAAAAGTAGACAGGTAAGTGACCAAAGCCCTGATTGGTATGACTCAGCACACCCAGATTGCTTAAGAAAGTTCTGCAAAAAGAGCTCATAAAAACCCCTAAACTTGGAAACTTTGGGGGCAACCCACTCGGGTCCCCTCCCTCTCCGGGAGCTTTGTATTCTTGTTCAATAAACTTTACTTTGCTGCCCACCACTCCTCGTCTTATCTACCTCTTCTTTCCTCCAAGCCGCAAGACCAAGAATAGTGGGCAGTAAGGGGACTCAGAACCTTGTAACAGTATCCAGTGGAAAAGAATATTTTCCTCAAATAGTTGCATCCAAAGGTCCAGAACTGGCTTGTGATAAAAAATAAGTTTGTATCATATAATCTTTGACCTTGTCCATAAGACATGCAAAATGTGTGAAATGCCCAGACCTGAGCCAGATGCTGTCCCACTAACATCACAAGTACTCTTAAGTAGAGAAAGAGGGTAACTCCAAAGAAAAGCAGGGTATATTACCCAACAAAGAGGTGGAGACTGTAACAATTAGGCTATCCCAACAAATTTCCACTAGAAATGTCTACAGTGAACTCCAATGACAAAGAATGCAAATATATTCGGCATCCACTCAACAAATACAACATTTCGGTTGTACTTCCTAATGTACTTCCTAATGCAATCAGCTTGGTTGTACTTCCTTCAAAGCAGGTGGCTCTTCTTTTTTTTTTTTTTTTTTTTTAAGATTTTATTTATTTATTTCACAGAGGGAGAGAGATCACAAGGAGGTAGAGAGGCAGGCAGAGAGAGAGGGGGAAGCAGGCTCCCTGCTGAGCAGAGAGCCCGATGCGGGCCTTGATCCCAGGACCCTGAGATCATGACCTGAGCCGAAAGCAGAGGCTTTAACCCACTGAGCCACCCAGGCGCCCAGCAGGTGGCTCTTCTGACTTCATGTTACGGTTCACTCAAAAGCAAAACCAGGTTTACCTTTCTATCCCCAAACTCGACCTGTTTGCAGTAGGCAAAGAGTGCACGGGGCTTTGTTAAGTTCCTTAGTGATCCTGTGCCCCAATTTTTTCATCCTCCCGGGGAGCGATCATATTCATTTCTATTCAAACATTCATTTCTTCATTCAGAAATTATTGTTTCCAATAACTAAAACCATGACCATGACAACACTAGGAACTCCCATTTGCTGAGTGCCTGCTGGGTGCGGGTCAGGATTTTAAGTACCTCTGGCTCCTCTCTTGCCCACTGTATTGCCTACAATACAAAACTGACGATCATTTCACTGTGGCTTACTGTACTCCAGCTACACCAGCAGTCTTGCTGTCCCCCGGTACCCAAAGCTCATATCGATGGCAGAGGCTTACTGAATCCTCTGACTAGGATGTCCTTCCCTCAGTTTTTCACACAACTAGTTCCTTTTTGCCATTCAAATCTCAGCTTAAATACCAGGTCTGCAGAGAGGCCATCCCCGAATAGTCAATGTATGTTAACCATCCATCTGAACCACTTGCTCTTCACACGCTAACTTTTTCTTTGCTTCCTCCTCTTTGTTTCCGTCTCCTTCTAATTTCTTTTACCACTCCTTAACTTATCTTGAATATTTGTCTCTTTTTTTCCCTCTGTTGACTCTTCCCTTGGGATATAAACATATGATAGCAAAGACCTCTTCTGTCTTATTTATCACCATATCCCCAGGAACTAGGAACATGCTTGGCACATGGCTGCCAATGCTTTGTTTTATAAATGCATCTCTTCCAACCTTCGTAACAATCCCATAAGGTAGATACTGTTAACCATCTCCATTTATATGTAAGAAAACCAATGCCAGAAAAGCTAAATGCCTTGCCCAAAGACACACAGCTAGAAAATGGCACAGTTAGTATTTCAACAGAGGAATTCTGACTTCACTATTCAGCTTCAGAGCCAGGGTGCTAAACTTCCGTGGCTAGATTCTGTGCAGAGTACTTAGCATGGAATGGAAGAGACAATGCCCCATCGTTCAAGAGCTTACAGTACTCCGGGGTAGCTAGACTTTGACACATTATCAGTTCGCGTAGAACTATTAATCATATAACTGATAAGAAAGGATGCTATGGGGAACACTTAAAACCAAGACCTAATGAGAGGGAGTCAGGGAACTTAAGACTTTAAGGACATGTTGCTTTTATCCAGGGGAAGGGAAGTGGGAAAGGAGCTTCAGATGAATGGAATGGCATTGGCAAAACCCTGCGGCATATCGCCAGTGCCACTCAACAAGTAAGAAGAGGGCACACAGGAAAGTGACTTGTCTTCACCCTTGAGATATTTTAGTTGGTTATGTGAAAAAAAGAAAACAGGTGTCAAAAGGTATATGAAGTATGATATTAGGGGAGACCTTAAAAGACTCAATTTTTTAAAGATTGAATAGGCTGTAAATAAATGTGGAAGTAGGAAATAAAATAATGAGGCTGATTTATAGCTATCCAGTGAATTTCTCTACTCTATAAACTAAGAATAGACCCTCTTTTCAGGGGCCCAAAGAGTATTTAAAAAAACCTGCCTTGCGTTATTCCAGAAGCATCATTTCAATCAATAAATCAAGAATCAAGAAAAGTCATGCTGCAGCCTACTTTCTCCATAATCAATGCCATAAAGCCACAAATTAAGAACACCAGCACAAACAAATCAATTCAAATAACTTAGAAATCAGAATAATAATAGCTAACATTTACTGAATGTTTACTACATACTTTCAGCATGCTGAGATTTTTGTCTTAATCAGTTCATTTAATCCTTACAAAATCTTTATTAAATAGATACAGTTATTATTACCATTTTACAGGCGAATAAGCTTATGGCAAGAAAGAGATTACATAAGATGTGCCAAGATACTCAGCTAGTAATTTGTGTATGTGGGATTTAAACCAAGCAGTCTAATTACAATGTGTGTGGAGGGGAAGGGGGTGGGTGAGTTGGTGGGTGGCGGGTTTGTGTGTGTGTGTGTGTGTGTGTTTAACCACTTTGCTGTTCTGCCTCTCCTCAGTAGTTTTTGGGTCAAAGAAGGAATCGAAAGCATAAAAGTATTTAGAGGGGAAAACAATGACAATACAAACAAAGAAAGCCAACAAGAATTACTTATGACCAAAACCTGTTGATAATTGTTGAAGGTATATAACGGCACAGAAGGGCTTACTGCACTGTTTGTCTATTTCTGCGTATGTTTGAAAATTTCCACGATATAAAGTTTTAACTAGAAGAAAGGCAATGAGAGTTAAATTTCTCTCTCTCTCTCTCTCTCTCTCATTCTGTCTCTCTCAAATAAATAAATCTTTAAAACAAAACAGTCTCAGTAACTTACCAAAAAGACCTCAGTTAGTGGAAGTAAAAAATGGAAAATGGAGTTTGAATCTTTTTTTATTCTGAAGTCCTTATCTATACAGTACACCACGTGACCAAAATTATATAATTCTAAATTTTGGTGGCAAGGCACTTGTCTAACTTATCTTTGAAAAATACATCTATAGCATCTGGTATAGCACCCGTCATAAAGTTGGCTCTCAATAAATACTCTGATAGGAACAAGGGAGAAGAAAAATGAAGAGCAGTCAGCATTTTACTTTATATAAACAGTATTACTGGGAATTCAATCTTATTTCCAAGATAAATTATTAATTAACCTGCCCAAGGCTGAACAGTTTATTTTTAATGGATTTAAAACTGTAGCCCAGTTATTTCAAATTTTGTGTGATTATATGGACAGGAACCATGTCCTTCATTGAATTTAACAGCATGATAGAAGCAAGGGGAAGTTGGCCATAAGTTGGCCATAAAACTGTAAGATTTCAAGGTTATGATTTTTGCTTTTAATTCCTAATCATGTTTCACATCACTCTGAAAAAGTTTTGATTCTGCACCCATTTGTTTTCTCTAGCCTTGAGTCATCTGAAAAAAATAGAGCTCACCTTTGGTTTTATCCAAGTAACTGATGAAAGCTTTATAAAGAAAAACCATTAAGAAATAACCTTAGAGTCATTCTTCTGAAGAACTTAAAAATCTGGTCATTCACACATCATCTTACCCATAGCAGAGCAAGCAAGACTTTGTCAAAACTTTTTGCTGATGTTTCTGATAAGCTGTATTGATGAAATCCTTATCATCTGCAAATTTGGAAAAACTTAAAAACTAGACTATTAATAATATGATTTGTTCATTATGAGTGCCTAGTAGGCACCATTTTGTTTTCCGTACACTCACGAGTCTGGCAGTAAATAAGCTACCCATGAATTTTTCTTTGTGATCAGAATCGGGTTTGCTAGTTTATAGTTTCTTAAATCATTATTTTTTAAAATGAAAACTGGCACAGTATTTATCTATAGTCAGTTTCTGATACCTTGTCTGTTTTGTAAAATTTGTCATGCATTCTGAAATGTAATTCACTATTTGCGAGAATTAAAGGCAAACAAAACCATTTCTCACAATACAATTCATTTTTACTTGCAACCCTCTCATACCACGTTCTTCAGATTATCACAAAGACTACCTAGAGTCACTTTTTCTCCTTAAGTCCCCAAAATACAGGCCTTGGGTGCCTCCATTTTTCCTACATCCAGGGTAATGTCTACTTCATCTGATGGTAAATGTCATTGAAATATCTTCGTTTATCTCATTTTGACACATTTCTCTCTTTCAAGATATATCCTGCAAATATGTGCTTAAACTTTTCCTGTGATGTGGGCAAAGAACACTCTGGCCTTTAAAATATGTACTAGCATTTAAGTGGCTTTAAGATGTTTAAAATGCTATCTTGTTCATTATTAATATAAAAAGAATTTTAATATCAATGCAGCTGAAACTACTTTGTTAATTCTGTTAAAAGATTAGGAAAACTGGTAGCCCTTCTCTAGCAGTACCTTTTATTTTATCATAATTTCTGATTGCTTCAAATTTGAAATAAACTTCATGTCCAGCATTATAATATATGAAATTATAGTTTATCAAAGTACTGGAAGACTATGCAGGATTTAAGAATAATGAGCTCTTTCTGTGTGATGACATATAAAAACCTCTAGGTCATATTTTAGAGCCAAACTGGATCAGTTGAAGAAGAGTAAAAAAATNCAGTACCTTTTATTTTATCATAATTTCTGATTGCTTCAAATTTGAAATAAACTTCATGTCCAGCATTATAATATATGAAATTATAGTTTATCAAGGTACTGGAAGACTATGCAGGATTTAAGAATAATGAGCTCTTTCTGTGTGATGACATATAAAAACCTCTAGGTCATATTTTAGAGCCAAACTGGATCAGTTGAAGAAGAGTAAAAAATCTCTGTTTACATACCTGCATGTATGTGTGAATGTACATTTAAATAAATCTGAAAGATTAAACCCAAGTCTAGAAGGTATAAAATTGAGAGATGTTTACTTTCTACCATATTAACTTTTTATCATTTTAAATTTTACAAGCATATGTTAACTTTGTAATTAGAAAACAATACAAACTTTTTTTTTATACTTGGGAAAACTGTAGATTTACATTTTTTTAAGTAATATCTCTTACTACTGAAATTTTTATGTTCTTACAGGTAATTTGGTGGTGTTGATACCATAGAAATATTTTCTTCTATTACAAGAACATTATAAGCCCAACAGTAAGGACAGTGAAAATCAATAATTACAGTAATTCATTAAACTATTAATATGTGCAGAGCCCTCTGTGTATCATCACATTCAGTCCAAAGCACATTACTTTAAGGAAAACATTATTATCCAAATTTTATAAGTAGGGCACAGTTGAGATTCAAATCTTACTCTCTTTGATGTCAAAACTCAAGGCTTCCTCTCTACCATCTCATTAAGGTGATGTGCACAGTGAAGTTAAGAAGTGTAAAACCAAGGACAATTTTCCAGAACCTAAATCCATAAACTTCTGGTCCTTCTTTTGGATAAATGTACAAGGGCCAACAAATAGTCAGAAGAAGAAGAGGGCCTGACTGAGATGGGAGGAGAGTTCCTGTTTGTTCAGGTCTGCAGCACCGAGATGTTTCCTTGATGAAAACAACAAAGGTGCAGAGCACCATATCTATCCATCCAAGGCCTCCCACTCTCCTACCGGCAATACTGGATGCCGCAGTTACACTCTTGGGCTAGATCACCACCCTCTGTCTCCCTCTCTCTTTGAAAGACAACAACAAGAAGGCCACTTGGAGTCTGCTCCATCTTCTGTAACTGCTTGGGAGCCTCTGATGAAGAGGGTTAATTTTCAGTGGTTTGGTCATGAGTCTTCTCCTTGACTGTCATTTCCAAGATAGGTTATTTATGTAGCTAAGTGTAAAAGGAGACTACCTAGGCATCAGGTCCCTCAGAATGCATAGTGCAGCCCAGGTTAGTTTACACAGCACTGGAATGCAAGAAATGCAGATGAGGAACATGAATATTTCTATAGTAGGTCTTCTCAGTACTCCTCACACTTCTTAGAGTCCAGAATCACCTAATGTCTAAAGCACAAAGAAAAAGTACTTTTAAAGCTTGGCAATAAGAGACACAGCGTTTCAGAAAATGGCCAAGAATGTGTTGCAATGATTACTATCCATATATATGTATATGTGTAGTAATAGTAATATATTAGTAATAGTAATATATTAGTAATAGTAATATATTACTATAGTAATAAATGTAATATAATATTAGTGATAGTAATATGTATATGTATACACACACAAATATGTATGTACATTTTGCTGATGTACTGCTTATAGTAAAGAGAATATATATCTCAAGGTTATGAGTTAAAATAGAAGTATAGTCAGATGCCCTTTTATAGACATAGTGCCAAAAACTAAGAAGGAAGCCCCTGTCCCTCCCAAAGCCAAAGCCAAAGCTAAAGCCAAACCAAAGGCTTTGAAGGCCAAGAAAGCAGTGCTGAAAGGCATCCACAGTCACAAAAAAAGAAGATCCGCAAGTCACCTACGTTCCAACGACCCAAGACCCTGTGTCTCCGAAGGCAGCCCACATATCCTCGAAAGAGCGCCCCCAGGAGAAACAAGCTTGATCACTATGCCGTCATCAAGTTCCCCTGCCTACTGAGTCAGCCATGAAGAAAATAGCAGACAACAACACACTTGTGTTCATTGTGGATGTCAAGGCCAACAAGCACCAGATCAAACAGGCTGTGAAGAAGCTCTGCGACCTTGATGTGGTCAAGGTCGACACCGTGATCAGGCCTGATGGAGAGAAGGCATATGTTCAACTGGCCCCTGACTATGATGCTTTGGATGCTGCCAACAAAATTGGGATCATCTAAACTGAGTCCAGCTGGCTAAATCTAATTTTTTTTTTCACCACAAAAAAAGAAAGAAAAGACGTATATTCAGCCATAGAAACATACAGGTGGAAAGTTTGGAGAATACCTGCTTATGAAACCTCCACTGCTTTGTCCACTAGTAACCATTATTTCTTTTAAATAAGCTCACTTTTTAAATCACTCGCATGTGGTATGACAGAACTCCTGTTGGGCCTTGGTGTTCCACTAGTCCAAAAAGTTTAAAGGGCTACACATTTATAGGGAAGAAACATAAGGTAATTCTAAGTATTTTCCCAGGTTAGACATTTGCACGTTGATGATTTCTAAGATACGAACAACAGTAATAAAATAGTCTGGTTGACGACGAGGCTTAGATTATAAAGGACTATAGTTGAACAGTCTAGCTTGTGCCCAGTCTACCAGTTTTTGGAAAGTAAAATATGTGTGTGGGAAATTATAAGCTCTTCTACACTTCTCAGGAGCTAATCCTGTAAATGTAAATGTGGTATATTCTTTGAAAAGTACCCAGTCTGGATATAAATAATGTAAATTACATGGCTCTTGAATACCAACAGGTGCACTGGTCTAATTTTTAAAAGACAAAAAAGAGATTGGAAGTGGATTATGTGAGGGTTGCTGGAAAAGCTGAGGTCTAACCTCTGAAAAGATGTGTGTATGTGTGTACTTGTGTGTGTGTATGTGTGTGTGCATAGGGTATGAGTAAGGGTATGGATGTACAATAAAATTGTGGTGGTGTGTCTGCACACATTAAGTATTGAGAATTACACTTTTGAGAACTCCAACCTAAAGACTTTTCCCATACCTGGACAACTATGCATTTAAGTGTGGAAGTGGGGGGTTTTTTGTTTGTTTAATTTTAAAATCTGAGGTTTGCTTATTTCTATAAGCAAGAGTCTGCTTTGATGCATAAAGCTCTCTTAATCCTATGCAAAACTGATCAATAAAATATAACTACCTCTCTTTATCAACCTGGCCTTTTAAGCAAGTGAAAGTTAAGGCAACTGAGGCTATTTTGCCAGCGGTCAGTCTCCAACTACAGATTGTTCATCACTCAGATTAGTTATATAAAAACATTGCACTTAGCAAAATGATCCAGACGGAGGTTTGGTTTTGGGTAGGGGCAAGGCAACGAAGAGGGTAACACTTTAATGAGACATTGAATTCAAGTGCCTAAATGCCTTCTCTTCAAATCTTAACACTTTCTAGGAATAAAATTCTCAGTTTCCAGCTGCCAACCAAGAAATGATTTCACACCTCTCGTTCTCACCATCAAGAACTCCCTCCTAAAGACTCTGCAGTTCCGAGGTCTGAGGTGGCTGCCTGACCTGACAGTGGAAAGAAACATTTAAGGTCAGCTCTCTTAGTGTCTTGAAAGCTTTCCAGTGGAGGAGGCTTTTCAAAGAAAAAACATTCTGACAGGAAACTTACACTAGGAGGTTTTTCACATCTTGCACAAAAGATCTCTTTCTTTGTTTTCTTTCCTTTCCTTCCATTCTCTTTGGACCCTGGAGACAAATGCATGCATTCACCAAAAAGAAGGCATTTAGTACCTGCTATATGCAAGGCTTTTGTATTTTTTCCACACTTCTGCTTACCTACCGCTGCATAAAAAACCACCCTGAAACTGACTGTCCGGAAACAACAATGTATCATTCTGTGCCGGAGCCCTGAGGGTAGACTCAGGACAGCAGGGCAGTTGGCCCCCATGGTCTCTCTGTGAGGTTTCAGTCAGACAGCAGCTGGGGTTGGAGTCACGGGACCCACGATGGTCTCTGGTCTCATGACTCACAGATCTGGCCCCTCACTGCTCCTGTCCTCCTTCCTTCTCTCCACACAGTCTGGCCTTTTCCATGGGGCTTCTCTGTGAGGCTTGGTCTTCCAACAACAGGTGAGCGTAGGCTAGTCACACTTCTTACATGTGCTTGACATCCAAGAGAAAATAATGAAAATTGCTGGGCCCGGTGAAGGCATACACACTGGCACAGTGTCCATTTGGTGACGTCGGATTATTCACGGTAGCCACAGGCCTGCCCCGGTTCCAGGGCGTGGAGTGACAGACTGTCTCTGTGTGCGAATGACAAAGCCACAGTGCTGAAGAGCACACGGACGGGCGATCTGCAGCGGCTATCTTTGGAAAATGCGATGTCACGTTTGGTGTCTCAGGCATGAAGAGCAGCAGGCGTCTCTGGTCATACTCCAGGCTGTGTTTTCAAATCCATAAAGCCACTGGGAATGGTGTCCCCTCCCCATCTCTGCCATCGTCTCCACCCATCTCGTTTCTCTTACATAAAAATGTACTGAGTTCCCACAAAGGGCCAGTCTCTGTGGTACAGTCACATCACTGAATCGAGGTAACCATCCTAGCTCCAAGATGTTGTACTAAACAATTCTCTTTGAATGTATCCCAGCTCAATTTTTCTTCTTTTCTTAGAAAAAGAAAAACTTATAGTAAAGACAGAGGAGGAGAAATAATACAGTAATTATCCTCCCATGTTAAGGATCTAATCCCTGCTTCTGATAACTGTGGCTACATGAATGCTAATATATCATTTGTCTGTTCACTTATGATTCTGACACTGCTGAGCACTGGGGACACATGGCTGGACAAGACAGACATGGCCCCTGCTGTTGGTTGAGTTCTGTCTCCCAAAATTTACGTACTGAAGTCCTAATCCCCAGTACCTCAGAATGTGACCTTATTTTGGAATAGGGCCACTGCATATGTGATTAGTTAAGATAAAGTCCTTAGGGTAAGTCTTAATCCAATATAACCGGTGTCAGCACAGAAAGGAGGAAGTTGGACATTGGGCAGAGGGAAGACAATGTGAAGACACAAGGAGAAGGAGACCAACTCTAAGCCAAGGACAGAGGCCAGGAAGAGATCCCGTCATCACAGAGTTCAGAAGGAACCAACCTTCCCAATGCCTGGATTTCAGACTTCTAGCCTCTGGAACAGTGAGACAATGAATATCTGTTGTTTAGGCCACTCATTTGGTGTTAGCTTGTTACAGTGGCCTTAGTAAACTAATATAGGCCACATTCTCACAGAGCTGTCTCACAGGCAGACATTAATCAAATAATTCCAAATAACAGGTGTGTAATTATAAAATTGGCCTAAGTAATATGAGGGAAGGAAATGCAATTCTGTGAAAGCAGAGACTAGAGAAATCTTTCCTAGATTGGTAGGTCAAAGTTTTCCCAAGCAAGTGATGATGGAGGTGAGAGATGAAGAGTGACAAGAAATAAAGAAAAGAGAAAGTAAGCCAAGCATGTCCTGGGCTAGGGGGAGGGGTGCGGGGTGGGGGGGTCGGTTGCAGGTGTGCAAAGGCCTCTGTCAGGTGACAGCAGGATACAAGTGAGAAACCAAAAGAAGGAGAGTGTGGCTTTAGCACAAGAAATGGACAGAGAATAGTGCAAAAAACAAGACTGGCAAAATAGGCAGAAAGCCCATGCCTGAGCAGGTCTTGTCCAGACATTTTTCAGTACTGGGCGCCTGGGTGGCTCAGTGGGTTAAAGCCTCTGCTTTCGGCTCGGGTCATGATCTCAGGGTCCTGGGATCGAGGCCCGCATCGGGCTCTCTGCTCAGCAGGGAGCCTGCTTCCTCCTCTCTCTCTGCCTGCCTCTCTGCCTACTTGTAATCTGTCTCTGTCAAATAAATAAATAAAATCTTTAAAAAAAAAAACATTTTTCAGTATCATCAATGAATGAGAAATCCTTAGAACATTTTAAGTTGGATGTGATGTGATCACGTTTGAGGTCTAAGAAGCCCACTCCCACTGTTCTTGAGCGGAAACCCTGGAAAGGGCAGGGATGGGGCAGGACTCAAGGGCACGAACTACAGTGGCTTGTGGCTTGTGGGGAGGAGGACCGTGCAGGTGTCAAGAAGAAGTAGCTGAATCCAGACAAGGGCTGGTGGCGGTAAAGAAATGGATGCATTTAAGAGATCTAGATGCAGAGAAGGATGAAATTTGCTGAAGAGGTGGCTACTGCTCTTTGCCTTCACTCGGGCAGGGTAGGAGAAGACCCATTTTAAGGGAGAAGCTCATGGATTTCAGACTTGCTGTGTTCTGTGGGCACTAGGGAACTGCCAGATGAGATGTTAAGATTTACGGGGGGCTAAAAAGATGAGCTCTGCGTTAGAGATACACATTTGCAGCCATTGTCAAATCCACAGTGACTGGAGCGGTGTGTGGGATGGAGATGGTTAGGGAAGAGCATTCCGCCTCTGAAGAGACAAGGGCCTACAATGAACACCAAATCCATTCAATACTTAGATGATTTTTGTCTTATTTTGCTATTACTTCATGAGGAAATGATGCTAGAGTTTGTATCTAATTACCCCTGTCAGATCATTTCTTTAAAAATGGAGGCCTCTGAAGCAAACCATGTATCTCCAAGTTACAGAACCACCTGGGGCAATTGTTAATTATATGCACTTCCATTAAAAAAAAAAAAGGCAATTTCAGTGTGGTTTTCCCACTTCAGATTACAGAACGGGAAAAATGGTTTCGTAAGTATTTCAGATAAAAATAAAGCAAGAATTGATTTTGCTTTTCATAGCTTTAGGGGGAAAAAAAAGGTATCTTGAAAAACAACCTATTGCCCACAGGGAGAAAGAGGCCTTATCTGATTATAATGGTGATTGGATTTTTTTGTACCACTGACATTTGGTACAGGCCCTATCTTTGAATCCTTCTATTTCTAGCAGCATTGCGACGTTATTTGTAAGTGTTTATCGTGCTGTTAAAATAGAAAGATGTGAACACATGCAGTTTCCTTCTTAAAGGAAACCCACTGGGGTTGCGTCACCGTGTTGCCCTCACAAACTGTTAAATTATGTCTTTGTTAGTACGGACGGAAAGAGAACCCTGCTTCCTCCACTGTCCTCTTACCAAGCTTGCAGATGTTCACAGCTGCCGACTCTAGCTGTGAGAGGGGCAGCGCTGGCAACAAAACAGAGGACAAAATAGGCTTTCAACAGAGTAGGCAATGATATTCCGTGATTACCACAAATCGGCCATATAATCAGGTAAAAAACGTGCTGTGAGTCCGCATGTCCTCTGGATTCTTTTAAATAATGATACCCAGTGACAGGAAAGTGCTCATTCTCTTTAACTTGCATGGGAATCTTCACTTTGGTAATATGTCACTGTTGCTGGGGTGCCTGGGTGGCTCAGTGGGTTAAAGCCTCTGCCTGTGGCTCAGGTCATGATCTCAGGGTCCTGGGATCGAGCCCCGCATCGGGCTCTCTGATCAGCAGGGTGCCTCCTTCCTCCTGTTTCTCTGCCTGCCTTTCTACCTACTTGTGATCTCTCTCTGTCAAATAAATAAATAAATAATATTTTTTAAAAATATGTCACTGTTTCTTAAAAATTTGCATACCATATGACCTGGCAATTTTACTTCTATAACATTAAGAAATTGGTCATGAAATTCTGAAAGTATTACTCTATGAAAATATTCATTTCTAGTTGGCTCTCAAAAGCCAAGTCTTAGGAACAATTACCTTCCCAACTAGGAGACCCAAGTTCAGAAGGGTAACATGATAAAATAACTTGCAGCTATCAAAATTATGATGTAAAAATATAATGAAATGAAAATGGTCAATATGTAAGAGCAGTTTACAAATAAGTATACGGCGTAACAGTTTTGGGCGTGTGTGTGTGTGTGAAAATGGCTATTTATTTTTAAAAAGTTTGAAACTGAATGGACTAAATTCTTCATCACTTAAGTCTGAGTGTTAAACATACAGAGATTTACTCCTATTCCATTCCATAAAAATACTGACTTGAGAAGATGTACAAAATTGTATCGGTCACTTACACCCTAAGCTTTTTACCTCCTTCCAGGGAGCAATGTTTGATGGGTCCGACGGAGGATGAACAAAAGGACAATTGGGCCCCTGAGAGGAAGGTGAAATGCCCTCATGAAGGCTCAGCTGGCCCGTGGGAAAGCTGGAACTCGTCGCCATCCCACCAATCTGGGGAGAGATTGATAGCACTCTGGTGGAAGAACTCTGCTCAAGGTCTTGGCATCTGACAGTTTTATCAATAGATAAAAACTCTGGAGCTTAGTATCTGTTTATTAAGCAGATTCAGATGGAGACCCTACCTCCTATTGACTGAAATGTGTAAGAATAAATGCAGATCTGAGGAACATTCGTGTATTGTATAGACTCTGGCCTGTTAGTTCTGTTGGTCTTCATGTGTTTAAAATATGCTAGACTATTTTGAATCTCTTCCTTCTCTTTGACATTTTCATCATTTATTTATTTTCATTGGGAAAATGCATTTTTGAGTAGGCTATCATCCAAACAACCTAGATATTAAGTTTAGACAGAAGATTAAAGTAGAATTAGGCCACATTGTTATGAAAAGTGCCCTGCTTCTTCTAATACTTTTATTACCACTAATCCTGCTTTGAAGGAGAAAGCATTTATTGATCATCTCCCATGAATCAGGTGCTTTATATAATTAAATTACATGTTAAATAATTTATGTATATATATTTCATAAATTATTATAAGCGACCCTTTAAGGACAATGACTGACTCTTGTTTTACAGATGAGGAATCTGAACCTTCAAAATCCCAAGCAACCTGCCTAACTTCACACATCTGGAAAGTATGGAACTGTATTCAAATCCTGGCCTTCCACAATGCCACAGTCCCGCTTTCCCCTGCTATGCTCCCTATCTGGATTTTTAGAAGAAAAAAAGAGAGACCCTTTCATGCTCCACAAACACTGGAATCACTATGACTATCACCACCAGCCATACTGGGATCTTTACAGGGCATTTTCAACAATAAAATGCATCACTCTAGCCAAGCTGACTGCCTCTCTCCAGACGTTTTAAAAACAGTGTAAGGTCAATCACAGAGCGTGTGATGCCCAGGTGATGTCACCGTAAAGCGGTCACAGAGCCCCAAAGTCGCTCAAAATTCTCAGACATCCATCTCCACTTTCCCTGGCCTACCTGTCACATTACACTTGAGTTTATTTCTACCATCTAACCTCAGACTCTTTGCAATCAAGTTATTTTAGACAATTGATGATAAAATAGCACTCAAGTCACTATTTTGGATGATTTGAGGCCCTTATTTACTTTCTCTCTCGGTTGACTTTTTCAGTATCCCGTAGGCTTGTACATAGAAATGACAACCTAGGTTGAGTCTATTTTCACCACATTTCACAAGCTCGCTGGACCAAAAGACCTCCAGCATAGGTAGGAAGAAACACACTGAAATGTCTAAATTACTTAAACATAGTTCCTCTCCATCAGAAATGTGAGCTCTCACCAGGCCTGTTGAATGCGATTGGCCATTTTAGTTAGGGCCCCACTGGAAGGAAAGAGAATATAATATTTTTAAGAACAGATGAACAATCTCATTGATATCATACCTGCTCTCCCACATAGGTATTTTCTGTTATAGATTTGGTGGGGCTGAGGGAGAAGCAATAGAGACTAGGGTAGAGCCAAAGGGAAGTACGTTTATATTTTTACATATACTGTATTACTTACATATGTAAATGAAATTGGGAAATGATTTAGTTGTCCTCTCAAAATATCAATACCACTTGGTATGTAAAGACTATTTAAAAGTAATCAATAACAACAGTAACTAGCATCTATTAAGCATGCACTATGCACAAGGCACACTGTGCTTTACACATACACACACATACTTATATGTCTACAATTCTCCCAAGAGCCTACTGAGTTCTTATTTTACAGGTAAGGTAACTGAGACTCAGAGAAGCTGTAAAATAAAAGCATTCAAACACACCTGGTCAGAAAGTGGCAAAGCCAAGATTATAAACACAGGTCTTTTGGCTCTGTGATGGTAGTGCTAATCTATGCACCATATACCTTCCCTGATGATATTCTGCCAGGTACCAGAATTTTTCAAGTTCTAGCCTGATATTACCTACATTAAATTCACCTGGGGTACATGTTCAAGCATAATTCTTAGGCTCTACCTCTGACTTTCCAAATTAGAGTTCCTGAGAGGCAAGTCCCAAAGATCTACATTTTTAATTTGCTTCTTGGGTGACTTCTTAAAAATCTGAATATTGGAGAGCCACAGTGGTTAACAGGCAGTCCCCTGACTGTGACAGCAACACAGTAGAAAGACCATGGTAAGAGAAGTCATATGACCTGGGTTGTTTTTTGTTTTTTGTTTTGGTTTTTTGGGTTTTTTTTTTTTTTTAAGATTTTATTTATTTATTTGACAGAGAGCACAAGCAGGAGTAGCAGGCAGAGGGAGAGGGAGAAGCAGACTTCCTGCTGAGCGGGGAGCCTGATGAAGGGCTCGATCCCAGGATCCTAGGATCATGACCTGAGCCAAAGGCAGATGCTTAACCAACCGAGCCACCCAGGTACACCAAGATGACCTGGGTTTTAATCCCACCTGTGAGTAACTAGTTCTGTGACTTGGATAAGTCCCTTCATTTTTCTGGGCATGCAGTACCATAACGGACAAGTGATGACGGTAGATCAGATGCCCACTCTAATATTTCTTAAATATTTTAAGTAGATCCTCGCAAAATAGGAAAGAGTTCTATAACTGTCTGCACTGATCGGTCAGCTTCTAAGTCCTCTTTGTAGGGGCGGCCATTATATTTCAGAGAGACTTTCCCTATGTGGAGCAGGGTTGAGGCTGGCCATCACCCCTGCCACGGAATACTGTGACCCAGCAGCAAGATCACATGACTTCTCCTTCTGGGGACTCTGTGGTTCTTGCAGGCACAAATGAAGATAGATGAGTGATGGCTGTCATTCCAAATGTCCTAGGGTTGAGGTACAGAGGTAGTTTTTTGGTTTTTCTCTGGTCAGCAGCATATTTTCCATGGAAAACAAGCAATATTTCCTGTTTGAGAAATGAGGGGGATTTTAGAACTGACACCAACAGCTTCCTAATTTATTTCGGCAAAGAGGTAATTGTGTCCAGTCTCTGAAACTATTCCTGCAGATCCAACAGCATGCATTTCATTTGTGGCCCACACAACTGTATTGGCCTTTATAAGAGAAGCAAATATGTCCTCAGCGGCTGCTTTGTATTGGCAATTAACTGATCTGTGGGCAGAATCCGGTATCTGCATATGCAAACGCACGTTTAGCAGCACACCCTAGAATGCAGGGACACATTTCATTTTGCAGGCATATTTTGGGAGCCTGGAAGAATATGTGGTCTTTGTTTTAATCGGCAGTGGCTTGTCCAGTGTTTTCCATACCAACATGTTTACTAAATGAGTGTTTGATCTTTCAGTCCCAAAATAAACAGCTAATGAATATTCATGCATATTGAATGCAGTCAGAGAAAAATCCAAGAATAGAACATCAGAGTGCATACTCCTACTACCCATCTGTAACCATTAGGAAAACAGGACTACATTGCCACTAGCAAGGCAAGGAGTCATTCATTCAACAAACAGCTATTAATTGCACATTATGTACAAGCCACTGAAATAAACAACAGAGGGTTTTTTTTTTAATTTCAAAGAGGACAAATTACCTGAAAGTAGAGAATAATGATTTAAGAGTATTCATTCAACAAATATTTACTGAGGACATACTTCACATGAAACCATGATACAGGCACTGAAGCATCAAGTTATTAATTTTTTAAAAGTGATCAAAATCATTTCCTTTACAGGGTTTATGTTCAGGTTAAGGAAGACAAAGGACAAATGAATATAATATACAGTATGACTGATGGTGGCAAATACTATAAATAAATGGTGGCAAAAAAATAAATGAATAGACAAGCAAATATGGGTGCCCGAGAGAGGACACTAATTTGACCTGGGAAATGAGGAAAGTCTTACAAAGAAGATAAAATATGAATATAGAGTCGATGGAGATACGGAAGGGAGCCACAGGAGTATCAGTGGGAAGAGTATTCGAGAGATAGGCAATTGTGGGTGCAATGCCTCTAAGAAGGTGAGCACCCAGGAATTTAGGAGCACATAAGGGAGGCTAGTGTAGCTAATGTAGAGGGAACAAGTTGGGAGAAAAAAGTTCGAGGTAAGAGAATGGCAGATCATGTAATGCTACAGAAGGTATAAAAAGTCTGACTCAGCGTAAGATGGGAGGCCATCAGGGTTTGACCAGAGGAATGACATGATCCAACTTGGCTTTTAAAACGTCATTAGCCTATGAGCTCAAAGTAGACTTGTAGGGGTAAGGACAGAAGAAGCAAGTCCAACAGGGTGGTGTTGACTGTCGTCAGGTTAAGGAATGATGAAGGGTTGGATCAGGACAGAAATGGTGGAAATGATGAGAAATGTCTGAACTTGGGATGTTTTGAATGTGGAGCTCGTATGAATTCTTCAGTCATCTAAGGTTTCATTTTGAAATACAATACACATGCAGAAAAGTGCATCAAATAGAAATGTAAAATTTACCGACGTGATATATGCAATATAAAGCCAACCCCACGTATCCGCCACCCAGGGTAAGAAATAAAACACTGACAGCACTCCAGCTGCTCCACTCAACAAGCTGGAAGAAAGACTGAGTTAAGTACAGGCAAGGGAGACATACAAGAGACCTAACCATACTTTCAGAAGTAAAAAGGACAGTGTCTGAAATTAAAAAAAAAAAATTCGCTAGGCAGGATGAACAACAGCAGAAGAGACATTGCAAAATAAAAGGTTAGTGGACTCTCCAAGATGGTGTCTTTAATGAAAAGGGATAGAACTACATTCTTAAGAAACATCATGGACATCTTCCAAGAGAAATAAAAGCTGTTCATGAGGGTTCTGTCACTGCCAGAGGAAATATTCTCTTCACAGTAGAAAACACAGATTCAGAGTGTTACTGGCTTACAAAGTGGATTGAAACTGTTCTTGTTCAGTCCTGGTATCCAATCACAGTGGCTACAAATTCTAGAGAGCAGAAGACAATATTGGTCAAATATTTCTTAGAAAACTGTGATCCCCTAGATGGTATACAAGTTACATTGTTTTGGCTACAGGGGAGTCTCCTTCCAAGACACCCCTGGCTAGGAGAACCTGCTCACTTGGTTAACTTCACAAGAACACATACAATAGCACGGATTGCTCTAATTAAAAATATGGAACAAAAGATCCTCTTCCAGGCTATTCTATTCCATTGGCAGAAAACAGTATCACAACAGCTTGAGGGAAAGACCATGACAAAGATGCTTTTGCACGCAGAGTAACATAGTTTTCATTGGTGCCTGCATTTGTAGTCATGGATAGTTGTACCATTTATAATATATGTGTGAGACAATAGGGATGAAGATCTAAGACATTGAATGGCATCAAACTGTACAGAGGCACCCCTAATAATTAGACCTGCTTCTTGAAATCCTCTTAACACTATATTAAAAATTTTAGATATTTTAGGTAAGAAATACGCTGTTACTGAGAATTCATAGGGCAACAAGCTGCTGCCAAGTTATCTTAGAGTTAGTCAAGGGGATGGTATAGATAGACCTCATGTGGGATTGCGAAAGGTATAAAACAAAACAAAACAAAACAAAAACCCAAACCCCAAAAAAACAAAAAATGTTTCATTAAAATATTTCTTTTGGTGCTGGTGGAGCTCTGCTCTAGAAATTAACAAGGTATCCCTTGAATTTTCCCTTCAGGTACTGCATGGCCTTGGGATTAATGTCTTTAAGGATGCAGGTGCTGATCCCAACAAAAGGCCCAGAACAGGCCGATTATCCTGACAGAGGACATGGCAGAGAAATTTGCCACACTTGAGAAAAAGACACCTTGAAGAATTTGGTCATGATCTTCTCCATACTGTCTTCAAGAGGGGGAGGATGCCAAGGAGCTGTTCACATATGATGAAGAAAAATTGCAAAACTAAAGAATGAGCCAGAAACTGCATCACATCAGGCCTTGCTTTATGACTAGATATGTGAGCACACATGGGTGCATGGGCACACGTGTAAGCAGGCATCCATGTGTAACACATCATTTTTACCGTACAGATGTATTTATGTTCTATGATACTTTACAGTCATGCCATTTATTGGTTTATGAACATTCTGCCCTTTTCATTTGTTTTCCCCAACATTTAGGTAACCCCTAATTTGGAAATGCATTTAATCATGTGAAAGATTAATGTTGACGAAGCTTTTTAGGGCCCTATGCCAACAGATAGTAATTCAATCTGGTACTGATCTCCTCACAAATAACAGAACTGAGAAACTTTTATATAGAACTGGAGATCACATGAAACAGATCTGAATAAATTACCATGATTGCTTTATGTTTATATATAACTTGTATTTTTGTACAAACAAGATTGTGTAAGGTATATTTAAAGCTTTAGTGATTTAAGAGTCTTTCCTTCTCTTCATAATTTTTGAGTGCAGACTTCTCAAGAAAAATTTGAAAACAAATTACATTGTCTTTTTTTCATTAATTGTTAAATAAAGTATGCCCTTTGCAAAGTTGCTCGTGTTGTTAAACAGTTTGAAACTTAAGTTAAAACAAACCCTGGAGAAAATTGGGTTGTAAACCTACAGCGTTTGGGAAACGTTAGGTAAAGAATTAGTAGGAAAACTCATGAAGTCCTAGTGATGTAGCATTTTGTCACACTCTATCTGGTGAAAATGCTTCATAAAACCGTCTTCCTTCACTCTGAGGAGGTGCCAGTGAGATGCCGGCTTCCCAGGACTGACTATGTGTATCTCTTCCCAGCTCCACTTGCAGTAATGTCAATAATGGCTTGAAATCAGCCGTGACGGGAGCCTTACACCCTGCAAACTGGCAAATGCCACCGATGAGGGCCTTTTTTTTTTTTTCCTTTTGAAAAATCAGTTACTAAGCATTTCCCCTGAACAACACTTGGAGGACTACGAGCCTACATGTCATGCATTGAGGGTATCAAGAAGAAAGACACCCTAGACATGGTTCCTGGGGAGATAGAATCTGAGATGAAGATGTCTGTGTAGGAAGTTGTCTTAGACCTGATTTCCATTTTCTGTATCCTGATGCTTTGCCATTTGGGGCCTTGCCAACACTAGAAGGGCTGCCCCGTTTATGGAGATAGTAACTAACCTGACCGCAAGTGTGCTTTTTTAAAGACAAACCTAACAATCCAGAGTCCACACCCCCAACCACCTGTCCTTACCACCCCAGGGCCAGGTACCTGGTGAGTAAAGGCAGCCCCTGTAGCAGTCAGTGGACATTTTCACAAAATTTGCCTCATTTGTCCCTTTGCATGAAAATCCCAGTACTGTACCTCGCTCACAGGACCTCCCTCTCCCACTGCCTCCTGACTGACCCGGGTGCTTCCCTGAGCTGCCCACCATGGTATGGTGGGCCCTCTCTTCTTAAGAACTGATAACAAACTATCTTCTCAGTGGCAATCATCTCCTTCACAACGAAATAATAATAAAACCTATATTAAAGCAGCAGTTTCTTAAAGAACGCTCTCAAGAGCAACACATTTGAGAAAGAGATAGAAATATTTAGTCCCAAGAAAGGCCTCAGTCAATCCCACCGAAATGGGATGGTCCTTTTAAGGCATTCCCTTTGAGGCAAAGGGCCCAGCTTTCACAAGTCTGTGCTGATCAAGGTAGGGTGTGTCCTTGACCTTGGCTTTGAAGAAACTCTGGCTGGTAACATTCCCCACAGAGGGATTCCACTAAGTGCTGTGAGCTGCCAGTATCCTCAGCAGCTGGGGGAAACTCCTCAGTTCTCACAGAGGGCTGGGGAGGTGCCCCTCTGTTCATACTACACAACAGGAGGAAAAAATCAACTGCTAAATGCTAGCTTTTAAGATTCATGAGCTTTCTGAGGGAGTCAACGACAGCGAGGAGAATAAACGCTGCCGTTGAGAAGGCGCTAAAAGTTCATGCCAAATGCAAAGTCAGATATGGCCCTTCAACCCTGGCAGAAAAATAAACGTGAAATAAATTAGCCATTTACAACTTAGCAAAACCCAACATGCCATGTGAAGACTTCTCAACTGGACCGTGAAAAAAAAAATTGACTATCTTCAACAAAGCAATTAAAAATGAAGATCGGTGCAACTGAAATCCAAATAAAGTAAGCTTCAAGAGTAGATGACATGTGGAAATAAAAGTTTGTTGGGTTTCTATGTCTCCCTCTCTCTCTCTCTCCCTCCCTATCTCTGTCCCTGTCTCTCTCCCTTTCTCTCTCTCCCCTAATTTGACTTTGTAATTTCTTATCATTTTGTAAAGCTGGTGACTGGGCCAACAGGATAGGACCGCTGTCAAAGGCTGATGAAGCTCTTCACCCCCAGCAACAGTGAACACAAGGGCACAAAAAGCCCGGTGGATTCTGAGCAGCAGCGGGGTGATTCTAAGGAAATTTCCTGTTTGTCCTTAACTGTTTTCTCTCTAGCAATTAGGGGATAAACGATGTGCAGTCCACAATTCCCACTCTTCCTTTATGCTGATAAGCCACGACAGAAATAAAATACACCCTCCCCCCCAGATTAAGCAGATACCATGGTTGAACCACAAATTCCTATAGGTTTTTCTGTAAAATGTAATGGAAACAGACAAAAAAGAAGGGACTTTATTCAAAGAAATTTAGCACATTTACACAGGAAGGGACAATGCCTAGAGATTTCCTAAGCATTCACAGAAACAAGTGCAGCTGAGGAAAAGGCGCTAGTCAAGGGAACGGCAGCAAGGAAAGACCACACCTCCTCACGACTAGTGGGATATGTGGAACTTTCTCTAGGGACACATCTTTTTAAAAACATGGTGTCTGAGTGCAGTGGTTTACTTGCTTTTTTTTTTTTTAAAGATTTTATTTATTTATTTATTTGACACAGAGAGAGACATTACAAGTAGGCAGAGAGGCAGGCAGAGAGACAGGGAGAAGAGGAAGCAGGCTCCCCGCTGAGCAGGGATCCCAATGCNGAGCCCGATGCGGGCCTCGATCCCAGGACCCTGAGATCATGACCTGAGCCGAAAGCAGAGGCTTTAACCCACTAAGCCACCCAGGCGCCCGGTTTTCTTGCTTCTTGATGCTTTCCTTGCATTGTATTCCAAATACCTAGACAGCTACAGAGCCCTTACTTGGTTCTATACAATCAAACAGGTATTTATTTTTCTGGTCCTGTGCTTGCTGCCACGGAAGACACAAAGTTAACAGCACCTAACATATTTTGAACATATACCATGGACTAGAGGCTACAAAAATCATTTTAAACCCTCACAACAGTCTTTTGTTGATGAGATTATTATTTCTATTTATGGGTAAAAAAGCTAACACTCCAAAAAAAAAAAAAAAGCTAACACTCAGGAACATTAAGTAACTTGCTTAAGGATATGAGCTTGTAAGTTGCTAAGACAGACCAGAACCAGGGTCAATCTGATAGCAGAGTTTGAAATTTAAACTATTCTGGTATATACTGTCTAGTCTCTAGTTTCTTTTTTCTTTCTTTTTTTAAAGACTGATTTATTTATTTGAGAGAGGGAGAATGCACGCCCATGAGGAGGGAAAGGGGCAAAGGGATAGGGAAAGAGAATCTCAGGCAGGCTCCCTGCTGAGCTCAGAGACTGATGAGGGCCTCAGTTCCATGACACTGAGATCGTGACCTGAGCTGAAATCAATGGTCAGACACTTAACCGACTGAGCCACCAAGGCGCCCCCAATCTCTTTCTATAAGGAGAGATGCCATATTACCAGTAGGATTCTAGAAGGAAGGAGAAATTGATTTTGCTCTTGAAAAACTAGTTGAAATTAGGTGGTTAAAAATGGTAGTTATGGAGGGGGGAATGTTCACACAGAGATTTCACAATATTGTAGGACATCTTTTGAGAACACGAGTTGGTACTGTATCAGCAATCACTAGAAGATAATATTGGAACAAATTATAGACGCTCTAGATATTTACACTTCCCTTGGTTTAATTACTAGATTTTATAACCAGAGGAAAGTCTTGGTCCACAGTCCTTAAGAATGTCCCTAAGTGAAGACATACATATAAGGAAGTTACTGCTTTAGAAAGTACTGATTCTTAGTGTCGGCTCTCCTCCTCTGAATCTTCCTATGTATTCTCAGGCCTGCCAGGGCCACTCACCATGGCCAGAAAGCAGTTACACCTCATAGTCCAGCCAATCAATCACTTCATTTCCTATCCAGACCATGCAGTGAATAAAAAGACTAGAGGCCATATTGAATGGGTATCCCTAGCTAGCCTGAGTCATACAAATGGACTTATGGAATCCTGACCAGGATTAGGGAATAGATAAACAGGTCACCCTGCTAATGGGGACCTAACTTCTGATTTCCAGTTGTTAATGAATTCCTTGGCTGAATTCTGGAGGCCATATATCCATAACAGAGAAGACCATGGGGCAGAAAGAGAGAAGAGGTAACAAGTAAGGCAGCCCAAATTCCAAACTGCAAGCAGCAGATGATTTTTATTCCATTTAGCATGTCTGCTATACTTCATCCCCTCAGAAATAACAAAAACAAAACAAAACAAAACAAAAAACCCAAAAACAAACAAACAAAAAAATCAACCTCCTCCTTTGACAGAGTTAAAATGGAAGTGGAGCAGACATTTTTTGGTTGCTTCTCCAGCATTTATTTCTTTTTCTTACTTCTTTCCCTATCTATAAAAATACTAATTTTCTTTCCTCTTCTCAAGGTTTTATTTATTTATTTGAGAGAGAGACAGAAAACATGAACAGGCGGAAGGAGGCAGAGGGAGAGGGAGAGGGAGAAGCAGACTCCCAGCTGAGCAGGGAGGCCCACACAGGGCTCCATCCTAGGACCCTGGGATGATGACCTGAGCCAAAGGCAGATGCTTAACCAACTGAGCCACCCAGGCACCCCTAAAATTTTTAAAAGAAACACTAAAAATCCTGGGAAAGAAAAATTATTCTTTACCATAATGTAGAGGTTGAAAAGAAACCTTCCATATTTTCTTCAGGGCTTTGTAGATGGATGATAGGAGGTTTGAAACTGCTATAGTCCTTTTCCTACCAGAAGGCAAGGAAATTAGAGGAAACATAATTGAAAAATGTGGTCAAGTTTGAGTTCAGAACCAAGCAATACCTTATACCACTTTGCATGTTTTTCAACTAGGAGAGCCAACAAGTACTTTTTTGAAAAGCTGACTGAGTACATTTTTCTGTCTGTTCCCACCATGACCATGGCAAGCCCCATCCTGGTCTACCATACTCAGCCCTTCTCAGGTCTTATGGAGAGCTGACTGCACCTGTCCACAGTCTATTGCAATGTAACTGGACTTGTGTAATGCTCAAAAACACGTCAAAAACATATTTATGCTGTAAAGAAATTTTACTAGGACCCCAGGTACAAGATCTAGTTAATACCATGTGAAAGGTGAGTTTCATAATACCATTGCCATATGGCACTAGAGGCTTGGTAAGTCTCTCTTAGAGCTTCCTGGCAGGAGTTTTCTCTAGACAGATTATCAAAAGCATCTCCTGTGAAGAGCCAGGAAACTCCAAATAACTTGCTTACTGCTTGTTCTGATGTTCCATACTATACTCTAGTGAGAATATATCAATTAAGTAACCAGAATAAGTAGAACACATAAGTTCTACTTGATTTGTGTCTCAAAAGGGTCATTTGTGCCAAGACTCTAAACCAGTCAAATGTGAGATGCATCCAAGTGATTCAGGATAGACAGGTCCAAGATGAAGACACATATATTATAAATATGACTACTGATTGTTTAGCTGTGACACCTTAAGGTCAACCTAGGGCACAGAGAAATGGAAACGTCACACGAGGTAAATCCACATGGACAATCACTTCAACCATTCAAGTTTGAGTTCCTTTGGCATCAGGGAGATGTGGTCTACATCTTCCCTGGCCCACTAACTCCATCAGTGAGTAATGTGCCCCTCCTCTGTTCACACGATATGGGAAAGAGAGATATGAGGAGACTTTTCTTTTTAATTCCTCACAAGGCAACTCCCTTCCATCCTCTGCTTTCTTATTAGTTCCAATGAGCCACCCTCACACCTTCTCACCTTTCCTTTTAACTTCTTGCTCTTACGTAGTCTCTGCTTCCTCTTGGTTCTAGAAGTCATGAGGTCTTCCCTCTCCTTAGGCTTCTTGTATTACCTGGACCATTCCCTATATTCTGTGCCTTATTAGATCTTCCTTATGTTTTGGTCTCTGCCGAAAGGACCCTTCCTCAGCTAAATCAGGTGTCCCTGCTGTCATCAGTCACTGCACCCTGTACTTTTTGTTCAGAGGCCCTATCATATTTTGTGTTTACTGACATGTACAGGCACGTGATTGTTTGATGTCTTGCTTGCAGAACACCCTAAACTAACCTTATCAAGGGCAAGGACTCTATGTATTTGTTTTTTGCTATTTCTCACAAGCCTAGCACAGTGCCCGGTGCCAAGCAGATATGAAGTAAATGTTTTGTTTTGTTTTGTTTTTTTCAAGGAAATAATTACACATTCCTTACTCTGTCCTCCAGGAAAAGGCTGGATGAAGAACTATGTGAATACAAACTAGAGCTGTAATAGCAAGCGAGCGCTTTCTATCCAGTCACTCTGAGCACACAGAGCAACACCACATGCCATTTTCCTGCTTGCATTCGAGCCATCTGACCCACAGAGCTTTCAGAAGGGCACCTGGGGCAACATGGAAGGATCCAGCAACCCAGGAGCCCTGCCCTGGGCCTTCCCGCCACTGCTTTCTGAACCTGACTCACGTGCTCAGGGTAAATTAATTATTCCCTTCCTGTCTGAGTGCGTCTGAGAAAGCACAGCTGCGAATCCTGATGAGCCCTGAAAGATCGAAACAAGCCTGGATACTGTTGTTGGCTTGTCATCCCCATCGCAGAGCTCCCTAAATGTTGGCAGCTTTGGCACGTGATTACTGACAGCACAGTCCCCCCTCCCCCCAGGAGGCATTATCTCAGACATTCTTTTAAAAACAAATTCATTTAAATAAAACTTGCTGCTTTCAGGCCCTCCCTTCCTGTCCTTTTGCTTGTGAATAAAACCAGTCAGATTTGGGCCAACCCACCTTTCTCTGTCCTGGTCCAACAAGACCACCATGACAATGAGGCTCAAGTACAGTGCCTGACGGACAAGTGGGAACAGAAACTGCCCCCGTTCCTCTTCCTGCGCTCTAGAGCAAGAAATCACCCACTCATCCCAAGGGACTTCCACAGACAGTCCCCTTAAAGCAGTATTTCCTGACTGAGCAGCTATAACGTTTCTTCAACCGACCATCTCGAACCATTCTTCCTGCATTGCAGTAACTTTTCTTTCTTTCTTTTTTTTAATTCTTATTTTCAAATCACCTAAGGGCCAGCTGGATGAAGTTCTTGGGAAATACAGTCTCTGACTTCATGTTGTGGGTATTTTCCCTAGTCTGCCGTTTCCAGGCAGAGTATTTCTTTACAAACAAACCTGCTGTATTGGACTGGAACAAGGACTGAGGGCTGAGTTGCTATCTGCCAAACCAGGTGACCTCTTGTTTTAGGGGGGAAAAAAAAAATCATGAAAACAGTGGCAGTTCTCACTTGTTTGACTTTTAATCTTTATGATATCTGTTAAGTGAAATCTGACCTTAGATTAGAATAGAGGCTTAAACAGATTTGTCCTGGAATCTCAGCTATTTTGAAAAAATCTTACTGTGTCCATTGACTTTAAGGAAAAGTAATTTCTGCAATTTAGCACAGAGGGGATTTTACTTTTGCTTTTCTAATAAATTATACATAGAGCTTTAAGGATGCCAGGGAGGCTTTACGTGAGGGGTATACTCAATAGGCATGCACAGAAAATATATTTTGCTGTTTGCTTAATCTTCTGGTTTTATGTTAAAACCTTTAATTTAATTTTCCCATTAATATCCAAAGCTTGACTGTGCACAAAATGACACAATATTAAGGGTGGATTTTATGGTATTTAAATTTCATTTTCCCCTCCTCTTTTACCCAATCACATTAAGGCGAAGATTTCAAAATAAGTAAAATATAATGTTTAGGCATAAATGAGGCAGGAGACCAAAACCAAAGCAGTGTCACTGGCTACAAAGAGTCCCATATTCTGTTAGCATACTGCAGTCTCTCCTCACTGCTTCTAGGGATGAAAGAACTGAAATTTGCCAAGGAAATTATCATCATATTGCTAAAGTGGGCTTCCAATTTATTACACTGGTGCTCAGAAACCCTTTTACACTAAATCTTAAATCTCATTCTCTAAACTCAAAAATCTTTGTTAATGTAAGGTCATTAATTTTAATTAAACAGAAATCTCTTTTTTTCCACTTGCAAGAAAATGAGGATTAGTCTCAATAACTTTCATTAAATAAATAGAACAAATTAAAATTTATAATACATCTCTGGGTGTATCTAAAATGGTCTCATCAAAAGCCTATTAATTGGCAAGAAGGGAAGATTCTCAGTGGGCTAGGGTAAAAGATGTACCCGGAATTTAGCAAACAAGATCTGTTTGCTAAGCTAGTGTCTGCAGTTAATTTTTGCTTCACTGTTATATTAGACTTCCATTTTAACATTATAGTCGGGATGTAAAGATAACATCAACTTTATAATCTATGGTTAAAATAACTAATTTACTGTAACCGCAATCTGTATTTGTGCAGCTCGACAGCTTACAAAACACTTTTATAAATATCAGCTCTTTCTGCATGATTAATTAGGAATAGTATATGCTTTAGACATAAATTTGCTGGATCACAATTCTATCTGTACCAGTTATTAGTTCTTACTTCAGGAAAATAACTTCAACTCTCTGAGCCTCCCCTGTCTTATCTTAAAAATAGGAGTAATAATTACAACCTTGCATGGTTAGCCAAACCCTTCCCTCCCTTCCATTTTATCTACATGGGAGAAATTTCCACGATAAGACCCAGAGGCACTGCTGGTTCAGCCTCCTCCTCCAGGACTTTGAATGTGGACTCTTTCAGGTTTGGTCCTGAATCTTCTTTTCTTACTCTCTATTCTTTTCCTAGGTGTTACCACTCATGATCTTGGCTTCACTTCGAAGGACATTTCTCACATAGATGTTTCCAGCACAACCCCCTCCTCTGGGTTGCATTCCATCTGCCCAACTTTCTATCCAACATTTTTACTAAGTGTCACAGCCACTTCCTGTTCATCACATCCCAGAATGAGTTCATAATCTTCCCCCACAAAATTGGTTCTCCTCCTTTGCTATCTCAAGAGCACTGCTCTATATTAAACAAAAACAAAACTCTACTCTCAATTTGTAATACCACTATTTATAGCTGTCTGGGACCACAGGCTATTAAGTATTGGGCCCAGATGTATTTCTCAGTGGTTACTGAGATCAATATATCACAATGCTTGAAAGCGAGGACTTTTGCATCTGACTCCCTGAGTTTAAATTCCCCCTACTTCTTATCAGATCTGTAAGATTATGAAATTTAATCTCTTTGAGTTTCAGGTTCTAAGAATATAAAACTGGGAGAGTTATGTTAATTTTCTTAAACTATTATAGGGAGAACGATGTTCATTAATAAAAAGCATCGTATCTCTGTGCTAAGCATATAATAAGTGCTCAGGAAACGCTTATCATGTTTAATTTTAGAAAGGTGCAGGCCTGGGTCTGGCCTTTCCATTTTGAGCATTTAGGACTTTGATAATGTCACCTAATCAATCTTTTTATAAAATCTATTTATAAAATAGAACTTTTAAAGATTTATTTATTTATTTGAGAGAGCGAGAGCGTGTAAGCACGTCTGAGAGTGGGGGGTGGGTTAGTGGGAGAGAGAAACTCAAGCAGACTCCCCACCGGTGGGGAGCCCAACTGGTGCCTTGATCCCATGACCCTGAGATCACAGTCTGAGCTGAAACCAAGAGTTGGACCCTAAACAGCCTGCACCACTCAGATGCCCCTATAAGATAGAATTTAAAAAATAGAATCCACCTAACACCATTCTTTTTTAAATTAAAAAAATTTTTTAAAGATTTTATTTATTTGAAAGAGAGAGCGGAGAGAGAGCACATGAGGGAAGAGGAAGGGTAGAGAGGAAGAAGCACACTCCTCACTGAGCAGGGAGCCTGATGTGGGGCTCAATTCCAGGACCCTGGGATCATGATCTGAATGGAAGGCAGATGCTTAACCAAAGAGCAGCTCAGGCAACCCAACTGAACATCATTCATTGTGATGATGAAATGGTATCATCTTGAAACCTTACCAAGTCTCCTTCTGCACATGTGGCAGAGTTTCAACACCTGTTGGTATGGTCTTCCACATTTCCCTGCTTCAACAAAGCCCAGTTTGCGACTGAAGCAAAAATAATTATCACGTTACTAATGAAAGAACAACATTAACATGCATGAATTCCACTGCTACAATCTTTACTAAATATTTGAGAAGTTCTGGGGTAAAGACAAAAAATTGTACAGTAAAAATAGATCCAATAGAATATCATACTAACTGATGTTTAAAACCGAAGAGAAAATGCTTTAAAACTCAATACTTGGGCATAACTGATTAGTTGAATTCTAGTTGCGATCTTGATTATTTTTTACCATTACTTTTGAAGCTATTAAGCTTTCTGACTGCAGACTCTGCTCTTTAAGTACGTTTGAGTTCATAAACTGGAGTGAAAGGAGCTGAGCTTTATTCAACTTCCTGGTTTGTGAACGTTTATCCATGGCATCTAACAGAACCCACCTGTTAGGTCCGTTTGGAGTATAAGCGAATATGAACTGTGATGTGAATTCCACAAGGCATTTTATGCTTTATCTGTGCATTCTCAGTGTCTAAAGCACTGTATGGCACATAGGAGGTAGCCTGACGACTATGTATTAAGTGAATGGACACATGGTACGTAGCCTGCCGTCTAAGTCTGTACAACCATGATCCCAGCTTATTGTTCGAAGGGGTTTAAACAGAACCTAGATCAAACAGAATCTCCCTGTTTGGACACATACATAGTATAAAACCAGCAGAAGGAAAACAGCTAATACAGACCCATGTATTTTACATGGGCTTTTATAAAAAGCCCTCTCCATGTTGAGTGCAGTGTCTTATGCAAAGTTGATGTTCAAACTTCTGTGGAAGCAAAGATGATGTTCAAAGCATCTGTTAAATAACAGAATAAATTAAAAATAGGTATTGAAACTCGCTACAAACAAAATCAACAACAAGGCCAGATATAGGGGTGAACTTTCAATGGGAACTATATAAAGCAGATTCAACCCTCTCAGACAGGATTTTTAAATTAAAATTTTTCTAAGGACAAATATTGAGACACAACGGTACATGCTTCATAGGTTGGCTTTAAGAATTGGTCACTATTGGGGCATCTGGGCGGCTTAGTCAGTTAAGAGTCTGACTCTTGATTTTGGCTCAGGTCATGATCTCAGGGTCACGAGATTGATTCCCACACTGGGCTGTGCACTGAGCATGGAGCCTACTTGAGATTCTCTCTCTGCCTCTCCTTTTGCCCTCCCCGCCCCCCGCTCTCTTCCTCTCTTAAAAAAATAGTCACTATTGAATTACTTGCGCCTAAGTTTCTTCGTCTCTAGATGGAAAGAGTAATATTTACAATTTTAAAGAATTGAAACAAATGCCGAGACAAAGGTTAAAATAAAACATTCTATAGAAAGGGCTATTTTCTCATTTAGGAAACTCTTCATCTACGTTTTAAATAAAAAATGAAAGCCATTAAATAAATGACAGTTTCTATTTTTACCAAATGACGCTGTTCATCAAAGGACATTAGTCTCTGACAGGTCTAAGGAGGTCAGTGGTTTTGGAATCTGTAGGTTGGGGGAGTTCCTGGGTAAACAACTCATTTAGAGCAGGATCTGGCCTGCCTGGCTTGGAAAGTAGCTAGAAAAACCACTAATTTCCCTGCAGCATGACACCATACACACACGCTAAATAAAATAAACACAACTGTGTCAAATAGACGGACATTATAAATGATGCAAATTTGCAGTTGGAGCTGTTCCCTCATCTTTCCACATGGCTCCATCCTCCCATTGTGTTCAACATCAAAATCACAAATTTGGCTTTCTGTTCCGGTTTGATATCCATTTTTCATCAAAATTGTCCCTAACCCCTATTACATAGTTAATAAATAACGAAAACAATTCAGCTCTCATTATTATGTTTTCATGATGAACTTTCCATACAGCTTTCCAAATGTCTATGTGTCTGTGTGTTTAAATTATCTTTAAAAAATAAAGAAAATAGAAATTAAGTGTTATTTGGAAGTTTGCCTTTTCCGTCCCCTCTTTAATTCCATAATGCCAAATAGGAAAATAAAAGAGAATAGAGCCAAATTTATCTAATCAACTTTGTGAGTAGAAATCTCCTAGACCACTGCTTGCTTGGATATGAAATAAAATCCACTGGTGTTCTTTTATCAATAATTACTTTGGAGTTTTAAAGACGTGGCTCCTGTGTCGCTAAGAAACAGCATGGTATGTTTCCTTGTGAAACAGATAGAAAATTATACCTTAAATAAATAATGTGTGTATCTTGAGTAGTTCACAGTCATGCCAGAGATTTCCTTAATTACTAGAAGATGAAAACGAAACTACTGTCACCTATGCTGCATATCTTAAGAACATTTGGATTTTATCTTTTTCCTACAGGAGTAATTGTTAGCTTGCTGAATTGGAAAGAAAGAACAGGCACTCTCCATTGATCAGAAATTTACCTATGGGCAGAGCCCCTGAGTGTGGTGGTTTCATAGTCTGTGAAGAAATGGCAGAGCCGTGATCCAAATCCGGGCTGTGTGGCTCCAGAGACTGCGCGTATTCAGTATCATGGTCAGAAAGACCATATTGCCAAGTTGACATGTGAACAGAGACTTCAACAATGCAAAAAAGTGAGGCATGCAGGTATCTGAGGAAATGACATTTCCACTAGAGGGAATAGCAAGTCCAACGACCTTGAGGCAGGAGAGTGCTTATGTGAGGGAGAAAGGAGTATGGGATCACTTTCATTTTGCTTAGTAACTAAAAGAGTTGCTATTATCTGAAATGGGAAAGATGTAGGTTATATATACATTTGGTGGGACAATCAGGAATTCACTTTCAAACAGGGTAAGGTTGAGAAATTAGATGTTCCAGAGGAGATGTCAAGTAGCCAAGTAGATGGCTAAGTCTGGGTTTAGATAAAGTTTTACTTTTGTTTTTGTTTGTTTAAGATTTTATTTATTTGAGAGACAGAGAGAGAGCACTAGCAGCGAGAGGGGCAGAGGGAGAAGACTCTCCACTGAGCAGGGAGGCTGATGCTGGGCTTGATCCCAGGACCCCGAGATCATGACCTGTGCCAAAGTCAGACACTTAACTGACTGAGCCACCCAGGTGCCCCAAGTCTGGGTTTGTTTTTTTGGTTTATTTTTAATTTTTTTAGTTTTTATTTTTTAGATTTTATTTGTTTATTTGTCAGAGAGAAAGTGAGAGAGCAGTAGGCAGAGGAAGAAGTAAGCTCCCCGCTGAGCAAGGAGCCCGATGCGGCCTGGATCCCAGGACGCCAGGATCATGACCTGAGCCAAAGGCAGATGCTTAATGGACTCAGCCATCCAGGTGTCCCCCAAGTCTGGATTTAGAGAAGATTATGAATGTGCAACGATGGATGCACTTACAATCATCAGACCACCAAAGGAGTAAATGAAAATGAAAATGAAAAAGAACTAAGCCCTCCAACATTTACAACCAAAAGATGAGTCACCAAAAACGGAGACTGACATGGAGCAGCCAGAGAAGCAGAAGGAAAACCAGGAACTGTGGATTCTTGGATGCCAGGTGAAAAAAACACTTCCAGTGAGGAGGAAGTGATAAGATTTGTCAAATCTGGGAATTGAGCATTGACTGTAACAATGTGGATGGCATCAGCGACCTTCATAAGAGAACTTTCACTGAGGTGATAACAAAATTCTAATTAGAGTGGATTCATGAATGATTAAGAAATTTCCCCAAATCATACAACTAAGATTTGTCACAGAACTAGTCATTTCCTTATCCTTATTAGCTGTATTTAACAGTGTATAGTTCTACAGAAATGGAAAACTTTAAGTATGGCAAAAAAATAACTGAATAAACAAAATACACAACTCGGTAAAAAAGTAGGAGGGTAGTGAAAAATGTACAAAGAGTGAGGAGAGAGATATAATAGAGAAGTGTATCTTAAAAGGAGAGAGTGGATACAAGAATGCAATTGCATCCCATGCTTCCATTTGGAAGCGCCAAACACTCAATTCAACCTGAATTAGGAAAGAAGTGGGGGAGATTTCTTAGCTAACCTAACTGCCAAGTTCAGGCATAGCTCCATCAAGGTGATTCATGCCATTGTCCGGTTTCAGTCAAGCTCCAGCTCCCAGTCCTGTAGTCTGCTTGTTGGCTTCAATTTCAGTCAAGCTTCGCAGTCATGGTGGTCACTAGTGACGCCAGGCTGACCTCTCATAGTCTAGCAATGCTTGCAGAAGGGACTTTTCTTCCTCAATAGTCCTTGTAAACTGTATGTATTGGTTCTGATCAGCTTGGCTTGTGCTATGTATAGCTCAATCACCATTTACTGTGGGGGTGGAGTAGCTAGATTTAGGTCTCAGTTCAACCCCTTGGTGGCTGCATGAAGTCCGCACTTTTCAAACCACAGGTATTACCAATTAAGTAGAGAGTTACTCATAAGAAAATTAAGTTTCTAACACTATAAAAATGGGGGATTAGGTACTGTGAGCATAAAACTAGATGTCCATTATAAGGGAGAAGGAAGAAAATTTCAAAGAAACAATAGACACAAGTAGTTACACAACATTTGCTATGACTTTACCTACATTGTTCACTTTTTCTCATTTAACACTCAAGACAACCCCAAGGGTAAGTGCTTATGTTGAGGAGAGCTGCAAAATAGGAGAGAAACTCTAATAATTACTTCAAAGAAAGTTTGCCCCTAGTTCTCAATTATAAACAAATATTTCAAACCTTAAGGTAACTTCATAATACTGAAATAAAAAATATGTATGGTTCATCTGTATAGCATTATAATCAGTAGCCATGAAAACAAGTAAATATACACAAATAAATGTGACAGAGAGTTGTAGTCATGTGGTCTGGTACCAATCCAAAGGTATCTGGTTCAACTTACTCAGCAAATGAAACCCTTACCTTCTGAGGGTGAGCCAAGTGAGGCGGCATGTGTGTGAGGACCCAGGTGGAACGGGGAGGTAACGCTATCTCACGTGGTTTCTCAGTCCTTGCAATTCAGCCTCATGTCTCTCCCTTTTCTTTAGAATTACACAACAGCTCCAAATCTGGAACATTTCTGAGGTTCTAGGGCTAACACTGAATTATGGTGATTTTCTTTCATCTGGACCCTTCTCTGTCCCTCTTTCTTTTTCTTTGTAGACTTTTATCTTTCTTTTTCTTTTTTTTTTTAAGATTTTATTTATTTATTTGACAGAGAGATTACAAGTAGGCAGAGAGGCAGGCAGAGAGAGAGGAGGAAGCAGGCTCCCCGCTGAGCAGAGAGCCCGATGTGGGCCTCGATCCCAGGACACTGAGATCATGACCTGAGCCGAAGGCAGTTGCTTAACCGGCTGAGCCACCCAGGTGCCCCTTTATTTTTCTTTTAACTTCTACTTTCTTTCCTCTGGTGTTTTGAGAGGTAACAAGCATAAACATATATGTAGATTCAATCTACCTCACTTGACCAGAGCTCCTTTAATCCAATTCTTCATCATCTAGTCACATGTTTAGTGAATAGATGATTCACTGAGAAGATTAAACATGCTATTATAAATCCCTGTTAGCGGTCTAAATCCCCACCTCCCAATTTCAATACATCTCCCCATCTATACCATATATATATATATATATATATATATATATATGGTATGTGTGTGTGTGTGTGTGTGTGTGTGTGGACAACCTCTAAACCCATCAACATCTATAAATTTGAAGATATTCCTGGCCTAAGTCCTAACCTGTATTTGATTATTCTGTTCTCAGGTTGGTTCCAACTCTGAATTATCACTATGTATCAGATAGAATTTTCATTCTGATCATCATGTAGTTAAATGGCAGGAAACAGATGGCAATGTTTAGATAAGTGTTTTGAGTTGTGGTCACTAATGTTTCCAAGCGCTTAGATAATGGGACTGATCCAAAGTAAGTTCTCATTCTGTATGGACTTTTCTAACCTACTATTAGAAAGTTATATCCACAATTGCCACAACTATATAAACCACCACCACCAACAACAGACATAATAGACATAATGAAATATCATGAAGGCTGGTACAAAATTGTGTTGAAATGAAAATGCCATGCATCTTCTCCATGAGGCTTTAATATCTCAGAAAAAAATATACGTTGGGGAAGGAAGGACACTGAATCACAGAACCAGAGAAAATGCAGCTTGAAGCAGCCTATTTCTCTTAGCTGTCAGTGAATTTCTGGTTGTTGGTTTGCTTTGTTTTATAGCTTTTCTTTGGCTCTATAAAGTATCTTGACATACTGCTTGAGACCTCTAGCTTGCTATCTATTCCATTTTTTTTCTTTTCTTTTCTGGTTTTTTTTTTTTTTTTTTTTTTTTTTAGAATAAGTGAGATGCCATTGTGAAAGGCACTGAGGCATCACTGTTAAATTACACCCACTGTATGTGCAGGGAGCCATGTAGTGAGCTTCCTCCTACTTACTCATTCAGCTTTAATTTATTTCTAGCATAGAAGAGCAGCGGTGATCACCACGCTCTCAGAGACTTGATACTTGGATTCCTGGACATTCTTCCTTATACGGTCTAATTATTACTCCATATTTTACAGGTCAGTATTTTTAACAGCAATTCAGGTTTTCTATTCAAATGAAGAATGTTCTAAAACTTGTAACACAAGTTTATAACAGCATTTTGACTGACATACAGTTGCTTAATACCTGTCAATTACTCTAATTCATTGAATATCATTGCCCGTTCCCACACTAAGGTCTTTGTCCTAACTGTTCCACCTCCCTAAATACTCTTGTTCCAGATCTTAGGACTGATGTCCTCTTCCTTATCTTTCCAGCATCAGCCTAAATGTGCCTTTCTCAGATAAATCTCCTCTGATAAAGTTACCTTCTTCCCCACTACCAATTTAAATTAAAGTTTTTGGTACTTATCAGGGATTGCTCTTCTCTTACTACTTTGCTTATATAACAGAAAAAGGTCATTCAATTTTGTCCTTTGTTGTGTTTCTAGTGCCTAGAACAATGCCTGCAATATGGTAGGCATATCCATGTCTCCATATTATACAAAGAAGGGGACTTTGCCTGGCATCATCACTGTGACAGCTTTCACGCAAAGGTGCAGGTAGGGCCTTCATATGTGTTAACTAATGAATGACTTTACTGTGTAGTTTAATGCCTACTTATATTGGATCTTTAGAAGCAAAATACCCTAACTTTGATGTTTGCCCAAGGCAAATAAAAGCTTACATTAACACACAAAAAAATTAATGTTTTTAGAGGATTTACTTATAACTGCTCATAACAGTGAAAAAAAAATTCTGGTGAATGGAAAAATAAATTGTGGTACCTCCATTTATTAGCATACTACAGAGCCATGAAATGAAAAGGAACAAAATATTGAAACACACAATAGCACAGAGGAATCTTAAACATATAATGCTAAAGAAGTCAGACTGAAAAGATTGCATACTCTGATTCCACTGAGAGGATCCTCTGGAAAAGAAAACACGATAGGGACAGAATAAATCCGTGATTGCTAGGCCATGGGGATGGAGCAGGAGTTTTCTATAAGGGAATTTGGGCGGGGGGTAATGATTGTAGTGGTGGTTACATGACTACATGTGCTCGTCCAAACTCACAGAACTCTAGTCCAAAAACAATGAGTATTCCTCTATGTACATTATACTTTGATTATTTTTTTAAGTAAAATAGGCGAGAGATTATAAGCCACTATAGTTCAAAGAACCATTAGGTGGTTCTCTAGCTGCCTAATTATTGTCCTCTAAGTGACACTTTGAAAATGTGCCCTATAATTTTACTCCTCCAATGTCTTCCCAGCTCAGTTCCCCTAACGGTCTATAGAACCTACGTGAACTGCGAACCCAGTGCTTTGCTGACCTCATCTTCTATCACCTTCTCCCTCTTTCAGGGCTCTAGCCAGAGGAGCTGCCTTACTGATCTTCAAACACACCCAGCACCTGGGGGCTTTGCAATTCCTGTTCTTTGTCAAGATGCTTATCTTCCTATATGCCTTGTTCCTTCACTTCCTTCAGCTTTGCCTGCAAATATCAGCAATTAAGAGGTATTTTCTTTGGTTATTCTATATAAATAATACCTTCCTCCTTGTATACTGCTTTTCTTTACAGAAAATATTTTTTTCTTTTTTTTTTAAGTCTGTACATTTTCATTAGGATATAAGCTTCATGAGGTTTGAGATTATATTTTCTTCACCAATGTTTCTCCATCCATATTTTAAAATAATTCCATATTTTAGTGATACAAATATATATGCATGTGAAAAAATAAATGAACTAATTATCTTATGTATATGTTTTGGCTGCAAATGACTAGATAATCCTTTCTTTTTTGACTTTTTTTTTAATAGTTACTCCTAAAACCCTAAAGCCCTTCTTCTCTTCCCAAGTACACACTTTTCACTTCCCAACCTAGCTGGCTTTTAGGGGTTCATATGACTAGGTCTCATCAATGGAATATAAATGGAAAAGCTACTTCACAATATGGTTTAAGTAGCTATGATCAATTTACCTTTCCTTTGCTCGTCTCTTACTTTTCCCTTAACCCTGCCAAATGGATGACACCTATATATTATCAAATTATTGAAGCCATTTCCTGAAAATGGAAGAGGCACAGCATGGAAAGAGTCTAGGTCCCTGAAGAATGTACGTCTCAGAGCCCTCCTGTAGCTCCACCTATGCTTGATTCTTTAACATTAATAAGAAACCCTTATTATATAAAGCACTATACTTCTGAGTTGTTTGTTACAGCAGCTAACATTTCTTACCCTGACTAGAACACATGAATTTAGAATCAAAAGGTGTTTCTAATCTGAGGTTTACCACATCTGGCCATAGGTTATGATAAGAAACTATTTCCAGCATTTGTATACTGGAGACAGTAAACAGTAGCCACTTGATAGCATGAAAATGTTCTGCAAATCAAAAAAGAAACATGGAAAAACTATATGTTTTTAAAGAATTTCACAAATACAGATTTTATAAAGGGCCACTTCTTTTACTTTACTGATTTAGGTTCTAGTTTTCCAAACATTCCTTCACTAACTTCTCTTTCTATTCATTCTCTCAACTGTAACATTTACTTAACTAGTATATTCTCTGTACCAAGCACTGTGCTGAACAAGAAAGACAATGCCTGTTTTCAAAGGGAGTGCAGAAAATATCAATGAAACAATCAGTCATGGTGTGAAAAGTACCTTTGAAGGAGAAGGGAAGTCTACAGAATGTTATAGGAACACAGGATAGGAAGGCCTTCCCTATACTTTAGGGATCAGGGATGGTATCTCAGAGGAAGTCACATTAAGCTGATGCTGTAATGATTAGGATGAATTTGGAAAGTTAACTGGATGGTGGGATTTGAGGGAGAGTGCTCTTTAGAGTGCAGGGTACTAAGAAGGAATTGAAAGAGCTAAGAGTGAGTAGAGAGTAATGTGCTACCAGGAAAAGGGCAAGAGATATGGGATGAGCTTAAGAATAAGATCAAGTTCTGAAGAGTTCTCAAAGTTACAGAGGTGTTTGGTTTTACTTAAAGGGAAGTGAGAACTATTAAAGGGCTTAAAATGAATTAATATAATTATATCTTCTTTTAGAAAGAGTGATTAGGCTGAATCATACGTAACACATAATGTGAATGTGGGAACGGCATCATACTGAAGGCTGCTGTTATAATTCTCAAGGCAAAAGAAGATGGAAATTCCAAATGGGGAGAACTGCAGTGGAGATGGAGAAAAGTTAACAAATTAGGACAATTTAAAAATGGTATTGCCAGGACTGTAATTAGTTATATGCTTAAAACAAGAGGAAGAGTCAAGGATTACTTCTAGTTTTCTAATTTGGGCACATCCTGCAACTACAGGAATTCTTCAAAATCCTCTCTCATTTTGTTTCTCTGCATTTTCCCCTTTCACTTTGCTGCCTCTAAGTGAGATAATCATGTATAACTAAGTATACACTCAGCCATGGTCATAATCTCTATGTCTGTCTGTCTGTCTTTCTAAAATATATCTTAATTATATATATTTTAACTTATGTATGTTAATATTTATATACCTATTATATATCTATCATATATATACATACATAATTTTCCCCTTGTCTTACTGTTTTGTCTGGGACATCCAATAAAGTTTTGATAGATGTAAGGAGTACTGGCAAACTTCTCTGTTTTAACCATAAAGTATAGTATTAAATTTTTTGAGTTGTCCTTTATCAGATGGAGGAAGCTCTTTCTGTTCCTAATTAGCTGAGAATTTTTTCATAATAAAAAGATATTAAATTTTATCAAATCTTTTTCTCTTTTATCCCCTTAATATGGTCAGCTACACTGAAGGACTTTTGTATGTTAAACCAACCATGCATTCTTGGGATAATTTTTTTTGGCCATGGTGTAATATTTTTTGCACATATCGATGAACTTAATTTGCTAATGTTTTGTTAACTATTTCTGCATCTATGTTTGTGAAGGATATTGAACTTTGGGTTTTTTTTTTTAAATCTTTCTACCATGAACAGCTAGAAAAGTGGACAACATATATGAAGTAACTGTTCTAAAATATTCCCCACTAGGAATTCCTTAAAACAAGGCAAATACATAAAATGAGCCCTTTGAGCACCCAGATAACTTCTTAGAAACATTTTTCCTCATCCTTGTGTAGGGAGAGGCATTCGAAGCAGAGCAGAGATGTGTTACTGAATTACGGACAAAGAAGTAAACTTTCAAAGAGGCTGAAGCTTCAAGGAAGAGACAGGTGTGTAAGACCAAAGTGGCACATACCTGCATACTCTTGTATCTTTTACTAAATATAAGACATGCAAGTTTAAAGTACAGCTGAAAACTGGTTTTAGTAACACTCTACATGCTTCTCTATTTGACAAAGTATTTGTTATAATGGTGATTCAGCCCTGAGTTGTAGCTATTTGACCCCAAATGATGACTTGAAACTATAAAATTTACTCAACTTGCTCCATGTTTTCATAAGCTCAACAACAAGTTTATTTTCCCACCGGATTGGTTGTTTCCTTTATTCTAGAAGAAACAGAAGACTGGCCTCCAGAAACATCTTGTTTCAACAAGAGGATAGATGAAATGATTAGGCATGGTATGGCCCTTTTCCATTTTTAATTTTGGCAATGATTGCTGGCAGAAGGCAAGCAATATGTAGCCTCCACCTCAGGTGTGCTAGCATATTGCAATTAAGGAAAGCTACTCTTACTCACCCAGGGGGAAAGTGATTGATCAAAGTGTCTAATGATTTACTTCCAGTGTAAACTACAATTCCCTGTCCCAAATACCAAGATCTATTTAGTAAAAAGAGGGTATCATTAAAACCAAGACACCTATTATTCACAAATTGTGGTCTAAGGGAAGGTAAATGACATAATTATCCTCCAGCAGGTAAACAAATTCAGTGGCTTCTCCACATCCACCCTTATTATAAATAATTGTACCAACTAGTGTTACCCAAACGCTGTGCGAAGCTAATTTAAAGCAATACAAGTAAGATTGTTTTTTATACTTAGTGAAATAAATCCAAGTCAGGCAAGGAAGGGGCTCATGGCAGAGCAACAGAGATGCAGATGGAAAACCAACTTGAAAATTACATAACCAAATTAGGTCGACAGGAAGAAGAGTATGATCTAGACGCAAGTCACGCTAAGTACCATTATTGTCATCAATACTTTATATTGAGCAACAATGAACAATGACCAAGATCATGAGTTAATTTGTCTGGGAATCAATCCCAAGATGTGGGACTTCCCTAACTGTAGAGTGTAGAACAATAATAATTATGAAGGGATAACCACAGTGTGCTTCTCCTATTGGCACTATTTGTTGTGTTTTGAAATGGCGTTTAATGTCTAGTGTATTATTTTAGCTTTACATTGACAGTATAACATTGTTTAAAAGCTTATGCTCTGAAGCCAGACTACGTGGAGGTCCAGTGTGGGCTCCGAAACTCAACCTCAGGGAGCCTCAATGTGTTCAGCTGTGAAATATGGGCTAATTAGGGAACATACTTATTAGATGTTTAAGATGAAAATCAATGAAGATGTGGACAGATTAAATAACCAGATAAAGTTCTTGGAGCTGGCTGGTGATGGAATTGGGATGCAAAGCACACAGTCAGCTTCAAGAGTCTGTGCTGCAACCACCAGGCATACCTCTGCCCTTTCAGGAGTTTGGAGCAATTTAGCAAACCCATGCATGCAGGGCACTTAGTCGACTGTATGGTGTATGGTGTTCAATGACTTGTGGCTAAAAGGAAGAGAGGGAGGAATCAGAAGACAATGAGGTAGAAGAGACAGACCACTATAATCAGATTAGGGCAGGGGTTTATACATCTTCAGTGTAAAAGGTCAGATAGTAAATGAAAATACTGTAGGTTTTTTATTCTCTCTCAAAGACTCAATTCTGCCATTGTAGTGTATTAGAGTAGTCACTCTACAATACATAGATGAACGGGTGTGTTCCAATTAGATTTTAGTTACAATTACAAGTATTGGGCTGTGTTAGTCTCTTGGACCAGAGTTTGGCACCTGGATCACAGAATGAGGATTTATATGCTATCTTTCTCTTTTTTTTCCCGGCCTTTTAAAGGTATAATTGACAAATACTGAAAACAGTTTTTTGATAAAGTCCAGTATTCTTCTCACTCTATCTCAGCTGCTTCACCCTTGCCTACTACACCCTTGGGAACAATGAGACTGTATGACCTCTAGGCTGTTTCCAGAAATGATGGCTGACGATTATATGTTGCAGTCCCAGTGCATTACCTGAAGATGATTTAGTGACTCTCAACCAGAAAAAAGATTAAGCAATTAAATATTAATTCTAGGCATGGTGGACATGGCTTAGACCATGGTAAAAAATATACCGGGAAACCACCTTCTCTGTTCATATCGAATTATGTATTTGTTCGAAGGGAGAATACATATTGTTACCTGAAACCCTTCACATTTTTCAGCCACTGGCTGCTAGGTGACGTTTATAGTAGTGTGAAGAGATATCCTTCCTTGCCTGTGAAAGCCCCACCATATGCTGGTTGTTTTTACCCAACTGTTATTAGCATCCTATTTCACTTTTCTAAAAGGGTCCCCATTTGGATGAAAAATTACATGGCCTTTTAATAGGAGATAGATGCCAATTCTATAGATTTCTACTTGCTTTGGAACCTACACAATCTTTCCCCTGCCTACCAAGGGATGGAACACCGTTCTCATCTGATACTACTTCTGCTTTAGCAGCTATTTATCGAATAACTATATATGCCAAGTGGGGTGAAAACCACTGAAGAGAAAATGCTCTCTCAGAAGACACCATTTTATTTGGAGACAGATCATCTGTGAAAGTTTATGTGAGCTCATCCTCCATCTGAAATCTTCAAATTCCACAGGCATGACCTGTCTTTCTGTATATTCCCTCCACTCTTACGTATCCCCCATGAACCAGAGCTGCATGAGAAGAGCAGCAGGTGTGCAGTTTTACCCGTTACCAGCATGCCGTCATGCTTGCTGTGTTCTAAGCGAGCCCTAAATAAGTACTTACAGAATGAGTAACACAGCACTAGTTAAATGTTTCCTCATTAAGCATCGATATCTTTTTGTTCTCACATTGCGCAGGAAGGGAAATGAATTACTACACAGTATTTAAAAGGTTTGTATGAGCAACTGCTAATACACACCTTCACACTTGATGCCTATGACTAAGGGCTGATTGTATGCCAGGCCCTAAATTGAACTTTTATATATTCCAAGGCACTTAATCCTCACAATCACTCTGTGAGGTAGGGGCAATTATTTTCTCTATTTGGGGGATAATAAAACTATAGTCCAAAGAACTTAGGAAATTTACATAAGGTAACATAGCCTGTAAGCAATGGAAGCAGGACTCTATCCCACACTTGACTCCCACAAACAGTGAAGTATTATAAAAGCTGCTAGACCTCGTCCAAGTTAGATACATCATAACTCAGCGACAGTCTTGACTAAACTGCCTGATTTAACACTACTAGTATCACTGCTATAAATATTGCATGGACCACACTTGTATTAAAAACATTAATTTGAGGTTTATCTGAAATTCAAATGCAACTGGGTGTGCTAAATCTGGCAACATTACCTGTTACTCATGCTGTGCAGGATATTCGTACGGGGAAAGCAGGAAGATGCCTTAATTCAGTTCTTGTCGAAGTCGTTTTAACCCCCATCCCTGATTTCACGGTTCTGCATATAGAGAGAGAAAACAGAAAATACTCTTAGTGCAATCATGACAAAGCACAAAGAGAACACTGTTTATCTTCCATCCGAGCTCTAATGAATTATCCAATCTCAGCCCCAAACTGCCAAGTACCGAAATGTCCCTTGGACAGGCAGCATTGTATTGGGCCTGCTCCTCCACTGCACAAATTAATCCCTGAGGGTAATGCCTCTAGCTCTCTTTTCATGGTGATGAGATACAGTGTAGAGCCCAGCTGTACAAGTGAACTACCATATAAATTACCCCAAAGGCCACAGGCAGGCAGGCTGGGTACCAGTGGGGAGCCTGATATTATGCTGGCTACTGTGAAACCTATGAGAAATGCCTAAGACCGTCCCTACACTTAAGGATCCTGCCATCACTTTGCAGAAGACCTGCTAGCACCTAGACATGATTAAAACAATTATGGGGCAAACTCCAAAACTTCTTATGTAGACAATATTTGTCAAGTTTTTGGCCCCCAGGCTTCTAACTCCAATTTCTTAACAGTATCCCAAAATTCCTTTTTAAAGTCACCCTTCCCCCACTTTAAGATTTCTTTCAAACAATAATTATAACACTTCCTGTGTACTCTTGGAGGCAAATGATTTGCTCAAGAAAAGGTATATGTCCCAATTTGAATCAAGGAGATAAGACACCCTTATTTCTTAAGAGAAGAGCATCTTATCTATCCTACAGAAATAATTCTAAGAAACCTTCCTTCTTCCTATGAATGTAGAGGTTTGGATGCTTGGGCAGCTTAGTTTCATTTTGCTCCCCACGGGAGAGAGAGGTTGGAACCTCCAAACACCATGATGGTGAGGTCTGAAAAAAAAGCCCATGCTGCAGGAGGCAGAGAACAATGACTTAAAAGTTGCTAGGCACTGGGTAACAAAATTTGAACTCCTAGATCAAGTCTCAGCTAAAGCTTCTAGATTTTTTTCTAGATGAATCAACAAATTTTCTTTATCAGTTGAGTCAGTTTAAGATGGGTAACGTTTCATCACTTGCAACACAAAGACTTCGGAGATCTATCTTGTATCTATCCAGTTGTATTTCAATTTGCACACCCCCTGGAACAATTACATAAGGAGGCTTAGTCAATTACAGAGAATACAAAAATGAAACAGAGATTAGGCCAATAGGATTAAGAAAGGGTCAGGGTATGTGTGTGTGAAGGGAAAATATGGATGTGAAACAGAGCCAGAAACGAAGCTCAGATAAAAATGCTTACTGTGAAGGCTTTTTCCCTTACTCTGGGGAGCCCTGAGAGTTGTTCTAAGCTTTCCAGCATGTGATTCAAAAGAAACAAACTGTCTATTCACCCAATGCACAGTGTCTTCCAGCTCAATTCCAACCAATTTCTCAGGAGAACCACAAGTTATGAAAAAGTAAAAGTAAAGGTGAGAGAAAGAAGAATGATCAGTTTAGGGTGGAGCAGTCAAGAAAAGCATCCTACAGAAGATCAGACCTGTGCAGAGCCAGGAGGGATGGGCTGAGCTGTGAGCAGCAGAGGAGGAGGAGCTTTCCAGGAGGCGGAACAGCATGAGCAATTTTACAGGTGAAGTGAACTTGTGTAGAGGACTGCGAGGAGACGGGCATGGATAAAGATGAGAAGTTATGGTAGGAAGGAATCCGTGATTATTTGAACACACAGGGTTCAAGATGCAGAGCGGGCACACAAACACAGCCACTACTATTAATAGCATATGTTATCTCCAGCTTATCAAGTGCTCACATTACTTATGTTTTAAATATAGCTGTGCCAGTAATTTTGGTTTGATAAAAAATGGAAACAGCCTACAAATAAATCTTGACAAAAAATACAACTGAGAATAAACAAACTCCCCTGCAAAAAATAAACAACATATTGAGCTCAATTTTCCTGTTGTGTAAATGAGTCTTTAGGAGTAATTTAGGTAACTTTCACTCCCTAACTCAGAGAGCTAAGTCTTCAACAAAGTAATTCTCAGTGATACGCTGTCAAGATTATGGATCAGAAGTTTCAGTATTATTTTCTTAGTCTGGTAGGATGGAAAGTGGAAAGTAACAGTAGCATTATTACATGCTCATATGTAATAAAGTCTTATGGTCAACATTCCTACTAGAGTACTCTATTAGTTGGTCCTTTCACATAATAAAATTGTAACACACATATATCACTCAGAAATCATGAATTATCAGGGGTAGTTTTTAAAAGGCAGTGCCACCAGGGACCAGGGTCCCAGAGTGAAGGATGGATGAATGGGAGCAAGAAAAACTGGCACTGTTGCCGTGGTGGGAAATAATACATGGACAGTTTATTCCTTTCTTTTTCCTCTTTTTTTTTTAAGTAGGGATAGGTGGATGGGTTATGGACATTGGGGAGGGTTTGTGCTTTGGTGAATGCTGTGAAAGATGTAAGCCTGATGATTCACAGACCTGTACCCTGGGGCAAAGAATAAATAAAAAAATAAAAAATAAATAAAATAAAATAAATACATGCACCAAAAAACCCACAAAAAACAAAAAAACCCAATTAACCCTGTTAATTTAAATTTAATTTAATTTTTAAATTAAATTCAATTAAAAAAACAGGTTTCTTTTTAGCTAAATACTTGTGAATTTCAGTGATATTTTGACTTAATTACCAAATGAGCTCTGTGATCTTGAACAAGTGAACTAACCTCTCTGAGCCTTGAGTCTCATTTGTAAATAGATTCAGTAATAAATACCATGATTTATGAGGATTAAGTGAGAAAATACATAGTAAGGGGCCAGTAGAAATAACTATCAATTGAGCCATGACTGTGGGTTGAAATCCTAAGGATTTTATGTGAATTATTTTATTCTCATTAAAATCCAATAGAGATTTTCCCCCTCTTTATAGATGAATAAACTTAGACACAGATTTTATCAACTCAAAGTCATAATTTAAAAAAATAGGATATGCATTACTTCTATATTTAAGATATCACTTTATTATCATTAGCGTGCTAAATTAATAAAACCTATTTTACCACTATTTGTAAGGAACCAGAAAAAAATTTTATATTAGAGAAATTATTGGTCCTCAAAGAGCTTTTTGAGATAGCTGAGGTCATATATTATTGTCTCTATTTTCTACAGACAGACATAAGGAAGTGACAGTGAAATGTAATATATTAAATCAATGCTCTATTATGGGAGAAATTATCTCCATTATCTGTTTCAGTGATTCTCAAACTTTAGTATTTTTAAGAATCACTTTGGAACTTATTAAAAATGCAGACACGTGGACATAATTCTCAGGGCGGGTTCTCAAAATGGCGGGTCCATTTTAACAGCACTAGGGAAAATTGTGATATAAGTTGTCCACTAGTGACATTTTATGAAAAACTGATCTGGAGTTCAGTAATGCCTTGAAACCAGGGACTAAACATGCGTGCAGAACAAAAGAACTGAGTGGAAAGAAAAAAGAAAAAAAAGGGGGGGGCGGGGAGAAAGGAATGGACTGTCTAGGTATTATTTCCCGCCACTGTAACAGTGCCAATTTTTTTTCTTTTTTCTTTTCTTTTTTTTTTAAGATTTTATTTATTCATTTGACACAGAGAGAGAGATTACAAGTAAGCAGAGAGGGAGGCAGAGAGAGAGGAGAGAGGAGGAAGCAGGCTCCCTGCTGAGCAGAGAGCCCAATGCGGGCCTCGATCCCAGGACCCTGGGATCATGACCTGAGCCGAAGGCGGCTTTAATCCACTGAGCCACTCAGGCTCCCAGCCACAATTTTTCTAGCACTCATTCAACCATCCCTCACTCTGGGTCCCTGGTGGCGCTGTCTGCCATCTCTGGGGTGATCATGTGATATAAGACCAAGCCAATCAACACACCAGATTCCTGCTATGTGCTATGACTGGACCTGCTTTAGACAGCTTGAACCAATCAGAGAAAAGCACAGGACCCCTCCCCTCCGACCTACTGCAAGAAGTGGTCTGTCTCCTGCTATAGTGAGAGTTTTATCGATCTGGGGGTACTGCAGACATCTTGCTTACTCTTGGGGACTGAGCTTAAAAATATCATAGCAGAATTCAAGATCTGAAGCTATTGGGCGAGCTTTGAAGCCAGCCATGCCTGAAATTACCATCTACTTCAGGACTTTTCAGTCTTGTTAACTAGTAAATCCACATGTTGACTTGGTACAGTGTCATGTGCAACCCATAGATACACAGAGATTTCATCAAAACTGAAGTAGGAAAAAATGAGGCTGAGAATTATTAACAAACTTGCCCAAGATCACCCAGCGTGTAAATGGCAAAGTTGAGATTCAGTGCTTGGCTATCTAAGTCCAAGGACTGAGATCTTAGTCACTGCTGTATATCATCTCTAAAATTTTTAGGTGTACTGAGCTACTGTAATTAGGCTTGCTCAGAGAATAAAATACCTTGGAGAATTCACTTTTTCTGGACTTAAACTTCAACTTGACTCCTTTATTGGGGGCAGGTGGATTTATACCACATTAAACCCACCTTTCAATTACTCGTGGGTGGCAGGTCACCATTCATCTCTTCCCATTCTCTAATGGCTTAACATCTTTTGTGAAGAACCTGAGGTTCTCTTTTAGATCTTGCTGCCTGCAGAGTGCAGGGGATACAAGGGAATGGTAGTAGGGGAGAGGAGGGTGCCACATCCACACATTTCAAATGGCATCTTGCCTTCAGTTTCTATCTGCTGACTAGATTGATGCTCTTCTCCTTTTGTTCAATTCATTTATCATCGCCAGTCTAATACATGTTTGGTTTTACATCCAAGGTTCCATTTGTCTAGACAGCAAATTTGCAAGCCAATAGATCTTATGATTTGAGTAGGCTGCTTTGATACATGCAGACATGGCTTGCTAATGCTCTGGATGCAAAATGCAGCATCTATTTATAATAATGCTTACTACCTCTTGCAGCAGAACCATTTGTAGCTGCATCTGACAGTTTTAGTCTACACTTAGGTTGTTAAAAAGGGAACTCTTTTTTTTTTTTTTAAACCACCTGGGCATTGTTTTGGACTAGTTAGTATCCTTGATGTCATCATCTTCAAATATGACAGAGTTTTAGAATATTAGTGTCAAAATGTTTATCACAAAAGTGATGATGTTGATAAATAATTACTTAAATGCCAAGCATTTCCTGATGTAGTTCACGTGTGTTATCTCATTCATAACAGACCAATAGGAAAGATACTATTATTGCTCCCGTTTGATGGTTAAGAAAATAGAGGCTCACAGTGGTTCAGTGACTTTCCAATACTCATGGAGCTAGTGGTGGTGGAGCTTGGATCAAATCCATGTTTGTTTGACTCTTAAATTTTTGATCATTATATTTGATCTCCAGGCCAGTGGTCCTCAAATTTAGTACAGCAGAATCACCTAGGAGAGCTGTTAAAATACAAATTGCTGGGCCCCACCCAGAGTTTCTGATTCAGTAGATATGGGATTTGCCATGATAATTTGCATTGCAAATAAATTCCTAGTTGGTGGTAAGGTTGCTTATCTAATGACTACACTTTGAAAACAAGTGATCTACTCCAACTGCCTCACTTTGTTTCTATGAAACTGAAACTCAGAAAAGGAAAGAACCTGCTCAAGATGAGAGCATGTATTAATGGCCAAGAGAACATTTGAATCTAGGTCTTTTGGTGCTCAAGCAAATGGTCTCAAATGTGAGGAAGCCTCTGTTCTCTCTCCCTTTTCCCTTTACAATAAAGAGATATATGCCTAAAGTTGCAAATAATAATTCTTCTGACATGTTCTAATTCATCAAGATCATAGGTATTAATAAGAGTATGGTAACAAACTTCTTGAGCTTTAAATTCCTGTTAAATTGGGGTGATCGATTCTTACTTGGTAGCTATGTCATCAAAGTTGAATGTAATTACTAATTTCCCAAATTGGAATAAAAGCTTGATTAATTCAGGTACTTTGCTTATCTTTATTCCCTGCTGCGTTCTTATATCCAGGAATGAATGAATAAAAATAAATAACTTCTATACCAGAGGAACTGACAAATACTGACTTTATTGTTATTTTAATATAATAACTACTAAATCAGAAATAGAAAATTTGAACAGATCTATTAATAGCACAAAATTTGAATTGGTAATCAAAACACTCTCAACAAACAAAAGTCCAAGAATAGATCACTTTACTGGTGAATTTTACCAAATGTTTAAAAAAGAGTTAATACTTATTTCTCTCAAACTATTCCAAAAAACGGAAAAGGAAGGAAAACTGTCGAATTCATTCTGTGACACTAGCATTACACTGACAGTCAAAGCAGACAAAGATACTACAAAAAGTGAAAACTAGAGGCCAGTATACCCAATGAACATAGATGTGAAAATCCTCAACAAAGTATTAGCAAACCAAATTCAACAATATGTTAAAAGGAACATTCACCACAATCAAGTGGGATTTATTCCAGAAATGCAAAGGTAGTTCTATATTCATAAATCAATCAACATGGTACATCACATTAACAATAGAAAGGATAAAAACCATATAATCATTCAGCAGAAACAGAGAGATCACTTGACAAAATACAATACCCATTTATGATAAAAATCTTGACCAAGTGAGTTTAGAAGAAACATATCTCAATAATAAAGGCCATATACAAAAACCTATAGCTAATATCCTACCCAATGATGAAAAACAGAGTTTTTGCTCTCAGATCAGGAATAAGACAAGGATGTTCATTCTCACCATTTTTATTTAACATAGTACTGGAAGTCCTAGTCAAAGCAATCAGACAAGAAAAAGAAATAAAAGACATCCAAAGTGATAACGAAGAAGTTAGACTGTCTCTATTTGCAAATGGTGTGATATAATATACATAAAAAAATCCCTAAATATTCCTTCAAAAAACTATTAGAACTGATAAACGGATTTAGTAAAGTTTCAGGATATAAAATGAATATATAGATATCAGTCACATTTCTGTACTATAATAATGAAGTAGCAGTAAGAGAAATTAAGAAAATGATCCCATTTATCTTTGCACCAAAAAGAATAAAATACCTAGACATAAATTTAACCAAGGTGGTGAAAGGCCTGTACTCTGAAAACTATAAACCACTTATGAAAAAAATTGAAGATGGTACAAATAAAAGGAAAAGTATACCACTCTCACAGACTGGAAGAATTAATATAGTTAAAATATTAATACTACCCAAACCAATCACAAGACTCAACGCAATCCCTATCAAAATACCAGTATCATTTTTTTTTCACAGAACTGGAATAATCCTAAAATCTTTATGGAACCACCAACACCTCAAATAGCCAAAACAATCTTGAGAAAGAAGGACAAAGCTGGAGGTATCATAGCACCAGATTTCAAGATATATTGTAAAAGTAATCAAAACAATATGGTACTCGCCCAAAAATGGACATGTCAATCAATGGAAAAGAGAGCCCAGAAATAGACCCAAACCTTTATGATTAATTAATGTATGACAAAGGTGGTAAGAATATACAGTAGGACAAAGAGAGTCTCTTCAATAAATGGTGTTGGGAAAACTGGGCAGCTCCAGGCAAAAAAATAAACCTAGACCACTTTCCTGCACCATACACAAAAATAAACTCAAAATGGATCAAAGACCTAAATGTGCAACCATATAACTCCTGAAAGGAAACATAGGCGGTAATCTCTTGGACATCAACTTCAGCAGCCTTTTTCTAAGTATGTCTGCTCAGGCAAGGGAAATGAGAGCAAAAATAAACTACTGGGACTACACCAAAATAACAGATCGTTGCTAGAGGAAAGGGAACGAACAACAAAAGAAAAAGGCAATCTATAGAATGGGACAAGATATCTGCAAATAATGTGTCTCATAAGGGGTTAATATCCAAAGTATATATAGAACTTATACAACACAAAACAAAACAAAAACCCAATCTGATTAGAAAATAGACATTTTTGCAGAGGGGACATACAGATGGCCAAGAGACACATGGCAAGATGCTCACCATCACTCATCATCAGGGAATGCAAATCTAACTACAATAAGATATCACCTCGTATCTATCAGAATGGCTGGGATCAAAAAGATAAGAAATAACAAGAGTTGGCAGGGATGTGGAGAAAAGGTAACTCTTATACACTATTGGTGGGAATGCAAACTGGTGCAGCCACTGTAGAGAATAGTATAAAGTTTCACTTAAAAATTAAAAACAGAAATACCTTATGACTCAGTAATCCTACTACTATTTATGCAAATAAAACAAAAACACTATTTTGAAATGATATATGCACCTGCCATGAACATATGCAACATTATTTACAACAGCCAAGACATGGAAGCAGCCCAAATATCCATTCATAAATGAATGGATAAAGAAGATATACTACATATTTCACTATATATATATATATATACACATACACACACACATATACACACACACTTCTTTATTCAGAAGATATATATTCTCTTGTGTGTGTGTATATATATACATATATATATACACACACACATTTACACTATTTATCTATATATATATTAAGATATGCCATATATTCTGTTGTATGTGTACATATATAGACACCTACATACACAGAACCTACATCCTCCTTACATATACATGTGAACATATATTTTATATTTATATATTATGTATATTATATATTATAATATACTATAAATACATTTACAAATATACTTATATATCATATATAAATATAAAAATATATACGTAAAGGTAAATATCTTTACATTTATATATACATATAAAAAATAGAATGTTACTCAGCCATAAAAAAGAATGAAATCTTGCCATCTGTGACAACATGGATGTTGTCACATCCAAGACCTAGAGGGTATTAATAAATGAAATAAGACAGAGACAGACATATACCCTATGATTTTCAATTACAAGTGGAGTCTAAAAAATAAACAACAACAAAAACAAAAGAACAAACAAACTCTTAAAAACAGAGAATAAGCTGGCAGTTGCCAGAGAGGAGGTAGGTGAGGAAAATGGGTGAAGTATGTGAACCAGATTAAGAGATACAGAATTTCAGTTACAAAATAAGTCACAAAGATGAAAAATACAGCATAGGGAATATATTTAGTAATACTGTAATAATGTATGGTGATAGATGGTGACTACACTTACAGTGGTGAGCACTGAGTACTGTATAGAATTATCAAATCAATATGCTGTACACCTGAAAATAAGATAACTTTGTGTGTCAATTATATGTCAATAATAAATTAAAAAGAATGTCATCACCACCACCATCATCATCATCCTCGATTTATAAAATTTACTGATTCATTTCCTATCCTATTTTCTCCTTTTCAGATTTTTTATACTCCTTTTACCTGCCAAGCTCTATCATATTTTCTGGTAATGATGTTTCCATTTTATGGCCCCTGAAAAACATGCCAGATGTTAAGTTTTTTTCTGTTATTCTTTCAGCAAATTCACACTGCAGCCATTGATGTCCTGTTTTCAAATGGGGAGCTCTAAATTACTGCAAACATAATGCCTTGGCTGCCTCTTAAATCTTTTCCAGCTGCTGGCTTTGAAGGGAGTATGGCCATTAGTCATTTGGGACATATTTTAACCCTTTGGGTAACAGACATCTACTCATATGGTGTTGGAAATGGATATCCCACTGCTCCATAGAAAATTCTCCCTTGCCTCAGCAAACAGGTGGGAAAACAAGAAAGGAACTATTGATTTTGTAAACATTCTTCAAGCCTAAGATAGTCTGGCACTAAATACCCATGCTGCTTGTGAAAGGAAGCACTCATATGCACTCATATAAGATAGAGTTTTGAGCGGTTTCTAGATGAACACAGTGAAAGAGGGAGAGAAATGTTCCACTAGCTATAGACCTATGGTTCTCAACCCTGGTTGCATCATATACTCCAAAGAAGAACATTTTAGAAATCCTGAAGCACGGACACCTTTCACCACTATTTCAATCAGGCCCCGTGAGGGTTGGGTTCTAGGCCTCCACAGTTCTGAAGAGCTTTCTGGTTGTCCGGTTCCCTCTAAGCACCAGTGCACAGTGTTTCAGATGTTTTTCATTGGTCCTCAATATAATGAGAAAAATAAAGTCAAAGTAGCAGAATTTTCATGCTCCAAATCTGGTGATTTAATAAAGACCATCCTTTATTCTGATAGCAGACATCCTCCCACGAGATACTTAAGAATATCTTCAACCACCAACAAGTAAATAAAATGCTGCTACAACTAGCTTGTAGCAGGCTACATACCCTGAGAAAAAGCAAGATTGTAATCAAGATTGTAATCAATCAATAATTTAGAACATCTGCCCTTCTGGCTTCAATCTGGGGTTCCCATTTAAATCAGTGCTGTTTTCTCGGTTTGTAAGAGGCATTTGACAATCTCAGTATGCAATGCCTGTGTCTCTTCACCAGCCATCAGGAAGGTGTCTCCTGTAGGCTCAGGTTCACGTGCTCTGGATGTGTCTGTTTCTTTGAGGGGCATCCCCACTCTCCCAACATCAATTGCATATATGACACCCAGCCTACTTTAAATCAGATTGTCCAAGACATACACTCTTCATATTCTGAAAATCCATATGCTTACATGTGTGCAATGCATTAAAAGACATATAAAGAACTACTTCATTTTACTTATACAGATTATGTTCCTCCTGCTTTAAAAAAAAATGACAGCAATAGTAATTGTAGCTTCAACAAATTATACATTTCTGCAATAAAATTAAAATCTTGGTAATGCTCTTTGGGGGAAAACTCGTTAATTTATCTTTAGTTGCAGTGAGCTGTGTAATGCAAATGTCTGGGATACCACACTTTGGGATAGAAAGTATCCAGAACATGCTAATTCTCACTATTAGTGTTTGGCTAGTAAACAGTGATGGCTGTTTGCTATTCAAATCTACTTCTTGGAGAGCTTTCCCCTCTTCTCCTGGGCCACCAGAAACTAAGAGATGAATAGCCCTTACCTTTCAAGTTTCCATTTCATACAATTCTGAGGACTCAAACCAGTTCCATTATAACTAAGTTCAGTTATCAAACGGTAAGAGATAAATATGTGCTTTGTGAGGACATTCTTGCTGCAGCCTTGAACAGCTTCTGAAAATGCCATCTTTCCCTCCTCTGACTTCCTGCACACCTGATCAGTCCCCTTGACTGGCATTTATCACTTGCTTGCTGGAGGTATATGTAATTATGTACAAACAGATCCTTGGCGTCGTTGTGAACATAACATTTTCAGTTTCAACTCTTTGTAAGCGACCCTGAAAACTCCATAATTTGTAAAATTTGTCATACTGTTATGGTATGAATTTAAATCACACTTTGAGCTAGGGTAAAAAAAAAAAAGTGAATAAAATAGCCTGGGCAAACACCTATCATCTCCCCTCAATACAGCTCTGTTGTTCTTATCTGCCATTTGTATAAGATCAAAATTTTTAATTTTTGTTGAAGAAACTAAGAATATTTTAATGAAAATTGTAATAGTAATTAACTGGTGATGTAAGGCTATATGTAGAAAAGGTATGACAGAAATGACATTCAGAAGAAATAATGACAAAAGAGAGCATTAGGTTTTTACTGTTTGCCTAGCACCACAAAAAAAGCTTTATATTTCCGATCTTATTGGCCCCTCACAACCCCACAGTTTTTTTTTCCCCAGTTAAGTTTTATTATTAAATCCATTTAATGTAAGAGGAGACTAAAGCTCAGAGGGTTTGATTTAAGTGAGAGAGACAGAGCCAAGATACAAGAAAAGATATGTCTAACTCCCAAGTATGTCCCCTTTTGTCCCCTTTTTCTCCCTTGTAAAACGTTTAGATATCATCCACATATAACAATATGTTAGTTTCAGGTGTGCAGCAGAATGATAGGATATTTGTATATATCGTGAAATGAGCACCACAGTAAGTTAACATCTGTCACCACACAGTTATATATATATATATTTGTGTGTGTGTGTGTGTGTGTGTGTGTGTGTGTGTGTGTGTGTGATGGAAACTTAAAATCTACTCTCTCAGCAACTTTCAAATGCACAGCACAGTATCAGTAACTAGAGTCACCTTGCCATACATTACATCTCCATGCCTTATTTATAACTGCAGGTTTGTACTTTTTAACCCCCTTCACCCATTCCACTAACATTCTTGCCCCTGGCAACCAACCTGTATTCATAAGCTTGCTTTTGTGGTTATGATTTCATTTTCTTCACTTTAGGTGTATTTGACACATAGCCATATATTAGTTTCAGGTGTACAATATAGTAATTCAATATTTGTATTTATTTGGAAATAATCACAGGAAATCTAGTTAATATCCATCACTCTACATAGTTACAGATTTGTGTATGTGTATGTGTGATGAGAACTTTCGATGTGTACTTTTAAATTCCTAGTGGTCTCAGTTCCACTCACCTTCCCATCACTCCACATGATTTTTTATATTCTTTCTATGTTCTAAGTTCTATTTGGCCATGAGTTTTACTTTATTCATATATTCCTTGGAACACATAAACTAAAACTTCTGCTGTAACAGGATTTGTTGAATACAGATGGATGCGTGAATACAAGAATGAATAATGCATTTGTTAATTTCATTCACTTGCCTTCTCTTTATTTCATCAGCAGAAATTGAATGAGAACAAATATCCTTTCATGTGTATTTATTCCATGTTCTCCAATAATGTTACAGAAATTCTAAATGTGGAAAAAAGAGAAGTTCCTTTGTATTTAAGGGGTTTCCAGGTCAAAGAAAGTAGTGAAGCATTTTCTTTACCAAAGACATTAAACACTATGAGTCAACCTCTATAGTTGATCCAGTTGTGTTCTGATGTCATTTATAGATTTTCAGGGGAGGGCTGACTTGAAATCAGTAAGTACCAAGAGGGCCCTGCCTACTTCCCTTGGAGAGTATGGAAACATCTTATTCTTTCAGGATAAACTAAAAGCCCCTAAAATAACACAAAATTTTTCCATCTGTGTATTAATCAGGGTTCTTCAGAGAAAGAGAACCAAGAAGAGCTATATCTAGATACAGATATACAGATATGAAGAACTTTATTATAGGGATTGACTTACATGGTTACAGAGGCTGAGAACTCCCATGATCTGCCATCTGTAAGGTGAGGAACCAGGAAAGCCAGTCATATAATTCAGTCTGAGTCTGAACTTTAAGAACTACGGGGAGCCGACAGAGCAAGTCCAAGTCCAAAAGCCCAAGAACCACAAGCACCAATGGATAAGGGCAGGAAAAGATGAACGTCTCTATTCAAGCAGAGAGAGCAAAATCACCCTTCCTCCTACTTTTTGTTCTACTCGGGCTTTCAGCGAATTGGGTGATGTCCACCCATATGGGGAGGATGACCTTCTTAATTTAGTTTACGGATTCAGATGCTAATCTCTTCCAGAGACGTGTACATGCAGGAATGTTTTAACAGCTATCTAAGCATTCATTACCCAGTCAAGTTGACTTATAAATTAACCATGACAACTTCACATATTGCCATGGAAATAATTAGAGAATTATATGTTTTTAATTATAATAAATGGCAAGAAGGGGAAGGACAGAGGGCTATGAGGACACATAGTAGGCAGATACACCTTATTGGGGGGGGGGGAAGGCTCTGGATAAGCTTCCCTTAGGAAATGATACATGAACTGAAAGAGGAGGCAGATATCTAAATTAGAAAATTAATTCAACATACATGGGAGTTGACTAGTCGAAACAAGAAGACATACCCAAAGGAGGTGGAACAGCACGTGTAAGAGTTTAGAGCAGAAAGGATCAGGAAACACATGAAGAATTGGGGGGGGGGAATGTGGGTGAAATTGGTGATTGAAACCTTAAAGAAATCTAAGATCCACAGTTCAGTTTGTAGTGTTGTACCAATGTCAGTTTTCTGGTTTTGAAGAAGTATTATAATTACAGAAGATAACATTAGAGGAGAGGTCATAGAGACTTCCTGGGCTATTTTTTCAACTTCTTGTGAGTCTTGAAATGAATTCAAAATAAAATGTTTTCTTGAAAAGAGAGAACACTTGGAAAATGACCTCTGGAACTCAGCTTGAAAGTGGTACTTCAAATTCATGGGTACCAATAAACCTATGCATGTCATGACATTCTCAAATGTATTTACTGTGTTCTTTTGACATGTGGAGTGTTGCTTTAAATTATTGGTACTGCTTCACATCTGACATATCACCCCCAGGCATTCTCAATAGTCCTCTTTAAAGCAAACAGTAATCAGGATTCTAGACAGATCAAGATGAGAATTAGCTGTCTACTTCTCTATCTTCAAATGTCAGCACTCGGCTGTGAAATATATGACATGTAGGCACCTACACTTCTATGAATTGAGGCTCAGACAAAGTAACTGAATCAGCTGTATGACAGTCTAAGGAGAATGTGCTCACAGAAGGCCAAAAGAACTACCACCTACAATATTGTGTAATAGCTACGGTACAGCCATGCTTGCTTCTAGATAAAATTTTTTTTTTATCAGTCCAGTGCTGGTTACATAACATAAGACATGGAATCAGGGAGTCCTAAACATTAAGCCTCATAAATTGCTAGAACTGAGCTAGGATTGACTTGTTGTCAATAGCACAATTGTCATTTCTCTGAAATAAATGTGGCATTGAGCACTCACATCTAATTAAGTCATTCCTCTGCTCAAATTCTGCAACTGTTTCCTGTTGCTCACAGGATTAAATACAATTTCCTTGGAAAGATCTTTGGTTCCTCCATGATTCAGTCACAGCCTAGTTTTCTAACCTCATTGGTTTTTCTTACATTCCACTTTTATCAAATTCTTGCACTGATCTTCAAAGACGCTGGGGTCCTTTATGCCTCCAAGCAATTGAGTGTGTTTTCTTAATTTCTGTGTCGTAAAACCTACTGTGGCTGTGAAGACACTGGCGGGTGCATGTGACTGAGCCCCGTTAAGGCCTCTCTGTAAACTAAAGGTTCTGGTGGTCAGGGGCTGAGATGTGCTGGCTTCCGGAGCCCAAGACAAGCATCGTGTGCTCAGGGGGTGAGGAACAGTGTTAACATGGAGGGATTTGGCGTCCCAGACTTCTCCGTTCAAATCCCAGCAGCACTGCTTACTGGCCGTGGGACTCTGGATGAAGAGCTGAGTTCAGGGAAGACAGGTTACTAATCCCAAGTCACACAACTGGTCTTGTGAAAATCTGAACCAAGATCTGGAGGACACTAAATTTACTACCCAGCCAAGTGTCCTACACTCCTTTTTTAAAAAAAAAAAAAATCGTCCTNCGTCCTTTACCTCGTCCAAACTTAGGGACATCTTCCTTATATTCTCATCTACCCTGTAAGTAGCTACATTGTAGCAACTGTCATTTTGTATTACAATGTGCTGTCTGTCCACCACGCTGCAGACTTTTTGAGGACGATGTTCTTTCTTTCTGGTGTCTTCAATACGTAGAAGACAGCCTGACACAGTGTAGGTTGTAGTTAAAAAACTGATGAATGAGTGCAAACACAATCTATGAAGAGATACTTGCTTTAATTAAAAGNGTCTGTCCACCACGCTGCAGACTTTTTGAGGACGATGTTCTTTCTTTCTGGTGTCTTCAATATGTAGAAGACAGCCTGACACAGTGTAGGTTGTAGTTAAAAAACTGATGAATGAGTGCAAACGCAATCTATGAAGAGATACTTGCTTTAATTAAAAGAAAAAAAA